>OY728147.1:1513741744-1514366744 GCA_963277665.1 Viscum album | reverse complement strand
ACCAAAATTTCTATTCTATATTGTGTTAGAATCGGGTTGGAGAGGCCACAATTCTCGAACCGGAACTAGTGAAGAATACGATAGAGATGGTTCATGTGATTCGCAAGAGGATAAATATATCACAAGACCATCAAAAATCATATGTCGATCTAAGGAGGAGACCCTTAGTGTTTGAGGTTGGGGATCAAATTTTCTAAAGGTGACTCTCTGTCGTGGGCAGTAAAGGTTTGGTCATGGGAGTAAGCTTTCTCCCCGGTTGGTTGGGACTTTCAATGTGTTAGCTCATGTTGGAGTTGTGGTGTATCGAGTAGCACTTCCTCCATATATGCATCAAATACATTATGTTTTCCATGTATCACAACTCCATTGTTTTCTTCATGATGACTCTCATGTCATTGATTAGGGACTGATAAATTACGATGATGATGCAACCTTTGAGGAGGGACCTATGGAGATCCATGACTGCAAAGAGAATGTGTTACGTTGGTGTTCTAACCCATTATTTTGTGTCCTATGGAGACATGGTGGCATGGAGGAGAGTACCTGGGAAAGTGAGCCACAGATACGTGCCCATTACCCATATTTTTCATATGTTTAACTCTTTTCATGTATCGATGTAGTATTTTTGGTTTTAGACCTTTCATGTTTATAATATGGATTTTTTTGTTGATTCTTGTGGCTAGCTCTCTTTGGAGAGGTATCTTGATGGGTGGTTGTTCGGACCCCGTTTTATTTTCACTTTTTGTTGGTTTTGAATTCTTGAGGAAAAGAATATTTTGAGTGGTGTCTCATGTAGTACCATGGACCTCTCTAGTACATTCCTTTGTGAAACATAGGTGTATGAGGGGTTTAGGGAGGTCAAGGTGACATATTCTTAAAACATTTCCAAATTTTCATTTATATGAATAGTGACATCGGTGGCCTTATTTGAACAGTGACATCGGTGACCTATTGTGAACTGTATCATTGGTAACCTTTTGTGAACAGTGAAAACGATGCCCTTATGTAAACAGTGTCATCAGTGACAATCTATGAACAGTGACATCGGTAACCTTTTTTGAACAGTGTCATCAGTGACCTTCTGTGAATATTTTCGTCGGTAACCATATGTGAATAGTGAAACAGTGACCTTATGTAAAAAGTGACATTGGTGACCTTCTTTGAACAGTGACATCAGTGACCTTCTATGAACACTATCATCGGTGAATGTCTGTGAAAAGTGACATCGGTGACCTTATGTAAATAGTGACATCGGCGACCTTATGTGAAAAACGACATCGGTGACCTTCTATGAACAGTTTCATCTGTGACCTTATGTGAACAGTGCAACAGTGACCTTATGTGAACTGTGACATCGGTGACTTTATGTGAACAGTTTCATTAGTGACATTCTGTGAACAGTGTCATCGGTAACCTTATGTGAACAGTGTTTCCTGAATGGTGAAATCCATCATTAACCTCTATTTCCATTTACAAATTTTGAGTTTGTTAACAGTGTTTCCAACTTCCTACAGTTTCTACCCATTAAAATTTCCTTTGAAATAAAAAGCATTAAAAGCATAATTTAATTTAATCTAAGGCCAATTCAAAGGTCATAACTCCTATACTAATTTCTCCAAATGATTGAGATGTTTTTTTTCATCATGGTCAAACCATGTGATTTAATTTGATCCGCTATTAATGGAAAATCCATGTATCATAAACCACTCCACTGTTAAATCTCTAAAGGTATGGTATATATTCCTCCTTAGTTCTTCCTACTTGTTCTCAGGTGTGAGATGCTTGAGCATCCCCTTCCTTACCATAGTAGTTGTGCAATTGAACATTCCTCCTAGAATTTTTTTGCTATGTTTTGATGCGTCCAATAAATATCAATCAGTCTTTGATATAAGGTATGTTCTATCATCATTATTTTTCATTTATCACTTCATGTTTCCCCTTTCACTTTTATGGATTGCTATATCCTTGTTCTTAATGGACAGTTCTTGGGTGTTGACTGGTGTGGTGGTTTCTCTACATTCTCAGGTGGATATAGTTGTGACAAGAGGAGGAGATCATAACCCATTGGGTGGCTCATACTAGTATTAAGAATGTCAAGAACTATCTGATGGAGGGGAATCATTGATTCCCTTTTATTTTACATGAAAATATATTTCTAGCCTGTTTTATACCACTAGATTACAATGTAATTCATATAATAAATATTTGAACTGGATAAATAAATTGATATTGATCATATATTATTTCCTCCTTTTTTCATGATAGTGTGATTTATATTCTTTATTTGTTTAGCCTTTAGTTGTAGATGTAAATTGGTAATGTACGTAAGGCAAAAATTAATTGTTAATTGTTTTGCTAAAGATAATGTGTCATGTAAATGAATCTGGTTCTTCATGTTGTAATTTTAGTCTTATTAAATTGGTGCAATAAGCATGTTTAATTGTTTGTGATAGATTACTAGTTAGGTTTCTAGTGTTTGGGACCATCAAATAATAAATCAGTTAATCCAATATGGATTTATGAACTAGTTGTTTGATAAAAGATAATTCGGTGTAGGGTTGTAAGCTACCCTATCTATTATTTAAGGTCCAAGATCCAAACTGATATTACAGTTATTTTGCTAAAGCTGGTGTTGTGATGTGAGTTTGGAATGCTTTCTGATATGTGAGGGATAGAGGCCGATTGGTTTTGGTAGAAGATGACACCTAGAGTGGTGATATGCATCAGTTTATGCATGTGTGTGTAGGAGAGGGCACCGGGGTGGATAGAACGGGTTAGATGTGAATGTTTTGATGCTTTATGTTCCTTTGATTGGTTTTCTTCTTTACATTCACCATTCCTCAAGCTATATGGACTTGCTTACCCTTCTTCTGTAGGGGATAAGACACATGGGGAATGACATGTGATTTCTGTGTCTAGCTTCTCAATGGAGGATGGATCTACGCTCTTGATATAGGAAGAAAATACTTTATGCGTAGTTCATCTACAAATTGATTTTTCCCATTTTGTTTAGTAGCATATAATGTTTTTATAGAATGCCTGTGGATATAGGAATGTAATGCTGTTAATAAATAAATATATAAATGATGTTAACCCTAGGGTTGGAGCTTGCTGGAATGAAATATTGAGGTTATAATTTTAAAGGGATAGTAGACTTTGTGTGTTACGCTAATGAAATATAATGTGAAATTGTTAATTTTTTATAATATTTTTGAAAATTAATTAGAAAAAAGTGGAATTGAAAAAAAGGGAATGATGTAATGAAATTAGGCTCTTTAAATGGTTGTGTGCTTATAGGATACCTAGTCTTAGAAGTGGCAGTCAATCGTCCAAGAGGTGTTAACAGCATTTGAATATATGACTATGTTATGCCCATAGTGTGGTTGTGAGATATTTTATATACTATATTTTTTTGTTTCTATATGCTACTCCACCCCGTCAGTGAGGGAAACTAAAACCCTGGTGATTCTAGGACCTGGGGGTGTTTTACCGAACATTCTGGTGGGAGGATGGATAGTTAACTACCTCCTTTGGCCTCACTCTCTTCTCCTGATAGTTACTTGTGTTAATAGGAACAATGGTTAGTTTTCCCCATATAAGTGTGTAGAGGTCTGTAATGTCTTGTGGTTATTGACACACATATATATTCTGGCTATAGTATCATGTGGACTAATATATGTGTAACATGTAATGGTTGTGATGGATTTAGGATCCTTACTCAGTGTTTGTGATCTAATGGATTGTGGTATAATAACTGATGTATGATACATGTCATGTGAGATGTGTTGGATCCTAGACACTACCTGGTTATATTCTTGTGTGGAAGTGGTGGTTTGGATGCACGAAGTGCATGTTGTGGGGTTTCGCCTAGCTGTTTGCAGGCAAGCCTCATCGGAGAGATATGATTAATACGTGTGATGTTGTGGAAAAGCAACAAACTAGTGGGGCAGTAGTATCAGGGTACCCTTGTTATTCTTTATTATATTATATTCTCTTGTATTTTTTTATTGGTGAGAGTAGCCATGGTGAGGTTGGGAACTTAGTATACTTGTTTAAGTGATGAGTTAGTTTCACTTTTTTTTCTCTTTGCTTTAGCATTATTTCATTACTTTTTCATTAGTAGCTTCAGGGAGGATGATACTGATTATACTGTTATACACACCATATATATATAAAATCTTTTTCAGGTCACTTGGACCAGGTGGGAGATCAAGCTGGTTTCTACTAGAATGGGGTTTCCAGAGCTGTTTGGGCTTGTGGTTTCTGTGGTTTTTACATTCTTTTGGGTACTTGCATTTTCCCCTTCCAGTTTTAGTAGTTTTTCATGACATTACATATGTGAACTTGGGGTTTATATTATATTTTAGTCTTTTTTTTAGTTGGATTGTGTCTATCTTATCTATAACTTTCAGATGTGTTCTCTAAGAGGGTAATACTTCCCATATACATATTTAATATTCCCTCGGTGTTATTTGCCAACTCGGGGCCTACTGGAGGTGGGACTCATGGGTCATTATCTCCCTTCTCACATTGCAGATCTTGGAGGGGTACAATTTTTGGGGAGGGGGTCATGAAAAATATCATACACTGGAGTAGAAGTTGAATGAATTTTAATAGTCAGATCCTGGATGGGTAGTATCAAATGGAGTTTATGTAGACATAGTAGGCTAATTATAGAAGGAATGGGTATACAACATAGGATATGGATATCGTATAGGTGGGACCATAATTTTTGGAGGAATGGACATTGTACCAGAAGAAGTGGATAAATAATATGTCGATAGAGGAAAGAGTGGCAACATCCTTGGATGATCAAGTGGAGGATAAAATGGTTTCGTATATGGGGTTTCTGCTTGAGATATTGGTTGTAAAAATATACAATGGGTGATTCATGAATCATTAAGAACACCACCTCTTGGACACATACTTGATGGATAAAGAGAAGTCTACTCTGGTTTAGCTGAATATTATTAATTTTTTTTGATAAATAATAACGACAAGACATTTAATGTAATGCAAAGGAAAAAATATTACAAATATGGTACTCACTAAGGGAACTGGTGCATCCAACCCTATCTTGCACATCTGTTGATCATTATCAAATAACCACTTCCTTAAACCTTCATCAATATCATTCATAATGTAAAAAATATTGAAATGTACATTTTATAAAAATACATTTTAAAAATTCTACATACAACATATAATTCAAAGAATTCATAAACAATGTTGTAACATGTTTTGGAAAATATAATTTAAAACCAAGTTATACGTTTTTAAAACCCCATTTAAAACCCATTTTTTGGAATTTGAATATATATAATTAAATAAAATGAAAGAAAAACAATAACAATCCTATTATATAATTCAAAACTGAAAATCAATTAATGTAATTAATTTAGTACCAACCTGATAACCCATGTCAATGTAAATTGAATAAAATGTGAAAATCTATGGTCGGTCCAATATATTACCCACAGCTACATATGGTTCAAAATAAATTCCCACAATGAGACAATTTGAGACCAAAAATACCATATTTTTTTCATCACCAAAAGTAGAATCACTGGTGTTAACTTTTTCTCCAACATCATGAAAAATATATCTTCGGATTACTACAATAATGGCACAAAAATAAAGTCTCAAATTACCATTTTCATAAAAAAAATCTCCATTGATTCCAAAATATATGATTCATCTGTAACCAGGAAGAAAGTTATTTCAATAACTCTGAATCCACATTCTATAATAAATGTAATATGTTATGTAATTGAATCAAACAATTTACATTTCATTATATGGACTAGAGCATGAGAGTAGTGATCCAATTACAATATGTTATCAAAAATTACATAATAAGACACATTTTCATATCAAGGACTAATATTTGATTTTTTGGAATAATAGTCTGTTTTCATTGTTAAAATAACCCCTTCATGTTGTCTTCTTATTTTCAATACTCGACATGTTTTTTACAAATTAATACCAATAGACAATTAAAATTTTATATTCACAAACCAAATAATTGGGATCAAAATACCACACCCTTGATTCATGATAGTTGAAGTAAATATGTAAAATCAATACCTGAAATATCTATGAATAATTGAAATAAATTAATGTATATATTTTATGCTAATTAATTTAATGGTCATACCTTTTATTTCAAACAACTAGGAAAATTTTTCGTATGTAAAGCCTCTATCCTACTCAAAGGAAACGATTGAAGAACTCTACTTATAAATTTTTATGTTACCTATATAAAAGGATAATAAAAAATAAATGTATATGTGAAATTGCATAGTATAAGATAACACATAAAAATTCAAATTAATTACTTGATATAGTCCTTAAACAAACCATAGTTATAAATTTTTTTTCCAATGTTCCATGTCCATCTCATTAGGGATTAATGAATCCAATGTATATGACCCAGTAATTCCTCATTTTAGGGAATATATTTAAATGAGGTCTCAATTTCCCCATAATTATCATATTTATTTCACATTTTTTGGTTATTTATTTTTCTCACATAATACAAATACATTGAAAAAAAATCCATACATTCTTGACGTAGATAACCTCTAACAATGGAACTTTTAACATGATACTTGTTTATGAAATAAGATTTCATAATGCACATGTTATATTAGTACGATACATCCACCTAAAAGAAATGGGTCCTCAAAGAATTGTTTATGTGGAAGATGTGTTTTTAAATGCAGCATGAAAGTGAAAAATGATGGAGGAAATTTATTTTAACTACCTCAAAAATAATGGTTCATATTTATCAATTATTATCCACAAATACTTCCATAAAATTTTATCAAGAATGTATCTATAAAAATAGAATAAGTGAATCACCATGACCCTTGCATTCTTGGATAACAAATGAATAATTTTTATTAGAATCTATTCTTGAAGAAGGATGTAATAATTATTGGTTTATAAGGATTTTAGTTTAAAAATTCATTTATTAAATCATTTAGATATATTATGAGAATTTAAATTTTGGACGTAGATATTCTATAACATATCCAAAAATTTATTTTTTTCTAAATATTTCTTAAAAAAAAATTCATAAGAAACTCTCGATTTTTTCACCAATAGACATAGGAATCATTTCTGGTTGAATAACCCAATCACGTAAAACTCGGTAAGATCATAAGTCATATTTGATCTTTTCATAGATACTTATATGAATTAGAATCATCAATTCAATAATATTTTTCTCAATGTGAAATACATATAAAAAATTACATTAAAAATTAGTATACAAATATTGAAACTTAAAGAAGGTAATTTTCTTTTTATAACTGTATGTGGATTTAGTGTCGATATTCTCCCTAATTTTATATTTCATTAGACCATTTTATATAGAAATAATAAAATATTTCAATTCATTATGAACATATGTTTCAGACATATGTTGAGGTGGTTGTTTAGTGTAATGATAATTATAAAACCAATTATGAATATTCTTTAATTGGTGACCATTAGAAATAATCATCTAAGACCCATGAAACTTATATTATTATGATATTAGTTTTTATTTTTGATCATTTATTCTTCATAAAAATAGGATATGATAGTTTTTACTTTTCGATAAAACCCTAAATCATTGTTTAGAAGGTAAAACATTTATATTCCATAAAAGGGAAATAAGAATCTGATATATTTTATTTGAATAAGAATATTATGTGTTTATTACAATTATATGTCAATGCCATTTCATGTATCATAAACTTCAAATATTAGTACACTCTTGAAAGTGAATGTTTTTTCATACACATCCATTAAGGAAAACTATAAACAAGAATAAAAACTAGACATGTTCTGTGAGTAGTAATCATTTAACCAAATTGATATAAACCATCATATGATAGACCGAACCTGAAATTACGAATCACAATAGAAATATCAAGATCTAGTGCATTAAATTACTTCCATGATAATTCATTCATAGGATAAACCAACTCATCATTATCATTAATTTTCATAGTATCATTTAATCACATATTGGTTGATATTTATATAGATATGAATAGATATTTAAGCATAAGAATTAATGGAATGTTAAAAACAATTTTTTTTGGAATATAAGATAGTATTCCATATTCATTTTCCTTATAAAAAAATTCACCACATTCTTTAGAGTCCATATGGTATATTGTTTCTTCAAAAAATAAACATCTCTATTTAGAAAAAAATTACATATTATTAGTATAAAATATTAGATTATATATTAAATTATTTCCCTTATAATTACATGATGAAATATATGCAAAATTACGAATAAATTAATTAAAAAGATAATAATATATTCAATTATAGTGATTAAAATTATATACATGTTTTTTCTATGATATAACCACATTAAAAACTCAAACTTTATAATTTTAGTATATCCCTGGTATATAGAAGTTTTTGAATAATCCATTAAATTTTTCAGTCTCTTAACATTATATTCTTAATTTATTCCTCATGTGTATTAATTTAATTGTCTTATTGCATGTCCATAATATCTCTCTCATGATGATGCACAAATGGAAATTTATCAAATAATTAATTCTCCAAAAAACTTATTTATTTTCATCCATGAATGATATAAAATTGTCTCATGTCACCACTGTGATACCAAATATAATAGTTTCTTTAATACAAAATTTTATAAGGTTGATAAATTATTATTGATTTAAACATTTTCTTCCAACACAACTTTAACATGGGCATTGTAAATGACTATCATCAGAAGCAATGTTACAGGAAAATATAAAACAATTCTAAATTCTTTTGAATCTTGGTTGAAATATGATCAGTATAATACATTTAGCATTAATTAATTCAATTATATGGAAATGATTCATATGAAAATAAAATATAAATAACATAATTAAAAAATCATTAAAACTAATTTTAATAATAAAGTCCACAAATTAAAATAGTATCTAAAGAAACTAGGAATATTAGAATTAAAAAATGATATAAGTGATGAATATAAATAATGAACCAGGTGGTTAACCATAAAAACTAAGAATTCACTATCATAATAGATAAACATAATAAATTCGATATAATAAAAAATCATACCCAAGAGTTTTAAAATGAAGATAAAATAAAAATGAGCTAAAAAAAGAAAACCCACAATTGTTATTAATTAATTCTTACATTTAAAATGAAAAGAATACTTCAAACATCTCAAAATACATTCCATAGATAAAAAATAGAGAAAATTTATTGATATAAATAAATTTATAGAATAATAAATACATCATAATATCTATAAATTCAACATTATGAACTTGAATATTGTTAGGAAATTTTATTATTTTCAAACATTAATAATTATTTTATTTTTGTAGATATCTTAACTGACCACAATAATGAATGATAATTGTTATTTTTAAATATAATTGAGTCGAATTACCAATTAAAAATTATTTTAAAGGTGTTAATGATTTCATTTATTAGTTAGGAGTTACAATTGAAGGAGATTTATTCCTCGATTTTGGATCCCAATCTTATGCTCTTCACTGAATGGGGAACATTTACTAGCCCTGAAAGAGATATATCTTCCACCCTTATTGGTTTGTTACAAACCCATACATATAAATTAATTCCCTATGGGATAATTTAGTTTAGAAATTAAAAACCTAAACCACAAATCAGTAAATCTCCAATTAATTAGTATAGGATCCTGAAATTATAAGTATGATCACAAAATGAAAAGAATATATAATATAAAATTCAACAATTAAAATGATAAACTAATTTCATAAAGAAAAAAATACTTTAAAGAAGAAATATTTATTATGATTTAATGTAATTATAGTCAAAAAAATATGAACCATATAATTTCAAGGGTCATATCAACGTGATTGTAAAAACATAATGACTAATTATTTTTAGTGGAATTATGTCAAAGTCACCCCCACCACATAAAATTGATTTTCACTCACACTACCATTAATTTTCATTTTTCATATTCATATACTTACATGTATAAGTAAAAATGATAATGAAACCCCATTTTTAAATGTAGATCCTATCATAACCAATGGTTATAGTGAAAGTAGTAGTCTAATAACTAAATTACAGAATAATCCATTAATAAAAACAGTGTGGCCATGTAATAAAAAAAATATGGTAGAGTGGTAGGAAAAAGAATTTACTGTGATAAACAACAAAAATTTAATAAAAATCACACACTCATGATATCTGTAATATGGTGATGAAATACTGAAATAATATATATAGATTTATTACTAGATCTTAAATTTGAGATCTTTAATCGATATATAAAAAACATTATTCTATTAATTATCTAATATATATTTTTTGAGGAAAATTTGGATAAATTATCAATGAAATATAACCATTAACTAACAATTCAGGTTCATTCATCCCTCATTCAATGATTTATAAAATTATTAACATCTCATAATTATTTTTAATTATCAGATTTATAACAATGAACCACAATAACCCTAGCCTAATATATTCACATGGATAAATATTTATAATCTAATTTATAATTCCTACATAGGACCATTTATATTTTATCAATGAACTCAGTGATAATTATTTTATCAAGACACATTTATTTTAAATTTGAACATATATATCATGCCCCATTAATTATAAATTCCATCAACAAATTCATAGGTATTTTTTTCCATTTTCATTGGATCATCATGATAGGAACATAAACCATGATGTGACATGTTTGTGGTTATCCATGTTTCATGGTGCATCTATATACTTCATGGAATGAAAAAAAATATAAAAATATTATATTTCAAAGAAATGGATTTTTTGGGTCTTAGTGGGAAATTGGACAACAATAAATACAAAAAAAACATATCACTAAACTTGAAATCAAATACAAAACTGCACAAACAGTATACCTATAACCAAATATCAACAAACACTTCCACTCAAAGGAGTATTGTTAAATACAGAGTCTATAATTCTAGAAAAAAATATAATAACTGACAAAATTAATGAAACCAAAAGAGCATAAAACTGTATATGAGATAACTAGATAATTCTAGGAAAATTTAAAAGATTTTTAATGGTTTATATCATAGCATGAATGAAAACTCATAATGTCAATAATAAAAAAAATGTGATCCAAAAATAACTAAATATATATTTTTTCATTATAAGAAAATTAATGTTTGATACCAATAATATAATAAAATAGATAAATATTAAAAAAACTTACTAGAAGAGAAAAAATATTCAAAACTCGCAAATATAATTTTAAAAAGGTTTAAAATCATGAAATTATTTAATAGGTGGATATCTCTTTAGGATATGTGATGTTGATGCTCTATCAGGTGAGGGAAATTAGGATAGGACCACGTGTGAATTGTGGGAGGATTGGAGCCAATGGATATGTTCAAAATCTATTCCATTGGTTTTTTAAAAACCATTACTATAGCCCAAACTATACCAATGTTTTGAGAAAACCATTTTTATAGGTTTTTCTATAATAAAAGATTGAATATAACTTGGGTATAGCATACATCCATTAACTATATAATAATGAATTGTGAAAACATATGGTATAGATGCCTAGGGATAACACCAATTTCCATTAGTGAATGTAATTAATCTTCTTTCCTAGACCTTCCATGGATCCTGTTGGCAGTGACAATTATTGATACCTAAAATTATAGACAGCCAAGAGGGGTTTCTACCATTTAGTTGGTTTATAACATGGAAATATAGAACCTATATCCATTTGGTAATATTTTATGAGTGTATATGTTTATTTCTCTAATCAAAGAATTACTAATTGTCCAATCTTATCATATTTGATTTATAAGATGGAAATTATCACTATTGAACATGAATTGTTATCTAGAAATGTGACATGATATTTGAAACAATGGAATAAAATTAATTAAAAATTTTAATTATCAAAAATAAACTAATTTAGAAATTGTTATTAATTTTTTAATATTATTTTGATGTGTAAAAAATAATACTTGATTGGTTTATAAGGGTGACATGCACATTCACTTGAAACTTGAGGGTATGATGAATGATTATTAGACAACTGAGGGAGAGATGCACTGATATATAATGAATTAGGAAAGTATTTTTGGATTCTTGATGACCAATGGGAGGTTATAGTTTTAATTGTTCATGAGGGTGAGGTGCATATTGAACATGATGCTTGAGGGAAAAAATCTGGATTATATGGTCATAAGGGTGTGAAGTATGGTTCTACATGATGTTTGATTGAGACAATAGAGGAATTATACAGATTCCATTTCTAGTTAATTACATTTGTATACAAGGATAGATACACATGAAATCATGTTCGGTAATTTTTGGTCTGACCTTGGGTTTTATCTTGTTCCTCAAGGGTTAATAATTTTACTTTTATGTCTTATATTGATTTTTGATTTAATACCTTGTTTACTATACTATTACATTCATAATTTTATAGTTTGGATTTGTTTATAAAACATTATTGGTGGCTTACAATGATTCATTCACACCCTTTTCAAACATTTATTTACTTCATATGAAAAATTAAGGGATGCAGTTCTAGATAAACGAATGGAGCGCTATGCATTATTGATTTCTTGTTGGGGATGTATATTGAAGATGATACTTAGAATGTGTAAAGACACCACATGATTTTAGATTATTAATATTATGTTTGATATAATATATGATATTAAACACTAAGATTATAAAATAATATAAAAATCAAAAAAATATGATATTTTTTAAAATAAATTCATTATCCTTGATAGCTTCCATAACTGGAAGCACTGAGTTTAAATTAATGATGATAAAATTTTAGAATATTATTATCTAAACGTGATTGGTAAAAAATATCCATTAAATTGGAAGTTATGAATGATATTAACTTATTTGTAAAATTTATATAAATTATATATTAATTATAAATTATTATATAAAATATTAATAAATATGAACTCAAATTTATTTAAGATATTTTATTCGACAAAAAAATTGTGCTCCCTTCAAAAAATGAATTTTATTTTTTTTGTGGGAAATATTAATAATTTATTTTTGGAAAATTTAGGAATTTTATTTTTTAAAAACTAAATTATTTATTAAATTAAGATGAAAATTATTTATTTCTATTAAATCCAATAAATTAGTATGAAATAATGTTTATTTTATATTTTAGTTTATGTTTATTTTTTGTCATTGAAACCATTTTTTTCTGAAAACTAATATAAAGTGACAAATGTTTATCGATTTTAAATCATTAAAATAACCTGTAATGATATTTATTTAAATGAACATTATATTTTTTATATATATAAATATTAGTTTAAATTTATATTTTTATTATTACCTATAAAATTGTTAACATGACATCATCTTTTTGGAAAAAATGCATTTCTTGAAAACCATTTTTTGACAGGTATGTAGGATTAATTTTATACTAAAATTAGCCAGTTGTGTGACTTGAATTAGGAAAATCATATTCCATATTATGAATTATAATAAATGATATTTTTGTTTTCTTCTGAAATAATTTTTAAACATAATTAATTATAAAAGAAATAAAAATTATTAACCGTGGTTAAGGTAAAATTGAGTTTACCATGGGCTGAACCAAACATATAAGTGTTAAAAATGACCCCAAGCATTACATATTTCAATTTTATGGGTGTATTTTTACATTATATCTTCCAATTCTTTTAAATTTTTCATTATTCATCCTTATTTCTAATAAAATGACATGTCACTATGGAAAATAATTTAAAATTAGAAAGTGTGTCACTCTAACTCTATTATAAAAGTCCAACCCATATCATCTTCTATTCACACATCCTAAACACATTGGTTTAGAAAAAAATATCAAATAAACATAATTAATTTCATCACAATATCCTATAATTCTTGTTTTTATAAAAAATCGTCCTGTAAATGATTTTAGTGAAAACCTAAAGAAGGTTTCTGAAAAAGAGGTAGTGTCCTTAACCAGAATTATATATTAATTCTTCTCTCACGTCCTTAAAAAATATTAAAACATTATTATATAATAACATAAATATATTGAATATTCGAATATGTTTTAATTTTAATGTAATTACTTAAAATTATCTCCTCTTCCCTTAAATGCATAATGTAACTATTGATCATGTGTCCAACAGACAACTACCTTCCAAATAGAAAGAATTTCTTTCTATATATTCTTATATTGGATGAATATAATGATGAATATAATTATAATATATTATATTTATTATTTAATAATAATTCTGAAATTATAATTCCACTTATACCAACATACAATCTATTTCACACGGAATATGATAATGTTACTCTTGTATAAGGTGGAGAGCAGCCTCGTGAAGTAATATGATTCATTTTTCACAAACTATATACATCTAAGTTAATAATAATTAATTATATATTAATATAATATATTCATTTAAAATTATTTAATTTTTTAATATGAATAAATATTATATTTTCTTACCCTTCCATCCATTAAATAAAAGGTAACTTCATTCATGTGTGTGACGAACTACCACCTTAATATGTTTTGTGATTATTTTATACTGATGACTGGCATGGGTGGTGCCTATAAATTTATTAAAATAAATAATATGATATTTATAATATTATTACAATTCTTGAATGAAAAAAATAAAACATTCTTTCTTTCCATTATGATCATTGAAAAAATAAATGTTACTCAGGTGTGTATGGCCTTCTATCTACATTATTGTAAAGTAGTAAATTTTTATAACCATAATATTTGGTTATTTTTAAAATTATAATATATTTACAGAAATAATAATTATTTCATGATTTTTATTTTTTATATTATTTAATAATGACCACTTTGAAAATGGTCAACACACCAACATTGTTTTTTAAATAATCAACTAAACATCCTCAAAACACACGATGTGGACACAACTGACTATGTAATTGATCATGGAATTAAAATAGATGACGTGAATGGTTTAGATATTATATTTTAATCCTTTAATATTTACCTAAATTTTTTTTAAATTCATAAAATTTTATTACACATAATAATATGGACATACAAGACAATCATGTACTCGAGGGATGGGTTTCGTCTCAAAACATATTTCATTGAGACACATGTTATTTTATTAGTGTGATTTATATTTAATGGTGTATATAATGGCCCATAACATGTTGTATCATTAATCCTTCAAAAGTCATGATATTTTAATTAAAAATTCATTTATTTCATCCACTAGAGTTGGGGTTCAAATTTACCAAAGTGATAAGGATGGATGTTTTAATTTAATTTTATAAAAAATTATCTATTCCTGAATTTCATTTGATGAAAATTATCTGATGATTATTTATTGAAACACATTACTATTCTTATATTGTATAAATCAATAAAAAATTTATGTAATATTACCATTTTCTCTTCTTATGTATTAAAAAATTATTTCAACTTTTTTAAGAAAATTCAATTTCATTTCTCTTCAGTAAATTTTATTTGTCTATATTAATGTTTTATAAAAATGTTTTTAAATATTTTTTTCCTATTTTTATATAATTTTTAAAATTAATTTTTACCCATGTTTTAGATTTCAAAAAATAAATTGAGTCTTCCTATCATTTTCAAAAATGATACATTTTAACTATTACCAAAAACATGAAAGGAATCTTTCTTTTAATGTTCACATAATGGTTGGTATTTTATTCCATCAAGAACATTATCTTCATTGGAAATTACATTATTAGATTCTAGTTATATTTTATAATAAAAAAATTTACATAAATTTTTATGAATTTCTTAGTTTCATAATTTGTTTTTAAAGTGGAAATGTTATTTTCCTCAAAAAATCATTTTAATGGATTTAAAGGTATATATATTCATAAACAATAGAAAACATTAATGTTAGGTAATTATTTTTAATTATGTATATATCATACCCACATGTATACTTATATAACTCTCCCATCTAAGGATGGGTTAATATATTTCTTATGGCTATATGTCGAATTCCTTATTTTATAAATCATGTTTTATTATATCATAAGACAATATTCTAAAAACTATTCCATTAAATTATTAATTCTTATTTTTAATACTTTTTTATCTTCATAATTATATAGAACGCATATTCATGTACATTTAATTAATGATATGGGTTTCCATATACTATTATATCTCTCTAATACATTGGTTAATGTTTTGATTTCATTAGACATATTGTATGGGATAAGGTAGCAAACCAAATCCATTATTTGACAATGGGCAGCAAGTGATGTTGTCTCAGTAGTTACCCTTGAGATATTATTTTTTCATTTATTTCATTTCATCCACATTTCCAATGATTCCATGATCTCATGATGCCATGTTTTCTACTTAATTCCCTTATTTAATTTCTCTTGAGACTTCTTTTTTATGATAACATGTTGGGATTTGACTCAACAGTTATGCTTCCTTATCATGTTTATTTTCTTACTATTATTTTTAGATCACCGCTTTTTTCTATGTCTTCCTAATGTTGTCCCATGTAATTAGGGGAGTTCTAAACTGTTTAATATCTCATTATATAGATTAAAATAAATAATTTTTATTTTAACCTCACTTTAATGTATTATGAACTGAGTCGTCGAAAAAAACCAATCCCCATGATCATTGCATTGTAATTAATAGGTCTTTATTATTAATATATTGTAATGATATGTGTAAAATTCTTGGTTTTCTATATATGGAATCAGATTAATGTTATAGTTTACCTTTGAAAACAAGGATGAGAAAACTTTATTGATAACTCTTGGGATATGTCTAAGGATAAGATAGGAATAAATGTAAGTAATAAAAAATATCATTTAATTTGGGTGATGTTTAGAGTTATAGGTTTCCATGAAACTAAATCATTATTTCGGTACTAAAATTATATTTTAATCTAGAATAGTTTTATATAGGGGTAATATTTCCAAAATTGGAACATTTAACTAGACTTAGTCATCACCTGGTTAATGAATATGGCCTGTCCTTAACATCTATATTGACACACCAAGGGGATTTGTTTCAGAAATACATAAACTCTTTATGAACCATCAAGATTAATATTAATGGATGATAATCATGGATGGACTAGGTCAACCCTACACTGTCTTGGGATGATAATTATATGGTTTCCCAAAATATTAATGTTATAAGTACCCCTTTTATGTTTATTTTATAGAAATTTAATATGATTACAATAATTTTGGGTGAAATTTAAGGTAATAAAACCATTGGTTTTAGTTTCAATTTAATTAAAAAAAATCATTAAAAGGGTAATTACTTTATATTTTAGTAACATATATTTAATGTTATTGGTAAAAATTAATTTTTATCCTATTTGTGATGTTCATTTATTTTTTCTTAATTATGATTACATGGTTTTGCGGGAAAATTATAAGTTATATATATGAAATTAGTTGTTAAAAATGATTTGATAATTAATTCTATTTTAATGAAATCCATCATATTTTGGGAAATGTTTTATCAGTTTGAAATGTATATAACCATTATGTTTAACAGAAATTATTTTTTTTGTAAGAATTATATATTGTTTTTGGATATGTGATTTGGAGGGTATTATAAAAACATTAAGGTTAAATCTGTGTTTCATGTCAATGTTATTCTAGATATATGGATAATTATATCAGTAATTATCATTGTTAAACCATTTTTTTTATTTATTAATTTTTGAGATTTTTATATTCATATTCATTTTTCGTAATATATTACTCTATTCTAACCATTTTGGTTTTAATAAATACATGAGGAATATATTATTACTCGTTCATTGATTTTTATCTGTTAATGTTATGTTCATTGAATCATACATAAAAATACTAATGGATATTCTTTACTCAAGAGTAACAAATGATGTTTAATGTTATTGAAGCACAACCAAAGCATGAAATTTTTTTTATAAAATAAAAATATAACAAATATGTAAGTTATGTAGTTTTCTCTATATAAATTGTGAAATAACACCATAAATCTGGGAAAAGGATATTAAAACAAAAATTTAATCCTATTATATTCATATCTAATGAATCATTGAAATTTTAATTCATTGTGTATTTATGTTTTTTTATTTATTTAACATTCACTTGATCATAAAATTTATTTTGATCAATTATCTCTATTAGTCTTCATAATAATTTATCCTTTTCTTCTATGTCCATATTTTCACTTCCCCCAAAGTTATCTTATGTGGAAACCATGTTATGTGATGAATTTTATATTTCTATTTCCCTATTTTTAAGAGATAGTTTTATTAAACATTTTTCAATGTGGAGTTTTGATAAATTATTTTTCAAATGTACAACCCTTGATTATTGAGAAAAAATAAAAATGGTTAGGATGAAATTAATTTAATTGTTTCGAAAGAAACACCCCATGATTTTGAAATAATTAAATAATGTTTGATTATCTATTTGACAAATAACACCGATATTAGATGTGAATTGACACCCCAAGAAATTTTGAATTTTTTTAAATAAATTCTTATTCTTTAATAGATCGTGTGACACACAAAACTAACATTAAAATAACTGTGATATAATTTTAATATATTATTATATTAAAATGAACGATATAACCTATCCATTATGTTCGTGGATATATATAGTATTAATTATATTATGTAACAAATATTAAGCTCCTACGTATTATAAACATATTTAAAAATTTATAATAAATAATCACTCAACTTTAATGAAGATATTTTATTCTGTAAAAAATATGTTTCCTTCAAAAATAAAATATATTTCATTCATGATAAAATATTATAATTAATTTTTAGAATATTTATTTTACAGAATGAAAATAATTTTTCAATTCATCATATTGATATTAACATATCATTAAATCATTGTGATTTTTTCTAAATATAAATATTTTTCAAAGAATAGTCAAAATACCCATTTTTAGTAAAAGTATAATTTCATTTTAAAATATAAATTAATTAAAATGATATATTTTAATTTTAATTTTATTTGAACTAATTATTATTATTATTTATTAATATTAAATTAAATTTATTACATTCAAATCATCTTTATATTATATTTTAATATAAATTTATTTTTAGGTTTCAAATTTTTTTAACTATTTTATAGTGCATATGTTTCTTCATTTTAAATAATTAAAGTAACCCATAATAATGAATGATTTAAATTGAAATTATATAATGTATATCAATAAATAATTATTTAAATTCAATAATATATTATTACATGTCACATAGTTAATATATTATCATATATTCCTTAAAATTCAATTCTTGAAAAATATTTTTTTTGACATGTCTTTGGGTTTAATTTTACATTTACATTTTCAAATTTTTTTAGACGAATTTGAAAAAATGGATATAATTTTTAGAATCTGAATATTTTATATTATCTATAATTTTCAACATAATTATTAACCATAGTTAATAGTGAAATAGTAATAAATTATTTATGATGGTTAAGGTGAAAACAACAGTAACGGGGGTTAAACAGAAATATAAGAATTAAAATGATGAAAATCTTGTCAAATAATGATTTTATGTCTATATTTGGACCTTATATATTAAAATGATTAGAAATTTTCTATTTTGGAGCCTTATTTCCCAAAAATCGATATGGAATTATTGAGAAATATTTAAAATTACATAGTGTTCCACTCACCTATATATTAAATGGCCACCTACTATTCTATTATATTTAAACTTATAAAACTCATTTATTCATCCAATAATTTCCAAAATCACTTGATTACTTCCCTCCCCTCATTCTATAATCCTTTATTTGATCGTAAATCCAACCTATAAAGGCTTTTTCTACAAACCAATACTTGTCCAAATAAGAAATAGTGTCCTTTACCGAGTGTTTTATATTTTTATTCTTCAACCTCCTTCAAATATTATGAAATAATATTGATTTTATTACCTTATTATTTCAAATATTTTATAATATTTTAATTTTAATTTCATTGTAATATCTTAATACCCAGATTCAATTAATTCACTTCTCTTGAATTTTTTTCCTCCATAATATAGTGAATCTTTGGAATCCCATGGATGAAGATACTTTTTGGGGGACAATGACCTAAATTTTTTGGATGTAGTTTTTTTATTTAATTTATTATTATTATTAATGTGTTAATGTATTTGTTGGGTCTTATTGAGTTTAGAGGAAAATAGTGATGTTTTGGGTGTTTCATGTAAAAATATTTTGTTTCTATAGTCTCTAAGACAATTAAAAGTGATTTATTAAGAGTACATTATGTGTTATTTCTGGAGGGTGGATTTCATGAACTGGGTACACCTCATGAAGGTAGTACACACTTTGTAGAGGTGAATTTCCTTATAATGATAAAATATGGGTTTCTAATAAAAATGTAATGGGTTTCTAAGAGTATGTGATCCCCGTATATTATGTGTCTTTTAATGATATTAAATGTAGTTTAATTATAGAAATTAGGGTTTTTACGTTTATTAATGGATGATTTTTTAATTCATTCATCTTAATATCCCATGAATTTCGACCTTGAAAGATTAAATGGTGATTTGTGGAGTCTTTGTTTGGTCTTTATTTATTTATTCAATGGATAATCACCATTGCTGTTGATTCTGACTTCTCTGAGTGATTGACCCTTTCTACAACATCCTTTATTTTATCATGGAACCATATTTGTGTTGTTTTGGTGTTTTTTATCCTATGATGATGTTTATTTTATATTCTATTTATATCTATTGTGCGATCTTATTATGGGTGTCATTAAATTTTTGTTTATGGTGAAAAGGATTGATTTCTTTAGTTATGTCTTGTTTCCTCTCCTCCATCAAAAATTTCCCTAGATTGAATCAATTCTTATATGTGTAGGTTTATTCTAGAGCCTTCATTTTAATTTTCCGATTACTCATTTTTGGTGTATTTTATTGTAGGGGTGTGCAACCAATGTTTTGATAAGGGATATTCAACCTCTAGCCAATGTTGGATGAACATCATTAATTATTTTGATAAAAAAATTTAATTAAATGAAATGGAATGATAAGAATGAATTATTTGAGTTCATGTGGAAATGGTTTTTTAAATGTTGTTTTCCATTGGTTTTGGTAAATGGAAATTGGTTTCAAAAGCATTATGATACGGTTTTGTAAAATATATTTTAAAGCATTGTTTGATGAAAATGGTTTAATGACATTATTTATAAATTATAACACATCGGAATAAATGGTTACATAAGTGGAAGTATCAGTAATAGACCTCATCTGATTATAATAATGGGGATTTATTTATTGGTCTTTCATATGCTATTTAAGCCTATTGTTTAACAGACTTAATAGACTCTATTTGGAGGGTTCACTTTATGGGGTGTTCCCATGCTTCATAAGATGTATTCATATGTCAAGCTTTGTGATGTGTGGATTATTTTCTATGTTATGGGTATCATTACTTCCTAACAATCTTGACCTTGAGTGATCATTGGGGTGTTGTTACATGTGTTAATTCTTGGATTGTTTGGGATTTTTCTTTTGGTTTGTTTTATTTTATTGTACTACCATCGACTTTAAATGAGACATGATATATGCTTTTATTTTTATATTAATATATCTGTTGAGATATGATAATATTAAATTCTTTGAAATTTATTACTCAAATTAATTTTAAATGTAGAAATGGGGGAAATAAAACAACTTTTCTATTCTTTTGAAATAATAAATGTAAAAAAATCATTATTTTTTTTCAATTCAATTGAGAAAGCTTGTATTATTATTCATAGATTTGATATGGAATTACTAATTCTATTTTCACACACCATGTGTACCAATTTGGTGGTGTGTAGACATGGTTATGTATTTGAATGTAAGAAAGGAAATGTTCCATAAGAAGGTGGTCATGTTTTCTATTATGGAATATATTTATCTTTTCCATTTTCATATTTTTAATATATATATTTCAGGTTATTAATTTAGTTTGGGAGATTCTTTTCCCTATAGTTGTTGTTATATACCCAAGATCACGTCTCTTACATAGAAGGATATAGAATGCCCATCGAGTATGTGAAATATTGAGTCAGGTATGAATTTTATAGGGTATTTAGGTCAGTACATGATTTTTTGGTATTAATGGTTTTTTAACCTCAATGTTCCTTAACTTTTGACATTTTTAGGATTGATATTAGATTTTCAAAACATGAGAGGTATATTATTGATAGTTATTATCCATATCTTTCTCATATGGTGCAAAAGTTAACATGGGATTATTGGATGTGTGTCTCCTATTTTGAGTGTTTTATTGTTTTAATATTTGGGTTTTTTTAAGGTTTTTCCATTTTGAGTTAATACTTTCCTATTTTTTATTAAATCCAAAATTAATTTTATATTAATGGATCGGAAAAAGAAACCCAAAAAAACATGGAAACTCAAGGAGGCATGAAGTGATTTCTCCCAAGGGTATCCCATTGGACTAAAACCTTACATACAAGAAAGAGAGATCCTAGACTTGAATAAAAAACTAGGGACTCCTCTACCCTACCTTCATGAGAAAGAGAATAATCATAAAATTTGGCTTCTCTCCAAATATTATGAATGTTACATCCATGAACGGACTCCATTAAACACCTCATAATAAAATAAAACCAATTCGATGGGAGAAAATCTTTCACTTATTGTGTGTAGAAGTATGCCTCTAACACATGTTCTGTGAGTTCCTCATGAAAGTACAACTAATTATCCTCAAGGGAATCAATGACATGATCATAATAATATCGACATGATCATGTTTTATGTTTGTGTTGTTGAATAAAATGTGCCAACAGTTCATAAAATAATTTTTCATGTAAAAATTTGGAGTTTCTAGATAAAGGGAACCATCACATCAGTCAATGTAAGAGAAGCCACCATCCTGTTATGGTATGATTGAACCTTAGTGGGTAGTGTCTTGATGGACAAGATCAATCAGGTATTTGACGTCCTAGATACATTTGATAGTAATAATGTGATGTGTGTGGCATTCATACCTGAGGGTCATATTAAATAGTGGTGGGAATCCATGGTAATGGATAATTGGAAACTACTCATGGATTTTAAGGGCTTTAGGACACTCTTTTTATATATTCGTTCTCTAGAGTCACATGTGATTCAAAAATATCTATAGTTCTTCTCTATGTATCAGGAATAATTTTATTCATTGGTGTACACTAATAGTTTTCTTATATAGGTACATTTTTCACCAAAGGATGTAATGAAATATCTAATAAATTCTCAGAAGTACCTACAAGGTTTTCAATCAGATATTAGATAATAGGTATTTATGATGAACCTTTTTCCCTGTGTAGAGATTGTAGATAGGTGTATGATAGTAAAAAAAAATGGAAGGAATGTTGGGATATGATTTCCTTTATCTTCCAACATAGTGGAATCTTAAGAGTAAGATTGTAGAAAAATAGAAAATGATAGGATCATTACATGTGTGGTAGTGGTGTTATTGGGTAGTAGAATACATTGAAACCTCCGGTTGTAACTAGTGGTGTCACTCTGATATTCTTTTAGTGAGTTAACACTAGATACAACTAGTATTCTTAACATTCTCCTATAAAGGTGTGTAGAATATGTGGATGTTGTGGACATCTATAATGTTTTTTAGGATATTCCTCCACCAAAATATTGTTAGGGATCATTATCTCAAAAGGATACTCTATAAAATATTGATTCTTAAAATACTATAGATATCTAGACACATGCCTCATGAGTTATGTACCATAGATAAGTAAGTGAGATTCCATTAAATAATGATGTGGGTCTAGTGATAGTAAGAGGTACCATCATCATTGTAACCTTAGTAGAGTATTGTTTATTTGAATTTTTTACTTCCCACTCATTAATATTTGTTCATATTATTAATAATATTAACCATCAAAAAAATCATGAAATTTTTTATAGAGTTGTTAACATTCATGGAATGAGGAAATATCACAAATTTTGGTGTCCTTGTATGATATCAATAGTTTATCCGAAGTTAGTTTTGGATTTCATTTTTTCTTTCCCTATATCTATTTGACATCATCATCTAGATGGATTGTCATGCTTCACATAATTCTGAGTTTTATGGTCATAATTGGCATGTATAGTTTCTTGCAGCTAAAGGTCACTCACTATTTTTTTATGGAGTGTGGGATATATGGTATAGTTGTGAAAGACCTTCCTACCAACAGATCTGGGGACTGTTTTTTCTGAATTTAGTTAGGACGGATAGTGAATATTTTATTATTGTTCTCCATGAAATTGTTTGGGGTTCTACCTAAATTTTCCTAAATGACTTAGTTAGGCTTCTACAAGTTATGGAGGAGGTATTTATGATCGACCTAGTTCCAAGTATATAGTATATATTGATACCTTATTATCATATAGAAAATGAATATCTAACAGTTCTCAAGACTCGGTTGTTAGATATAATAGAAATGGGATTCTAAATCCCAGCGTTTCACCATGGTATCCCTAGTGATCCTTAAAAGAATGAAAATGGTACACATTAATTCTGTCTAGACTTCTGGATGATAAACTATGTAAGAGTTATAAACAACTACCCATTACCTCATGTGTATGATTTGTTTAATCAGTTAATGGATGAATTTTTTTTTGAATATTAATCTTCGATCAGGTTATCATCATCTTGGATTTCAGGATTGTAATATACCTTAGAAAAATTTCAGGAGAAACCATGTACATTGGGAATATATTGCGATGTTTTTTGTTCTAACTGACGTGATTATAGTTTTTTTTGTATTTCATGAATTAGATATTCCATTAGTATATTTAACTTTTTATAGTAGTGATCATAGTTGATATTTTCTGTAATTATGAATACATGTTCAAGAATGAGAACCACTTCAGTTTTGTTTTAGAAGTATTAAGTAATCACTATTTGTATGGAAGTATTTCAAAATATAAAATTATAGATCAATTAAGTGAAGTTAGTTGGGTATTTAACTTCAGATAATGACTTATTCACATATCCTGACAAGGTAAAAGTAGTCTTCCAATGGGAGGTGCACACAATGCCTTTGATATTTGGATCCTCAATGGGCTTGTTGGATACTATCCATGGATTGTCATGTATTTTTCTATGTAGGTATCACCATTGATTACACTTAATAGGAATTGGGTGAAATTCACATGGGATGATAACTTCCAGTTTTCTTTTGATGAGTTGAAATGTATTTAGACAACAAATCATTTTTTTAATCTTACCTTTTCCCAATATAGGGTATATAGGTTTTTGTGATTCTTCCGGTGCTCATTTAGATTATGAACCTATTCAAGATTATCATTTAGTAGCTTATATCTCTCTTCATCTTGATCAGTGAACGATGAACTAACCCAATAATTATTTAGAGTTTTCCAATTTTATGAATGTGCTTATGTGTTAGCGGAATTGTCTATTTGGGGAAAGGTTCGTAGACTTATCTGACCATAAGAGTATCATATATATTTTCAAAGAAAGAATCCAATCTCATAAAGATATTATAGGTGGAATACCATCATATATTATACTTTGACCACACTTATTCCTTATATGCAGTTAATTTCATTGAAGAAACTCTATGAAAAAATGATACATCACAAGATGTTTTGGAATTGGAGGAAAAGTGGAACCCAAGAGGGATTTTTTCGTAGTTTCATCTAGAATTAAGGAATGATGTTACCGGTGTTTTCTTGACTAGTTTTTTGTTAGATCTATATCTACTTGAGTAAATTATTTGTAGTTTGTAGTAGGATGAAGAGATCAAAATATTTTTAGAGACATTACAGCAGGGAGACCTTTTCTAGTGGATAACTATCTTCAGATGGAATTCTCAGTTTTAGAGATCAGTTTTTTGTTACACCATTTGTAAGGTGTTATTTATTTTATTATTTTATTATTTCCTCATGTTTCATTATTCTAGTAACTAGAAATATGTATTATTACATTAGATAGTGGTTATGGTGGCTGGTAATGAAATGTGAAAATACAGATTATGTCCCTCACTATTAAACATTTCAATAGAATAAAGAAAATAATATAAAAACATCTAGATTACATCATCTAATTCATGTTTCAGTTTGAAAGTGGGGTGATGTATCCATGGACTTTCTTGTTGTAATTATACGTAATCTACAATGGCATAATTCTATATGGGTGGTGATTGATTCGTTGAAAATGTTTCTCATTTCATTCCAATAAAATACACTATAAGAGTTAAAGATATAAGTAAGTAGTAGGTGTAATAAATATTAATATTAAATATGTTTTGATCTATTTTTTTTCATACATGGATCCTAGGTTTATTTTGATATTCTAAAGAAGTCTCTAAGAGGTGGTGGGGACTGAGGTTAGTTTGGGTAAATCTTATCATCCACTGAAAAATGGAATGACTGATCATGATCATACCTTTAACATCTGTTTATAGGTGATTTTGACCTGGCGAAAGCCTTCTCAATTATTTCCCTAGCAGCTCAGTGAAGAGGCTTCATCTATTTTCAGAAGGCAATGGCAAGAATTTCTTCCTAAGATCTGACAGTACCGATTCCACAGATTATTTTACGACCTCTTCAAATAGCTCAAGGGCTTGCCTTTGTTACTGTTTCTTTCTGATTTACTCTTCCTTTCGATCCCATAAGTGTCAATTCTTCCCCATTGGTCCTCTTCATTGTGGTTCTTTTCGAGGATTCTAGTCACAACGACGATTTTGGCTCCATATCAATGCTTTTACTCTGCTTTGGCACAAGAATCCCAACACTCTTCTCCTAGTCGGACATGAGTGATAAGGATCATGATGTTTTGGGATGTGTAGTTAATAGATCGATGGAGTTATAGGATGTGGTGTTTGTGATGGCTTCGTCTCTGAATTTGTGTCCCTGTGGCTAGTTATTTTTGGTATTGTTGAGTAGCATTGACTGGTTGGTGTCATCGATTTCGGTCATGGTGTATTTTCAATAGAATTTATTGATTCTGGTAGAAGGTTGTGTATGTGATTGGTTTTATTTATGAATATTTTTTTGTGCTTTTGAGGAGTTGGGAATAATTTTTCCCTATCTTGTATGATGGTTCTGCAATAGGGTTGGATCCTAACCTCTAAGGAGTTGTGTTTGTGAGGTTCCCACTAACCAAATGGTGTTTTATTTGAAAAATGAAAAAAATGTATTTGGAGGAATTAATCATCATGGTATTATGATTTTGGAGGATTTTATCATTCCTATGTCATGGATTTTGGTGGATAGTGGGATATCCATATGGCACAGGGCTGAGTTTTCATATGATAATGGTGATCAATCATCAATAATAATGGAGAATTTTGAGGTTATGATTGGTCGCCCATGCGGGACACCAATTTTCTTGGTTGAGGTGGAGAAAACATATTTGGTGGAACCTATTTGGGTTCATGAGACTGATATAATGATTCAAGATATTAATAGGTGTCTTTTTACACAACCTAGTCAGAAGAAGTCTTATAATGATGAATGGAATCATCCTATGGATTTTTCTATAGGTGAAAAGGTTTTTTGAATGTTTTCCTCAATTGGTCTACTATTTTCATGGAATATAAGGAACATTTGATCTAAGATATGTGTGACTATTTTAAGTCATTGAGTTTTGAGGTAAAGTTTCTTATAGGTTTCCATTTTTAGTTTAGTTGATTGAAATCCTTGATTAGTTCCACATACCACATCAAAAAATACAATCACGATTCTGCTCATGTTCTTAGTTGGGAAGAGACTAAGTTATATAGAAAAATTTATATTGTGGAAAATCCGTTTAAGATCACCGACTCTCAAATGAAATTATTTTGTGGGATGTCTAATATTTATGACATAGTGTTTGGGTGACACTAATTATATTCTCATGATACATGGGAATGTGATTCATTGATGTGGGAGTAATGGTCTCACCTTTTTACCAGTATTTATTCATCCACATGACTTACTGAGGATAGAATGTCTTATGGAGGGGAGTTTATAATATCATGTTACCCATATTAGGTAATTCCATTCCCTTTACTTGTTTTCCTCTTTAATTGGGATTTTCATGGGACTCTCTTGGATGGAGAGATTATTTGAAAAAAATTAGAAATGTTTCGGGTAAGCTGTTTTTTTAAATTAATGGGGTCTGGGTATAAATTTCATAATGGATTTTTGGATTCCTTCCCATGTTTGGAAAATTCCCAAGGTGTTTTGGGTGTTTCATGTAAAAATGTTTTCTTTTGAAGTATTTAGGGGAAATACACACCATGTAAAAGGAGTACACAACATGTAAGTTGTGAAGGGTGGATTTCATGAAACTAGTACACATCGTGAAATGAGTACATGCCTAGTAGAGGGTACATTCAATATAATGTTAAAATATCAATTTTTAATAAAAATTTGATTGGTTTTTCGTTGTATACAATCCCTATGGATTATATAACTTCTAAAGGGATTACACGCCATGTAATGGTCATGATCTGGTTTTTTAGGGTGCCTATCGGTTGATTTTTCATTTCATTCATCTAGATCTCCCTTTAAACATGACATAATATGATTCTTTGGTGATTTTGAGGTCTCATTTAAATCAATATTTATTCATTAGGAATTTGATCACTGTTACAGTTCATTCATATTTATCTAGGTTATTGGCCCTTTATAATTCATTATTGATTTGATCGTGATAGAAATATTGCATTGTGTTATTGTATTCGTTGACTTGTGGGGATATTTATTCTAGTTTCATTCTAGATACATTTTTTGGTTTAGTTATGGGAATCATTCCGTTCTTTATTAGGGTACAAAGTGTGTGAATTATTGGGTTATGTATTTTTTGATCTCATATACTAGTACTTTTTATGATAAATAAAATCTATGAATTGAAGGTTGATTCTAGGGCAAAATTTTCCATTTTTCTTTCTTCCTTGAGGGTGGATTCTGATGGGAGAGTGTGCTTCAATCTCAGTTATTTTTTGGTATGAACTGGATTTCTTGTTTTGATAAAAAAAATTAATTAAATGAAATAACATGATAAGAAAATTTTATTTGTATTAGTGCGGAAATGGGTTTTTATAAATGATAATTTCCCACTATTTTTGGTAAATGGAAAATGGTTTTCATAGTATTGTGAAATGGCTTTGTAAAATGGTGTTTGAATCATGGATTGATGAATTTTTTTGGAGGAATGGATTTAAAAATTAGAGCACATATGAATCCTTGGGTACATAAAAAGAAGGATTAGTAAAATGCCTCATCTTATGATACTCCTAGGGGGTTTTCTCACAGGGATTTCCTCATCTCCCTAGTCTTGTTGTTCTAGAGACATGATATACTCTAATGGAGGGAAAAATTTCTGGTTTGTTCCTAATATTCCTAGCCTATATAAATATGTATAGGGTCTTGATGCGTGCACGATCTTCTATGTTGGTGAAAAGAGTTTTTCCTAGCTATTATGGCCTGGTTTGTTCCCTGGAGTGATATTCCCAATGATTCTTTTTTTAATTTGGGATTCTTCTTTTGGTTTTTTCTATTTTTTGTACATATATCAACTTGACATGAGACATGATACAATATTTAATTTGTTTTGAATTCATATATCTACTAATATATATTGGTATGAAATGAATTGAAATTTATTTACCTTATTTATTTTGAAATATGAAAAAATGGGAAATTGAAATTCATTTCTAGTATTTTGATATAAAAAATGTAAAATTGTTATCGTGTCTTATTTTCTCTAAATTTGAGCCTTCTTGAATTATTTTTTAGCGGCTTGATATCGAACACTTGTTTGAGAAACAACTACTCTTGTTAGCTTACACCCACATAGATATTTTGTGTTTTGTGGACCAAGTTATTATTTTGATGTAGGGAACGTCATGGTTCCATAGTGAGTAGGTGTGGAATTTTTTCAACTCAGATGGGTATCTCGGGGTGATATGGTGGAATTTTTTCTATTTTATCAAATGGAGTTGTTTTTTTCCTATTTTTGCTGTAATTTTTTTCTTGAATAGTACATAGAAAGTTTTTTCTTATGCCATGTTTCTTATATTCCTTTGTCTCTTTCCTATTATGGAATATATTTATTTTTTCATTGTTTTATCAGTTAAAAAAATATTATTAGTTGCCTCTCAATATTGTGAGAAATCATTCCCTCTAATTGTTGTTTGATTCCTATTTGTTAGTAAATAGCCTGTGGTGATAAACAATTCTCTTTTGGTATCTGACATATCGAATTGGGTAAAATTTTGGGAGGGAATTTAGATCTCTTCAACAAATTCATGACATAAAACCATCTTCAAATAAATCAAATGGTAAATGAAACTGTTGTTCATGTGTACGGAAGACTTCCATCTTACGAACCAACAAAATTATTTTTTTCATCACCACTTATCAATACTTCATATAATGATGAATATAATGATGATATATGATATTATTGATAGATTTATACTTATAGAATTATAAAAATAACATATAGATTCTCATTATTCATTCTATAAGGATTACGATAACATCACTCATGTGTATCGTGGACTACCACGCTTTGAAGCAATGAGATTCATATTTTTCACACTCTTTACATGGAAGGTAATAAAGATTAATTTTTGGTTTATATATTATATTCATGATATATTAATCATTCATTAAAATAAATATAACATATAATTTTTTTACCTTAAAATCCACTAAATAAATTAAAAAAGAGTTCGCGTGTTCGACAGACTGCCACCCTATGATGCAATTTGATTTATTTTTACTACCACATAACATGGATGTAAAATGTACGTGTAGATAAGAAAATAATATTATATATATGATAATATTATCACTATATAATGATAAAATAACTGTCACTTTATTTCTATCAGGATTATTGAAAATTTAAAATTTTACACATGCATGCATTTTCCAACCATCGTCGTGATTATAAAATCGTTCATTTTTCATAACCATAATTCATGTTTAATTTTAAAAGCATTATTTTTTATATAATTTTTTTTTCAAACTCTCCATTTTAAATAAATTTTTATCTTATCAATTCTTGGATCTAAGTTCTCTCACCAAGGTCTGGGCTAGGTCTCTGATGAATATTTTAGTCATTTAATATTTTGACTGGGCTTCAGACCTAGGCGTGGTCACCACGTGGTTGGAAGTAGCCACACAGTCAGCCCAGGAGTCGAGCAATTGCCATTTTTTCAATATTATTATTATTTAATTTAATTTATTGTTATTATTATTATTATTATTGTCCATTTTTAATACTGTTATTTTTATTATTATTATTATTGTTATTATTATTATTATTAATTTCTATTTTATTATTATTTCAATTTTTTCTATTATTATTATTGTGATATAATTATTATTATTATAAAATGGAAAGTAATTAAATTAACCCCTAGTAATACCAAAATTCCATCCCCACTTTCCCCACCTATTACGCGAGCCCCACCCCCTTCCATTAACATCATCGTCGGCACCCTGGCCTCTAACCTCGCATCCTCGGTGCACCGGACCACCGCCCTCTGGCCATATCTGACACTCCCGACCCACACACCGCACTCATCCAGGGCCTCGTGCCAGGCCTCCACCCCATGGCCTTCTATGCCCGTGCACCTCCAGCTAACCCCCTCGTGGCCCTACGCGGTTGACTATGCCTCCAACACCCTCACTGACACCATTCTTAGCCACCTCCTGCCCGTTCTAGCATCGATATCTTTCCACGTCGGCCTCCTCTTACACTGAACAGGAAGCTCCAACCACATGTGTACCTGGAACCCCGCCTCTGGCTAGAACTAGCACCGACCTCCCTGTACTCATACCCTACCGCTTGGACCCATTTCACACCTAAATTACAGCAACCCAAACCCCATTATTTTATGATCTTCTAGTGCAAATTTACAGTTCCTTCGCCTCCTACTTGGCATACGATTTCCTCTCATTTGGTGGGTATTCCTTTTAAAATTGTATTTTCCTTCATTTGTACCTAACTTTAATGATGCTGTTGTTAATTATTTCACTTTCCCTATTGTTTAGGGTGTGTGTTTGGTCTGTAGGGCTTTGTGGTTCTTATCACTGATGTTTCATTGCGTACAATTTGAATTTGAGGTAGGAAAACCCGTAATGCAATTTGCTAATATATCATAGTTTTTAAAAATATATTGGTTTTGTTAAAAATTGTTTTGAATTATTTTCTATAGGTAAATTTATATGTACTTATGATGGTTGTGTCCTGTGGGTGTCAAAATCTATTTTGATATTATTTTCAATATGAAGATACTTTTCACATTACTCTCGAATAGTTTATCATGGACTTTTCTAGATTTGGGTAACTTATTTGACCTAGTTATAGAATAATTAATAAGTTGTGTGGTTTTATTATAGAAAATATTTTTTCATTATTTCTTCTGCTTATGAAAATTCTTTAGAAATTGGTTTTACTGTACATAACAGTATATGAAAACTGGTTGAGTCTTGGTAGAATTTTATAAATTGTGGAATTGGTTCATCAGATTATATGGATATTGTGAAACTTTTTTGTTTAGGGTTTTGGTGTGTGTTTTCTTTCAAAAGAGGATATTGAATGTCTTCACATTGGTGATTATGGAACAATGGTTTTGTTAAAATAATTTGATAAGGGATTTATGTTTCTAGTATGAGGGTTGGTGTTTCTTGAAATAAGTGGATTGGTTGATTTTTATTTTAAAAATGGTTCTTGGGTCCTAAAGGTTGGTGGTTCTATTTTTTGTTTTCAATAAAGTGGGTTTAAATGAATTTCACAAGGATTATTATTTTATGGATTTAGATCACGTTTTGATGTAATTTTAAAAAGAGGTTAAATAACTATTGTTTCGTTATGAAGTTCTATGGTGTGGCTTTTATGAATAGAAAATCATGTTTGGCTCTTCTAACTCATGTTTGTACATGTGTTAACTTTTATAATGGGTTTGTTTTGAATGTTGTATGTGTGCCTAGTTGGAGTATTAAATGGATTCGATATGAACATCATGTGATGGCCCATTTGGAACATTGTTTAATTTGAATGAATGAACTTGTATATGAGGTGCTCATGTCTATTGTAACCATTTATGGGGGAATGTATAGGATGTGTCTGTGTTTTCAGAATGAAAATGTGGTGAGATGAGTCACACATGTGAGGGCCTTCCTACCTACACAGTATTATTGTAACCACCATGGTTTCCTGTGTGTCTTATAGTTGATCGAGTGATGGTTGCTTATCAGCCCTGATTAGACGGTTTAGTACCCACTGGTAGGTGTATAGGCCAGATGGGGAGTGCCACTAGTTTCTATTGCTCAGAGGGTGGCCAATTAGATGTAAACATAGAAGTTTCACCAAACGCTGATAGGTGGTTCAAAACCGAGTACATCTAGGGGTCTTCTTGGGTTTTTTGGGATCACCCATAGTGACATAATTAATTTCATTATTTGTTTTAATTATGTTGTACTAGTTTGTCCCAGTTTGTTTTGTTTCACCTGCAACCCTTGTGGCACATTTTTGATCTGTCTGCCTTAGTTTTGTATAAGAAATGGAATGTGGTTTTGAAAATGTTATATAACATGTGTTGGATTTTAAAATGGAAAATGTATGTTTATTATTTTAAAATGTGAAAACCATATTTTATATCAGTATTTTAAACATGTTTTATTGGATTATTTTGGGGAAAGGAAATGCATGGATTCCAAGGTTATATTTGGCATCCCTACAGAGAATCTCAGTTCTCACACCTATCATATTATCTCAGTTTTAGGATCATTTGTTTTGGTTCTTGGATCAGCTGCATAGTGTTGGTGTAGGATTGAGTCTGTGCTGGGTTGTGACCTAGAATGTCACAATGAGATATTCTATGTTTTATTTTCATTTCCCTACTAGTTATCATTTTTATAATCAGTTTTTTTATCTATTTTTCATTTTTTTCATGGGACAAATCGTTCCCAATGGTTAAATTTTGATGCTCAGCACTGGTTTCCAGCATGTTGGGATTGAAAACTCCCTTCAAGCCTTGTCACAGACCAGCTCGGGTGACCAGTTCTAGGTCAGTCATGGTTGGTTCGTGAAAAAATGGAATCAATAGTGGACTTTATTAATTAGGGTGTTCAGTAGATGGAGAATTATACTATCAGGACTCGGGAGGTAGGTATGAGAAGGACATCATGAACCCTCGCTCATTCCAAACCTTGAGTCTCCAGGGTTATTTCGGGTTTTGAGTCTTCTACTTTTTGTTATAGGATTGTGTAATTAAAATGAAGGCAGACCATTGTCATGTCATGATCTCACATGGATTAGTGACCCAAGTGAGTTTGATTGCATGGTTGAGCTTTTTCTAGTCAATAATTCTTTCATGGGGCATGACTTAGAACAATATCTCCATGTTAAGTGTAACTTCTAGTTCCTCATCTCGGTGTTTTATTGTAAGATGGGTTTTGTTTTGGTTTGATTGAAATAATCGTATTGTTGTAAATGGAAAGGATATTTAAAACGAACATGTTTTCTTTTAAATGGTTTTTGGATAAGTAAATAGGATTTAATGTAAAAATGTTTTTCTGTATTTAAATTTTTTAGGATGTTACTATATTGAAGAAATCCTTTTGATTTTCTCAATCTTGATATTAGTTATGGTTTCATTCTATATATGTTGTTCAAAAAAATTCCACCCAGTAAAATCTTCAAGACTTCTGATATGTAATCCCCAGTTTTTTGTACTTCTTGGACATTGCCTATCCTCCATAGTGAAAGGGGTTTGTTAGAAGTATAATAGTAGCTTGATGTGGTCAAACACGTCTTTATGGTATTGGGAACCCCTGAAGAGGTCAGAGTGCATGATATTTTTGGGTCTGTTTGATGGTCAGGATATCGATGAATTGGAGTTGTTCTCCCCACCATCACTACAAGTTTGGATGATGTGAGATGTCTTTATATCAGTCTTTGTCTGATGTTTTATACCTGAAGAGGTGGATATGAAGTAAAGGGAAGATATAATGTGTTTTCAGCAAGGATAATGGATGTTGTAGATTAATTTTGACCATTTCAAGGAACTTGTATCCTTTTATAAGGAGGTGGAATCATCGTATTTTTTGAAGACTTCTCTATTCATCAAGGGTCTTTATCCAAGGATCATATAGAGATTCCTCCCTACTAAGGGCCATCATTTTGTGAAGCTGGTGGATGAGGAATTATTAGCTGAGTTGGTCTCTGAAGCACAGATGGTTGGAAATCCAACATATCCAATTTCTCATGAAGGTTCCTTATCTGGAAAGCTAGGTGTGCTAGAGGGACAAGTTTCTAAAGAGTTGTCTGTAGTGGTTGTTACTTCCATTACGTCGGATCTTTTATAGGTGTGCCACTAGTGTGGCTAGTTTGGCCATGTGAAGTCTTTATGTCACATCCCTCTAAAGATGTGTCATCATTGTAGGTGTATGGGTCATCTAGAGAAGATCAATAGGAAGCATTGCCTGAAAAAGATGTTATGACTAGAGAAATTCGAGCATCTGACTATGAGGAAGGAGATGCTTCAGCCATCATAGCCCCATCTATTAGTCCTGGGGTGAAGCTCACTTGTAGTCAGGAGTTTTTGGGGGGGTGAACCCCCGATCCACATTTTCTGTTTTGTGTTGGCAGTGGAACATTAAAAGTCATTTATTTCTTGTTTTTAAGTTTTTATTGGTTTGGTGTTATTGTAAGTATGTTATTTTTTCATGGAGTTATGAAATAAATGTTATATTTTAATCAAAATAGTTTTTTCTGATTATGGTTTTCTAGATTTTTTGTTTCTCATAAAAGTGGGTTAAGAACTTGTGTGGGTTAATCTCGGTTTGGCAGTGTTCATTTGGAGATGTAAGTGTCTGTGGAGGAATAAATATTTCTAGATATTCTCAGATTCACTATTTGTGATAAGTTTTGCTCAGATGACTTTCTCTAGTGTTTGGGGTTTTTGGTCCAGGTTGATAGCTTCATGCTTCAACGATGGTGTGGTTCGCTTGTGTTATAAAATTTCGATTAGATCGGTTGGGAGTTCCCGCATCAGACCCCCTTTCTCAGGATTGTTTGTTTGATTGAATAATATATGTTCTATTTGAGTTCTTGTGGTGGGGAGAAACCATTAGTGTTCTCTCATTCTCTCATGTAGCATTTTCTTTCAGTTTTGGTTGGGAAATGACCTGATTTTCTCTTGTCATTCAGCTGGGTGACTTTCCGTGGGCAGAAAGTGTCTGTGGTGGGTAGAATTGTCACACCCTACATTTTAAAATAATTTTTTTCAAATCAATTCTTGGATCCCTATTTTCACTAAAAAGATTAATTTGGGTACCAAATTAAAAAAATTTCCATTTAAAATTTTTTCTGGGCTTCAGGCCAAAAAGCGGTCACCACGTGGTTGGAGGTAGCCACACAGTCAGCCCAAGAGTCAGTTAATTGATCATTTTTCTCACTATTATTGTTATTTCATATATTGTATTATTTTATTATTATTATTATTATTTCAATTATTTTTTATTATTTTTATCTTTATTATTATCATTTATATTTTTATTACTTTTGGTTTTTTATTATTACTATTTTGTGTGTTATTATTATTATTGTAATATTATTATTATTATTAAATGAATAAAATCACTTTTATTACCAAATCTACCCCCACCCCTCCTCACCAGTTGTGTGAGCTTCACCCCATTCCTTGTACCCCCTCGATGGCACCATGCACTCTGGCCTCGTCTCCTCAGTGAACCAGACTGCCCCCCTTCGGCCACCTCCGGCACTCCCGAAACGCAAACTGTGCTCGCCTAGGACCTCATGCCAAGCCTATGACCCTCCAGCCTTCCTTTCCAATATGCCTCCATCCAACCCCCTCATGGCGCTCTGTTCTTGACCCTGCCTCCATCACCATCGTCGATGCCATGCACAACCACCACTAGCCAGACCTAGCGTTGATCTCCTACCGCTCCGACCTCCTCCAACACTTTATAGGAAGCTCTATCCACCTATGTACCTACAACCTTATTCTTCGGACAGGCATAGGGTCGACCTCACCGCTCCTTCACCCTACCGATTTCACCTCTTGCACACCTACATTACGGTGACCCGAACCCTGTTATCCAATGGTCATCTAGGACGAATTGTAGTGCCTCCACCTCCTACCTAGCACATGATTTCCTCCCATTTTCACTATCTTCCTTTTAAAATTCTATTTTATTCATTTTGACCAATATTTAATGTCGCAGTTGTTAATTTTATTATTTTTTCATTTTCAATGGTGTGCGTTTTTGTCCACGGGGGTTTGTGGTTCTTCTCATGGAGGTGTCATTGACACTACTCTGGATTTGAGGTAGGTGAGCCCATGTTTTCCTTTACAATTAAATCTATTTAATTCTTAATTGAGTTGAGTTAAATATTTGAAATGTTTCGCATTCTCATAATGCAATTAGTTAATATGTTATAGTGATTTCAAATTTATTGGACTTTTTTAAATATTTATTAAGTATTTTCACTAGTTATATTTTTATGTACTTATGAAGGTTGTGTCTTGTGTCTGTCAAAAGATGTTTTGATAATTTTTTCAATATGAAAATATTTTTCATATTCCTCTCGAATAGTTTATCATGTATTTTTCTAGATTTTGGTAACTTTTTTGACCTGGTTATGAATCTTTAACAAATTGTGTGGTTTTATTATACATATTATTTATGCATTGTTTGGCCTTCTTATGAAAATTTTATATATATTGGATTACTTTTTCATAAAAGTATTTTTAAATTGTTTGAGTCTTGATTTCATTTTATAAATTGTGTAGTCGTTTTATGAAATTGTGTGGAATTTTCGAAACTTTTTTTGTTAGGGTTTTGGTGTGAGTTTTCTTTCGAAATAGGATTTTGAGTGTGTTCACTTTGGTGGTTATAGAATTGTGGTTGTGTTGAAATATTTTGATAATGGAGTGATGTTTCCAATATGAGGGTTAGAGTTATTTCAAATATAGGGATTGGTTGATTTTTATTTAAAAAATCGTACTTGGATCCCTAAGGATGGAGGTTCTTTTGTTTTTTTTAAGAATTGGTTTTAAATGCATTCCTCAAGGATTTGGCCCGTTTGGATTCAGGGTATATTTTAATGTAATTTTAAGAAGAGGGTAATGAGCCGTTGATTCATTATAAAGTGATTCGGTGTGCCAGTTTGGAACTTAGAAGCCTATTTGGCTCTTCTAAATCATGGTTGAAAATTTGTTAACTTTTACAATTGGTTGTGTTTAAACATTTTCTGTGTTCTTGGTTTGAGATTTAAATGTTTTTTTAGAAAATTCTTTTGATATGAACATCATGTGATGGCCTGTTTGGAACTTTGATTAATGTGAGTGATTGAACATGTATATGAGGTGCTCATGTCTTGTGTTACCCTTTATGGGTGAATGAATTGGAAGAATTTGTGTTTAGGGAAGGAAAATGTGGTGAGATGAGTCACGCATGTGAGGGCTTTCATGCCTACATAGTATTATTATAACCATCATGGGATTATGGGAATCATGTATTTGATTGAGTGATGGTTTCTTATCAGACCTGATTATACGGGTTTTTACCCACTGGTAGGTGTATTGGATAGATGGAGAGTTCCATTGGTTTTTATTGCCATGAGGGCGGCCAATTTTTCATAGACATAGGGGATTCACCACACACAAGAAGGTGGATCCTAATCGAGTACATCCAATAGTCTTCTAGGAGTGTTTAAGATCACCCATGGTTACATAATTAATTTCATTATCTATTTACTATATATTTTACTAGTTTGTTCAAGCTTTTTTATTTCACCTACTTCCCTTATAGCACATTCTTGATCTATCTGCCTCAGTTCTGTATATGAAATGGAAAATGGTTTTGAAAATGTTATATAGAATGTGTTTTATATTCAAGTATGTTTCTTATTTTAAAATGTGAAAACACTACTTTTATACCTGTATTTAAAACTTTAGTTTTTAGACTATTTTGGAAAAGGTAATTCTTGGATTCTGTGTAAGATTTGGAATCCCTAATAAGAATCTCAGTGCTCATGCCTATCATATTCATTCAGTTGTGGGTTCTATTTTTGTTCAAGTTCCTGATTCAGCATCTCAGTGTTGAAGCAGGCTTGAGTCAGAGTTGGTTGGTGACCTAGAAGGTCACAAGGATGTTTTCTTATTTTTTTTTGGTGCATTTTTTCATTTTAATAATTAGTTTTGATTATCTATTTATCATCTTTTTCATGGGCCTAATTGTTCCCAACAGTTAAATATTGATGTCCAGAACTAGTTTTTTGCCCGTGGGGATGAAGAATGACCTTCGGGCTACGTCGCGGACCAGTTCAGGGTCATCTTGGGTTGGTTCGTGAAACAAATTATATAGTATTATTATTGTGGATATGATGGAACAATGACCACTTTTTCTGTGGTCAACACAGTGACATTATTTTGAAATAATGAATTGAGTACCCTCAAAACACAGGATGTGTACAAAACTAACTGTCTAATTAATCACATAATTAAAATAAATGAATTAAATGGTATATATATGATCAGTTAAACCCATAAAATTCCCATGATAAACCAAAATTGATATATGTTTATTACACTAGTGGTAAAAGATATACACAACAAGCCTATACACGAGGTAAGGGTTTCATCTGAAAACATCCTACTTTGAGACACATGTTATATTATGCACCTAATTTCACATTATTGGTATATATACTAAAAAATTACATATTATATCCTAATTATTTCATAATTAATGATATTTTAAATTTAAATTCCTCTACTTCTACCATTTGAGTTATGATTCAAGAGTTACTAAACTTGTAAGGGTATATGTTTCGGCCCCTTTTTATTTAGGATTGTCTATGACTAAATTTTTGTTTTATGAAATTATCAGATATTTTTATAATAAAAATAAATAATTACATCATGTCTATTAATACATTAAATTTTAATTTTATCTTTCCATTTTCCACTTTTTATTTATTAAAATTTTTTAGAAATATTTTTCTAGGAAAATTCAACATGATTTCTCTCTTCAGTCTAAAATAATTTTTATTCTATAAATATGTTTTCTAAGAATATTTTAATTATTTATTACTATTATAATATTAATATATAAATTATTTTTCATCTATTTTTTACTTTTTACAAAAAAATGTCTTCATTTCTTCTTTTAAACAAGGTACTTTTGATCTTTTACCAAAAATGTGAAAGGAATCTTAGTTTTAACATGGGCAATATGAAAAGTATTTTCCACTAACATTACTATTGTTTTAATTTTTGATTCAATTATATGTGTACAAGGATATTTTCAATGAATATTATTTACTCACTATTTTTGGAAATTTTGTTTTTTAAAAGTGGTTTTCAAAGAGTAAATGTTATTTTCCTCAAAAATGTTTTTAATATTTTTAGAGTTATTTAAATTCATCAATGGTAGAAAAAATTTTAATAGATTTATTCTAAATTCTATATATATACCCCACAAGTATACCTATGTTTCTCCTCAATTAATTAATAGAGTTATATATTCCCTATGACTATTTTTAAAATTCATTCTTTAAGAAATAACTTTTCATTATGTTATTATAAAATATTATTTTACTTGTTTCCTTCCATCAGTATTTAATATATTTTTTACATTATTATTGAAATCATAATATAGAAAAAATAAGTATTTACATGAAATTATTTTGATGGATAAGACCATAATTATATGTCCATCAAATTCATTTGGTAATGTTTTCATATCACTAGACATCATGTATGGGATTGGGGAGTAAAACTAATCAATTATGGGCTCTTCCAACAATATGATGTTTCCTCAGAAGATAGCCTTAATTTGTCTTTATTTTATATTTTATTTATATTGAACATTTACTATGATTCCAGGATCATTAGATTCCATGTTATTTAGATTATACTCATGTGTGATTTCTCATGAGAAATCTCTTTTATAATATCTTGTTATACACATGACTCACATGTTATTATTGATTATCATGTTTATTCTCTTACCATAATATTTATATCACCCCTTTGGTCTAGGAATTTCTTTGTTTTTCCTATGTTGTTTTAGTAGATCTAAAGTATTTAGGATCCCATTATAAAGAATAAAATAAATTATCTACATTTTATACTCACATTAATTTATTATGAATCTTGCCTTCCATAAAAAGTATGACTCGTCATATTTCGGTTGTAATTAATAGTGGATTTTTTTTTAAAATAAAATAACTATTTGTTTTAATGTCTTGGGTAACTGTATGTAGTTTTGGACCAGTGTGAGGAGTCATTATTTTTATTAATCATTTTTTATATAAAATTAAGAATAAAATTTAGTATGAATTATATCATGGCATTATATTATTTTATTATATTGGATTGATTTGGAATTTGACTACTTATATGCCTTGGTTGCATGGTTTGATTTTATTTTTATGTTTTTTCTCTATTATTGGAATTGTATACTATACGTTATAGTCTCTCCAACAAATATATTAGATACTATTGAATTTTTAATACCTTCTTATAGATAAGGAGGACTGATTTGTGTGGTGTAGTGACTCATCTTGATCACATTAGGGAGTACTAGGTTAATGACATCATAAATACTATATTGGAAGGATTTTCGGCTAGAATTGGAGGTAGCATTTGTTTTCTTTAATATGGAGTGTCGATGGGGAGTGGAGGGATTAATTTTTTAATTTTTATTATTTATTTTGTATTTATATATTTCTTATAATTTTCACTTGCCTATCTAAATTGGAATGGACTTTAGACCTATCAAAAGGTCATGATGAAATATTTTTTAATATTTCACAACTTATTTTTTAATTATTTTTTGGGTAAAATCATTACCAATTAGACTTTATTTAATTACCAACACTAGATTTCATCTTGGGGATATTTTTAATACACCTTGGATATGTTATGGAATTGTTTGGGAATCTGATGGAGGGATGACTCGATTTAGTTCATGAAAAAATGTTTTTAGGGAACCCTTTTTCATTTGAGTAGTAAAGGTATCTCAAGATATTATAGTAAATACATTCATTGTTAGTACAAAAATAGGTATATCTATCATTTATTTTGTTTACCCATGACATTCAATGGGAATTAGAGAATAATTATTTTTTTATTTAACTTTTTTTCATTTATTTAAAATATTTTTATAAGTTGAGGGTTGATAATGCGAATGAATATGTTTTATATAGTGTTCTCTCATGGCCAATAAACCCATTTGGATCCCAAGAGCATGGTTTGACATGAATTATAATGGTGGTTTCATGCTTATAACATAGTTTACTAAACCATATAGTCAATAAATATACAACCACCGTTCTCTCTTATGTATTATTTATATTGTGAAATTATATTTAATGGGTTTCTCATGATGTGTGTTATTTTTAAAATGACAAAAAACAATTATTTTCATTTTATTAAATATTTGTATGTTTAGAAGATTTATTTTTCAAATGAATCTTTAGAATTTTAGAAATTAAAATATTTTAAAATAATTCCTTAAAGGTTTGGGATCAAATAGTATCATTTTCATTAAATTTTAATAAATTATATTTGGGAATATAGTTAAAGGTGGATAAAATATTATAATTTCAAAATGATTTCAATTAATGATTTATGGAAATATAAAATGATTTTAAGTGGGAAAATAAATAAGTCAGTGAAGTTTTTAAAATTTATTAAAGCGAATTTGGTATTTTTATTTTTATGATATCTAAAATATGGGTACATTTTTGGATTCATAAACTTATTTCCAGGAGGAATTTATAAATTTTAAAATGAATGTAATCTATTTTGGATATCAAATGAAAAATAATATTTTAAAATATATATTCATTTTTTTTGATGAGTTTTAGAAAGAAAAATATATAGTTTGATGGAAAAATGGAAAGAGCATTTAAAATTTTATTTAGGTGTTTCAAATGGAATTTTGTTTTTAGAGAGGTGGATTATTTTCTTAATCATGGTGGTTGTGATTTTTTCTTTAGAGTTTTATCTTCTTTATCAATGATTTCTGATGATTGGATGAGTCAGGTTTTTTTGTGTCTTAATAAAAAATTTATTTTTATGTCGTGATGGGATTTCCCCTAAAATGTTTTGAGGGTTTAAAAGAAGGTTTTTCATAGGATGTTCCTATGTGGTGACATTTTTCGATATTGAATGACAAATACTGGCCAATATACTTAGCCAAACATCAAGGGGATCAGTAATGTTTAATCCCCTTCATGTGAGTTAACCATATTTTAGAGACCTTATTTTGTTTTTCATTTAGTTTTCCTTGAGTCTTGTTGAAAATGATGATTATTGTAGATATTTTATTATTTCATAAATTAATGATTCCCATTATTTTTACAAAGTTGAATTTTTTTATTTTGTTTTTAGGGGGATGAGGAATGGAATTCATGGATGAGTTTATAGAATCCATGATAAGAGATATCCCTAGTATAGGTCATATAATATCTTGTAATTTTTTTATTCAGATTTTTTTAAGAGGTTCTCAATGTCTCGAGTGTGACCATTTAAATTTATTCCTCTTCCACTATTGTTCAATATCTAAAACCAGCTACTCTTATTCAATCATGTTTTTTAAGTAATTTTTTTCATTCCTAATTCTCTATTGTTTGTATCTATTAGTTATTATTTATTCTAGACAATATATTTTATAAGATATTAGATATATATATTTTTGAATCAATTGTGATTTTCACTGTTTTTTTGTCATGTGTCATATTTGATCCTTTTTGTATCATATCCTTTCTCATTAGTAGTGTTTCCATTGTGATCTTCATCAATTCTGTTGATCTATTATCGTGGGTCTATATTTCTGGTGGGAACACCGTGACTGGTTCTCAACATTCTTCATTATTTTCATAAGGGTTTTAGATTATTATTTTTGGTTTTAAGTGTAATTCAAGATCTATGGGGTTCTTATTATTTAGTTATTTATTTTGATTTTTGTGAGTATGGATCCTTCAGTGTATCTAATTATGAGTGTATTATATATGTTATAGTATAGTAAAGTGACCTCCATGTTTTTTATTACATTGTCAATATTGATGAACATATTTATTGGACCTCATTGATGTTGGTTTTGTTAAGGGAGTGTTTAAGTGTGGACACTATAGGTTCTTGTAGAGATGAGTTGATTTTAATAGGTCATTATGTTTTATTTTAGTGAGTATCATAGAGATTTTGATTATTTAGCCAAGGTGTACCTTGGTTTATAGTGACTATAGGTATATTGGAAAATTCTGATCTAGTATTTTTCTTTTATATTATAAATCATTTTTGGCATTCATGAGAAGAAATCATTACAATTGGGAGAATTATAATGCCTAGTAAAAGTTATTATCAATTTTTATAATTTAATTATTTATTAAACTACATTCCCTATTTTCAGGGCTGACAATTTTATATTTATATATTTGAGATTTTTTTCATTAACACACAGTTAGTATGCAATTAGAAAAAAGAATATGCCATGTGAGTGACTGTTTCATTTGACAGATCCTAACTCACAGCTGACACATGGTATCCCAAACTACCAACTCTACCTGTGCGGTGTTCCCCATGACTCCCTATATGGGCACATTTCTATCATATGGTTTGGGAAAATGTACATAAAAACACTGTGTGATGATTAGTTTTCCAAAAAATGGGGGTTTATGATTATTTTCTTTTTTCTTTTTTGCTTTATAGCTCAAACCACCCTCTCATTTCTTCATTTTAATCACGTGAACCTCAGGGATTTTTTTCTTTTATACTATCTTCCTTTTATCCCAACTATGGTGATTTTTAGGGGATTATTACTATTATTATTTTTTAATTTTTATAGTAATGATTATTTCTCTATACACTTCTCCATTACTCTCTTTTTTTCTATTCCCTAACTATCATCTTCCCTTAGTTGAATCATAATCTGAATAGGGGTGGTTCCTTTTATATATTTTGGTGCTTATAGATTATGAGGTTCTATTTTTGTCTTTTTCTTCTTATATTTGTTTAATATGATGAGTTATATATTGGTTTTGGGTACGATTTCTTCTGTTTTTAATCTTGAGCTAAATTATAATTAGGGTTTATATTATTTTTAGTTTAAAATTTGTTATTTAGGGTGTCTAAGACCTCTTTGTGGTGGAATAACACCATTAAATAAAAATTTAATAAGTTCCATGTAGGTTTCACCTTATTTTGGGTCTAAAATATTATAACATATACTAATGTATTTTTAAATTTATTTTTTTGGGTTCTTAATAAAATAATTACAAGTCTTTAAAATATTATTAAAGAAATTAAAAATAGTTCTACTTATTTTTCTTGTTGTGTGAGGGAATGATATTTAGTAAATTCATGTTTATAAATTAATTTTAAAATACCAATAATTTAAAATTATTAATTAAATTCCTAAATATATTTTACTACTAAATTATGTGATTTGAAATGGTGTTTTGTTTTTTAGTGGAAAATCCTAAAATTTCCTCATTATTCTTTCTCTATATTTCAAATTATACTTGTAATTCTAGTCATTAATAATATATTAAAAAATAAAATTTTAAATAAAATTTAATGCTTATTGAAATCCCTTTTTGATATATCAATTAGTAATTCACATATACATGAGTATATATATATGTGTGTGTGTGTGTGTAAAAATTCTCATTGTATTATGTGAATTTTTGTAATTCAAGGAATATATATGTGTCTGTGTGTGTGTGTGTAAGGTTATATTAGTATAATAATGAAAACTAGGATTTCAATTCAAAATTGATTCTTATATCATTTTTACAATTAAACTAAAAATGGTATATTTTAGTCTGATTTTTAAAATATAATTAAAAGGACCAGTCAGCACTATTCAAGTGGTTGATTTCATTATTTCACATGGTTTTATGAAATATATTTCCATTAATAATATTCTAATAAATGAAAAAAAAAATCTTAATGTATGGATAATTTTTATAATGTGTATCCCTCTTCATGTGAAATATTATATGAATATTTTATCATTGATTGAAAAGTGGTTAAATCGATAATTTTTTTACGAAAGAGGAATAGAACATTGGAACCTTGGTTAATCAGGTGGATAATCTAGGATGAGAATTCTAGGAAACATATCTTCTCCCAAGCATGTATTGTAATGACCTGACAATTCTCATTGTCTTGAGAGCTCAACGAGTCATTACTATGCCTTAAGCAACATCCCCAAGGCACCAAAGGCTGGAAATAAATGCCTAAGGGTTTTAAAATACTCGGGGGACAATATACCCTTTAACTAAAAACAACCAACAAATAGAGAAACTATATAAAAATCTCCAAGCAACCACTATATGATGCATGATTTAAAAACAAAACAACTCAACCATTAATTTTATCAAATATCAACAAAAAGTACCACAATGAAAACCAACACTAAACATTAGAATAAACAGCAGAAAGACAACTCAAATATTATAAGACAATAACCCACATCCATTCTCCACAAGCTCCAAGCTCCAACATCAAAAACCAGCCCACGTATCATGAAGCTGTTCTCTAAACATGTGACACTTTACCTTTTCCAACGTCCCGGTATATGACATCTCAAAAGCACCAACGTGCCAAAGATGGGGGTGAGTAATGAAACTCAATAGGTTTTCCCTGATGACTTCCCAACCCATGCATCTAGGATGAAACATGTTAGCACATTTATATAAAAAAAATATAAAAAATTCCAAAAAATAGTTCTCATTATAACATGTTCCATGTCAAAACCATTTTCCAACAAAACTCGCCTTTCTCAAGAAAAGAAATCAAGTAAAGTTACCAATTCCATTCACATTTCCATCTGGCACATTCACTCCATTTCACTAATCGACACAACCAACCATGCATGTAACCTGGACCTCCCAATACTCTCGAGTGGTGAGTTATCCTTCCACTAAGACGTCACTTAATGAACTACCTTGATAAAGGTACTTCACGACCTTATCCGTCCCAACATATTGATGGGGGGATTCTCACCCTTATCCATCCCAACCTTTTTATGGGGGTACTTCACGCCCTTATTCATCACAATGCATAAGAACACACTCCACAACCCATGCAATCCATGCCCAAAACCATGTGTGTTCAAAACCATTCAATAAAGCATCACCCTTTTTTTGAAAACCATTTAATTCAAGAAGAAAAACCATAACCAATTTAAAATCACCATTTTAAATTTAATTCAACCACCAATTTCCAAAAAACACACAATTTTCGTCACCCGTTACTAAAAAGGGGTTTCAACCATTATTTCAATACAGATAAACAAACCATTTAAATCAAGGGAAAAAAATTGAAAGTAAGCATTCATGTTTTAAGAAATAGGAATTGAGAGTGAAACAACCTACCTCGTCAAATTGGGGGAAACCAGCCCAAGGATAAAGAACGCTCATGAAAAACATGTCAAAACTCCAAAAACAATCATTAGATCTATTCTCCTAGCACAACCAAGACAAAATACTATCATATTTGGAATCCACACCCTTAGATCTACCCATAACGGGTTTTGATCTAAGAAAACTAGAGGAGAGGAGAAGTGGATAAAAGTAGATCTATGAAACCGATCATGAACAATCACATACCTTATGAATTTGGCTACGATTCACCAAAAGAAGCCATCTGATCGCCTCCGGAACACTTGGGATAAGTCTTCGAACCTTAAAGGGAGAGTAATCCTGATTTAGGGATAATTAGGAGGTATAAAAAAGGCAATTAAAGGCCAAATGAGTTAGATCCACAATTTTAGGATCTAACTTTAAGTGACTATATGGTTAGTCCGCATGGTTGGACAAACCACGCATTAATTGTGCGTTAGCTTCTACCTCAGCCATTATTCACGCATGACCTTATCGCATAGTTTCCCTAAACAGTGCGCTAACCATGCGGAATCCACTTCCTCCTCAGTCAGACACGCACGGTTTGGCCGCACAGTTTGACAAACCGTGCGCCACCCATGCGCCTACCCCTTTGCTTCAAACTTCACTCCAGGATCATCTGATTCTCCCAAACGTCACCCAAAACATTTAAAACCAAAGAAATTATCAAGTAAGGGTTACATAACAGAGACTGGGGGTACTATGTTCTCCCCACCATTGGCCTCTCCATCCCCAGAAATTAGAAAACCATCAGTTTCCTGAAAGAGTTTTAGCCACTGCCCTTTCATTTCATTCTAGCATTCCCAAGTCTCTTCATTAATCTAGCCATTCTGCCATAAAACCCGCACTAGACCGATGCTTTTTCCATGCAAGACTTTCTCTTTCCTATCCATAATCTGTACCGTGATATGTATCAATGAAGCATCCATCTCTACGTGAACGTGATCCCATCTGATCACATGGTCAGGACCGGGTTGATACTTCTTTAACTGAGATATAGGGAACACATTATGCACTGCACTGAACCGTGGTGGTAATGCCAACCGATACACCACCTCTCCAACCTGTTCCAGTTTCTTAAAAGGGCCTATATATCGAGGAGTTAATTTTCCATTCTACCCAAAATGATGTTGTCCAAGCCGTGGAGAGATTCTCAAAATGACATGATCACTCACCACAAATGACAATGGTCTTCGGAGATGATCCGCATATTATTTATGATGACTTCCAGCCGTCTCCATACTCTTTCTAATCAACTGGATCTTCTCCGTTGTTTCTTGGACAAGGCTCGGCCCAACTAGTGAAGTTTCAGTAGTTTCCACCCAACATAGTGGAGAACGACAAGGACGCCCATACAATGCTTTAAACGGATCCATGCGTATCGAGTCTTGATAGCTTTTATTGTATGATAACTCCAATAAGGGTATATGATCCTCCCATGAGCCACTAAAATCTATTACACAAGCCCATAACATTTCTTCCAATGTCTGTATCGTCCTCTTGGATTGCCTATCTGTCTAATCATGATACACAATGCTCAAAGTCAACTGATTCCCATGGGCTTATTGTAAGGATTTCCAGAAACGAGATGTGAACCTCGAGTCTCTATCTGAGACGATAGACACTGGTAAACCATGTCTCTTTACCACTTCCCAGATAAATATTTTTGTATAATATTCCACTATATGGGTTTCACGAATTGGGATGAAATGGCACGACTTGGTTAGACAATCCACTATCACCCAAATGGCATCGTGTTTTTGGACCATTCTTAGAAGAACTATAAACAAAATCCATTGCTATGTGCTCCCATTTCCATACTGGGATAGGTAAATACTATAACATACCAGCTGGTCTCTGATGCTCTACTTTAACCTACTGACAAGTTAAGCATCGCAAGAAGAATTCGGCCACCTTCCTTTTCATGCCGCTCAACCAAAACTGTGCCTTTAGTGCCTTATACATCTTCTTTGTACCCAGATGTACAACCCATCTTTAATGGTGGTAAGCCTTAAGGAGTTGTTCTTGACAAACTATAGGTACAACCATCTGATCTCTAAAACACAAAACTGAACCCGCATCCGGTTTCTAGCAATCAATGGCATCCCCACCATTGAGTTTTGAACTCATTATCAGATATTCCACATCAGATTTTTGTGCCTCTTTGATCACGTTTACCAGTTCATGAACAAGTGTAAATTAAAAGAAAACCATAACATCACCTTGGTTTTCACATTCCATATGCATGTCGGCTAAGACTGACATCAACTGCCATTCATCTGAATCGTCTTTTTCCAACTGAGTATACGAATTCATACTTAATGCATCGGCCACCGAATTTCCCTTACCCAGTTTATAAATCAAGTCAAAGTCGAACATTTCAAGGTACTCCATCCATCTCCTCTACCAAATATTTAATTCTCGCTACGAGAAAACGTGTTTCCAGATTTTGTGATCCGTAAACACAGTAAATTTCTCACCAAATAGATAATGTCTCCATGTTTTCAAAGCATGGATGACTGTAGCTAACTCCAAATCTTGTGTTGGGTAATTTTTCTCATGCACTCTCAACTGCCTAGAGGAATAGGCATCAACATGGTCTCCATGCATGAGAACACAACCCAAACATGTTCTTGAAGAATCACAATACACCATATACCACTGTCTTGATTCCGAAAAAATCAAGATGGTTGCTAAGGTAATGTGAATTTTCGACCCTTGAAAAGATCTCTAACATTAGTCAGTCCATTGAAATGCACTGTTATTTCTTGTCAATGCTTTCATAGGCATAGCTAGTCGTGAGAAGTCATGGAAAAAGAATTGGTAATAACCATTTAGACCAAGAAAACCTCATATTTCTAACACATTCTTAAGTGGTTTCCATGAATGAACAGATTCTATCATTTCTAGATCCACCAAAACACCATTCTCAGAAACAACATGCCCCTGAAAAAGAACTTGTTGTATCCAAAAACCACACATTGATAATTTGGCATACAACTTATGGTCTCTCAAGATTTCTAACACTATCATCATGTTTTGATCATGCTCAGCCCAAGTTTTTTAATACACCAATATATCATCCAAAAACTCCACAATAAAAGAATCTAGAAATCACTGAAATATCTGATTCATCAATTCCATATAGACTGCTGGTGCATTCGTAATACCAAAAGACATTACTACATATTCGTAGGGGCCATATCTACTACTGAAGGTTGTCTTAGAAATATCCTCCTTTCGAACTCACAACTGGTGATATCCTGGCCGCAAGTCAATTTTAGAGAACCACTGAGATCCCCTCAATTGATCAAAAAGGTCATCAATGTGTTGAAGTGGATATATATTCTTTATCGTAACTGGTTTAAGTTTACGATAATCCACACATAGCCTCAAAGTTCTATCTGCTTTCTGTACAAACAAAACCGGTGCTGCCCATGATGACACGCTTGGCCGAATGACACCCTTTCTTTACAGGTCCTCTAATTTCTCTTTCAATTACCGTAACTTTGTTGGTGGCATTCTATAAGATTTAAGTGAGATAGGACTGGTTCCCATAATGAGATCAATCGTAAACTCAGCATCTCTTACAGGTGGTAACCCTTAGAATGTTTTAGAAAAAATAACAGGAAATTGATCCACCACATCTAGAAAACTATTTTCCGCTATCTCTTCCAATGATGCCAAAGTCAATACTACTAATTGGTAATAAATCTTTCGCACCATTGGTGCCAACATGCTCTTTGACCCGTTCTTTACTATCGTTTCTCCTCTAAATAGATGGTTGATGTCATCCTCAGTCATGAAACTAACCGTTCTCCTATAACGGTCGATGTGAGCTTTAAACCATGCCAACCAATCCATACCTAGGATTAAATCATAGACATCTATATCCAACATGGAGAATTCCCATTCCATCTCAGCTCCATCAATAGTTATAGCGCATTCTCTACACACTAAGGCTTTAAATTCTCTTTCGCCAAGAGGATTTCGTAGTTTCAACACAGAAGGCATCATTTCCAGTTTTAAACACATCATGTCAACAACACGAGAAGCAATGAAGGAGTGTGATTCACCAGTATCAAAAAACACTTACATGAGGGTATAATTCAAAAGAATCGTACCTATCACCATTGATGGTCCATACATATTATCGACATTCCTCTGCTCAGATCAATAAAATTGCTTCATCACTACATTGCTTTCCTTGTTGCGTTGCTGAGATTTCCCTAGTTGAGGGGTCTTGGTATTCTTGGAATCACCATAATTAGCTCTATTCTGTTGGAGAGACTGATTTTTTTATCCTCTCCCCATCATAGCATAAGATGCTTGCCACACTTGAGAAGTGTCACAAAAACCTGACCGTGGAGCACTCCGAAAATATCTCTGAAGATGTTATATATGCTTGCAATTGTGGCATGCTCTAAATGGTGATTTATATTCTCGTTCCATGTGATCAGTCAAACCACATTGAATGAAACCTGCTTTACTCTGGGGTCATGGAGGATGGTTGACTGATCCCTCCCTATGTTTCTGATTTGCACTCCCACCTTTGAAGTAGGTGTCCCTCTTCTGCTTGTTCCCAACATTGGAGTTCCCACCTGTTCTCGTGGGTATCATTATTCTTCATCCAATCTATCCCGAGATATAAAATTCTGCAACTATTTCACTATTCACCATCTCTGTATAATTTGCAATACAGAGCACAACTATCTTCGAGTGAATCTCCTTTCGCAAACATGATTCAACGATGAATGCCTTCAGTGAAACACTTGCCGCAACATCTGGTGCAAAGCACACTAAATTCATCAATTTACCCGCATATTCCGTGACAGATAGATTATCATGCTTAAGGATGAAAAGTTCCGTTGTCCTCTGATCATGAACGTGTGAGGATATAATTTTTTATTGAACAATTCATCAAATTCCTCCCAGCACAGGCCTTGATCCACCTTAGCCTATACCACTAGCACCCACCACTGTCGTGCAAGATCCTCCATCATGTACGTCACTAACATTACTTTCTGATATACTGGTGTGCTAATGAAATCGAAGATATGATTCATCCTAGTCAGCCAAACCTTCCCCCTGTCTGGTTCAGAATCACCCTGAATGATGGATGGATTTTGCTTTTGGAACTGGACAGAATGGTCTACATGCTTTGACTCATCCGTCCGATTCCCTATGTCCATAGCCTGGAATGCTTGAAAGATACGATGAACCAGATCTGGGTTCACACATCATTCTGGTGCAAGCACATTCTCTACATCTTCTTCGGGTTGGTTTCTATGATGCTAATATGTCCCATTTTCTTTACAAACAAAGCACAATGTTAGTCTCACTTCCTAGCAACTGAACGCTTAGAATTTCAATTTCTATAACATCAACTATCACATCATTGTTTTCCATCCATAATGATTTTCCACATGTTCAACCATTTTTTGAAAACATCCCACATACTTTTTGAAAATCCACTAGTTTTCAAAATATACTAAATATCCACTTTTCAAAATCATTGAAAATCAATTTCTGCATTTTTCAAAAAAATTTACCTTGCCCAAAATCATAAATCATTCTTCGCAATAAGATATGCCATCCTGGTGGGAATTCAATCCTCTAATGCATGTCATGCTCATCTCATTGGCTAAACCCATGACAATGAGATTTGCAACGTTCTAAAAGTGTATCCAAAACACTTAGGTACCCAAAACCCTGGTAACTTGAAGTTCAACATTAATGGGTTAGATATGTCCTTTTATGCTATACATTTCTTGTTCTGACAATCCTACTCCTATCTAAATGCCCATCCAAGGAATATATAAGAAGGAATTACAACTCCAAGACTAAGAACATCGATGAACACTTGTTAGGAAAGGACTGAATAAGCTGATACCATTTGTAATGACCCGCCAATTCTCATTGGATTGAGAGCTCAACAAGTCATTACTTGGCCTTAAGCGTCATCCCCAAGGCACCAAAGGCTGACAATAAATGCTGAAGGGTTTTAAAATACTTGGGGGACAATTTACCCTATAACTAAAAACAACCAACAAACAGAGAATCTAGATAAAATCATCAAGTAACCACTATATGATGCATGATTAAAAACCAAAACAACATAACCATTAATTTTTTCAAAAATCAACCAAAATCACCACAGTGAAAACCAACACTACACATCAGATTAAACAGCGGAAAGACAACTCAAAGACTACAAGACAACAACCCAACTCCATACTCTACATTCTCCAAGATCCAACATCACGAACCGAATCAAGAATCATGAAGAAGTGTTCTAAACATGTGAAACATTAATTTTTCCAACGTCCCGGTATATGAAATCTGCAAAAGAACCAATGTTCCAATGTAGGGGTGAGTAATGAAACTCATTAGGTTTTCCTGATGACTTCCCAACCCATGCCTCTTGGATAAAACATGTTAGAAAATTTATATAAAACAATTTATATAAAATAATTCCAAAAACAGTTCACAACATAACAAGTTCCATGTCAAAATCATTTTCCAATAAAACCCATCTTTCTCAAGAAAATAAATCAAGAAAAGTTCCAAATTCCATTCACATTTCCATCTGGAACATTCATTCCATTTCACCAATCCAAGAAAACAATCATGCATGAAACCTGGACCTCCCTATACTCATGAGTGGTGATTTATCATTCCACTAAGTCGTCACTTAGTGAACTACCTTGACGGGGGTAGTTCATGACATTATCCTTCCTAACCTATTGATGGGGGGACTTCTCTCCCTTATCTATCCCATCTTTTTTATGGGGGTACTTCTCGCCCTTATCCATCCCAATGCATATGAACACACACCACAACCCATGAAATACATGCCCACAACAAATTGTGTTCAAAACCTTTCAGTAAATCAGCACACTTTTATTGAACACCATTTCATTCATGAAGAAAAACCAATGCCAATTTAAAATCACCATTTTAAATTTACTTCAACAACCACATTACAAAAACACACAATTTTCATCACCCATTACTAAAAATGGGTTTCAACCATTCATTCACCGAAGATAAACAAACCATTTCAATCAAGGAAAAAAATTGAAACTATGCATTCTTGTTCTAAGAAAGTGGAATCGAGAGTGAAGCCACCTACCTTAACAAATTGGGAAAAACCAAGCCACAGATGAAGAACGCTCAAGAACACCGGGTCAAAACTCCAAAAACATTCCTTAGATCTCTTCACCTAACACAACCAAGACCAAATAATTTCATATTTGGCATCCATACCCTTGGATCTACCCATAATGGGCGTAGATCTAAGAAAAAGAGAATATTGGAGATGTAGATATAAGTAGATCTAAGAAACTGATCAGGAATGATCACATACCTTGAAAATTCAGCCTCAATTAACCAAGAGAAGACTTCAAATCGCCTCTAGAATTCTTGGGAGAAGTCTTCTAACATTAAAACGAGATTAATCCTGAGTTAGGGTGTAACACCCCAAGAATTCATAGTGTGTTATTTCTTCAAAATAATTCAATAAATTGCACTACACGCAACACCGAGTTCAATTGCACCATGACTTACCAAAAAGCCATTCAAAATAGGTTTTGAATAGTATTAACTAAATTTTAAACTTTATATAATCCTTATAATTTTAGAATCCATATTATGAGTATCTTAGACATAATGCAAGAATAAATTCATTTTCAGTATTGCACTTTTACCAACTTTTAATAGTGAACCCTTTTTAAATACAATATTTTAAATTTTTTGACTAAATGGGGACATCTAAAATTTAAAATCAAACATCTCAAGCTTCCACGGTACGCTTTCCTTTGAATAATACAATAGCATGTGTTGTACGCAACTTCGAGTTTTAACACACACCACAACCGATCAAACAAGCCGTTATGAATAGTAATACATACTTTTTGAAATTTTATCTCTCAAAATGGACTTCATTTTTGGATTTGTAATATCGAATTTAGCCTATGATGAAATTTTGGTACTTTTCGGATAACTTTAATATTTGGATGAATAGTGAAAATTACTAAATTTTAATTAAAAACAACTTTATTAATCAAAATAATTTATTCTGATAAATTATATTATTGAGTAGTTTTAAAGTATAATTGGAATATATTTTTACCATTTTATCCAATGGTGTTCATTAGAATTAATTTCACTTTGAAATTGGACATAAACAATTATCAATCTTTTGATATATATTGTTTCTTAAAAACACGATATTTGTTGTGACAGCGGGAATTAATTATAAAATTAATTAATTCAACTTATATGTTTTGAATTTTGCAGAATATACATCATTTTTTAATTTGGAATATCAATTATAGCTTAGGGTGAAATTTTGGCATTGTTCTGAAAAACTTCAATTTTTTATGAATAGTGAAACTACTATGTGGTAGTAAAAATACTGAATTTTTCATAAAACATAATTTTACCTCTTCTGTGAATGAAATTTTGAAAATCCGAGAGACACGGTTAATATCAGGAAATAAAATGTGGTTCAATAAGATGAAAATAATTTTTGGTGAATAGTAACTTTTTACTTTTATTTACAACGGTTAAAAGTAAATAGGGTAATTAAGGGTAAAAATGATATTAATATTACCCTAACACATGTCCTAATTCTATTGGACAAGTGTATCTCGACCAAAACAGCCTTAGTAATAAAATATTATCATTTAGGTCCACTTGGATTAGATTAGGATATTTATTATTATTTAATTCAAAGAAGAGTTAAAAAAGTTAAAATCAAACATTATTTACTAAAAAATTTATAATATAATGTTATACATAAGATAAAATCGATTTTAAATATTCATTAGAAATATAATAATATTTCCTACATAATAAAATTTTCTTTATAATTTTTAGACATTAAATAATTTAATTTATTTATGACACAACGATGATGCAGTAATTACCATAATAGTGAACAATTAAAATAATTGATATTATAAATACAAAAATAAATATAATTTCAGACTTTTTAAGAATTAAACTAATTTTCTAGGTTAATATGACATTTTAGGATTGATTCAATTAACTTTTATCGAAGCAATCATTCTGTTATGAATTTTACAAAAATCAATTATTAAATAGTGTCAAAATTGACATAAAAGAGTTTTTAAAACAAATATTATATTATTAATTCATATTAAATTCATAAAAATATAAGGTTCAGCCAAGAGACTTATATCATGATTTCTTCATCATTAATGGAAAACTTGGGGGGTCGCTTGGATGTATATGGTAAGGTTATTAACCATATAATATAAAAATACAAAGAGACATTGTAAAAGTGAAACTAATTAAAGTAGAGTTAATACTTAATGATAAGTTTAATATAATGACCCAAACCTGTCTAAATTCTATTGGTTGAGTGGTTTCGACCTATACCCACCTTAACATTTAAATAATAAACTTTGGAGCCATTAGAAACCGAATATGAATTTATTATAAATTAATATTTCTAGATTTTCCAAAGGTGCCTCTCACCCCTCTTATAAAAGGGAACTCAACCTTCTCATTTATTCACACCTTCAAAGCCTTTTGGTTCAAAAAAACTCTGCCCAAATACTCTCCCAACTTCCCTCACTACAACCTATAGGCCATAGTTTGATCAGAAAGCCAACCTAATCAGCCCTTTTGATCAAATCAAAAGGAAGAACCTGAAGAAGAGATAATGTTTTCACCACCCCTTTTCAAGTTCCTTTCTTCTTCCACTTCCTCATTCTTTGTTATTACCATTATAAAATAATAACTCCAGTATCTTATATATACAATTATGTTATTATAAATATGGTAAAACCATATTCAGTATTCTATCCACCCTTTGAATAACATGTCACCATACGTGCGTACGTACGGCTTACCGTCTCCACGTCGTGGTGTATTTGTTATTCAATATATTATTATTTGGATGGGTATAATAATGATTTGTAACTCATGTAAATAATAAATATAACATGTTAATGATTCTGTATATATGATATACCATTCATTTATATATTATTTTAATATCATAAGAATGATATTGTCGCTTGTGCGTACGTACGGACTACCATCTCCACGAACGCGATGAGATTCATTCTCCATCGTGTCCATTCAAGTATAATTATCATTTGACGATTTAAAAATGATGTTTAAGGACTTGATGTAATTCTGGATATGATTAAGATACAACCTATCCATAACAAACATGGCCAATGCAACAAAACATATAAAAGAAAACGAGTAAGTTAACACCCGAAACGACGATAATTCTATGATATTATTAACAAATCAATGTTAAAAGATCATATATGATATCATATTAATATATATGATTCTTGTATAATTTAATAGCAATTATTTCACCCTTATACAGGATTTTAACCTACCCCAACCAAGGAAAAGTACAAGGTAAGGGGTTTTCATCTCACTCTTTATTCCCGTGAGATTCATGCCATATTGCCACCATCACCTTTTGTGTGGTGTATATACTGCCCATAATTATATTCTTTGTGTAATACACACTAATTTATGTGTATTTACATATTCATTGTATGATTCCTCTTTCATGGGTTGTATGTTTCATAAGTTACCAAATTGGTAAGGGTTATTTCACAATCTCTTCATTATCTGAGATTGTTTATATGTAATAATCTACTGGGATCTCTTTATCATCCATATCCATGTTTCTTAAAAATTTATTTCAAAACATTTTTACTATTTATAAGAATATGGGTTAAAGTCATTTATACCCTTGTTTGACTTTTTATAAGAGGTTTATAATGGAATCTTTCCGTCGTTTTGCAAATAAGGTGCTTTTTTAACCTTTTCGTCAAAATTAAGTTAAGAATGTTTTTTTAACTTATACGGCGGTTGCGGCTATTTTCCGCCATTATAAAATCGCCGAAGCTTCCCTTAAAAGCTTATAAGAATATTTTCAAATTGAATTTATTATTTTATAATTATGTTACTTTTAATATGATTTAAAAAAAAGTGATATTTCTCCAAAATAGTTTTGATTTCATCTATGTCAACATCCTATGATAGATTTTAAGCTCATTTGAAGTTGATTTATTATGATTAAAAACATCCATATTTTATTGAAGGTTTTGTGATATTTTTCACAGTGGATAAGTTATTCTTATGTCACTCATGTTTTTTGTTTAAAGTATTTACATTTCATAAGTTATTTTTAATCCAAATGTTTATGTTATATTTCAACCTTTCATTCAGATGAATGTGTTAGACAAGTATGTTTCGGGTTGGGGACCGGTAAAAGTAAGCCCGCCGGTTTGGTCTCCGGATATTAGAGGAACTCCGTTTTGGTCTCCGGCTATTAGAGGAACTCAGGGTTGGTGTCTGGTTATTAGAGGCACTCCGGGTTGGAGTCCGGTTATTAGAGGAACTCCGGGTTGGGTTCCGGTTCCAGTTAGCCCCTAGGTCTGGGGACGAGGCCTTGACAAATAAATTAAAGTTCAGCATTATAAATTCCATCATTATAAAAGTGGTTATTGATTTTGCATGTGACTATTCGATTAGTAGAATATCCATGTGAATAAGTAAATGGCATTATTTAATTTTATTTATTCCATTCTATGTTGAAAGTTCAAGTTTTAAAGGCTTTTGTTTTAGTTATACATTGCCTTAAATGTTTATTCTTATTTATGAAAGTTTCTGCTATATTGTTATCCTTACTGGGCATTTGAGCTCACCCCTTTTCTATGTTTTATTTTTCCCAGGAAGTGAAGAAGTAAATTATGAATGACCTGCGGGGATATTATGTGGGGATATGAGTGTGGATTATGGAGACAATATGTTGTTGTAGTATTATTTCATTTTATGATGTAATGTATGACTTATGAATATATCTAGTGTTTCCTAGGCTACTAAACCAATCGGTCTTTCTAGAATTGATCTTTCTTGTGATCATGCCAATGTTATGTAATAACGTACCGACTCTGGGTAACTGGGGTCGGGGAGTTACAGCTGGTATCAGAGGAAGTTTAGTTAAAACCTTGGAAACTAGATTTAGATAAACTCTGATTAGAGCACATATACCTAAGATGAACTTTGAGGATTAGTATAGAATAAATTCCTAGAATTTTGGTATTCTAGAGATTTTGTGAGTTTTCTGAGCAATACATCCCTATCTGGATATGAGCAGGTAGAGGCGGCTCTAGCACAGATGTACCTAGGGGTAAAACCTGAAAACACCGCTTTGAGGTAGACTCGAACGGGAACTGGTGCACGACAACGGGCCTTGCTGCACTCTTGGTTACGACACTCCCGGGGGATATTCTTAGGATAATTCTCATTATCTTTACAAACCATTATGAAGGGTTTATATGGATTTACTTCCTCAAAGGATAAATTTTTATGATTATGGATTATATCCATAAACTATTTAATTTATGTTATGTGTCTAACAATTTTGGGATTAGGTATTGTTATTCATAAACTAATCAAGTGTATGCCACTGTTTAGAAATGGCACCCAGTAGAAGGAATGAGAACTCCAGCAATGCACATGATCCAAAGAGAAATAAGGATCATATCTTTCATGGTCTTAAGCCAGAATTTATAAGAGAAACAGTCTCCCCTGTATTATCATCATATGAATAAATAATATCATGTGTTGATAAGATAAGTAAATATTTTACTAAGTCCTATGGCTTTGAAGGGAAGCAAGAGAAGAAAAGGATGGAAGAGAGAACGATGGATAAAGGGAAGAGGGAAAATAAGAATTTTCCCATATGTGATAACTGTGGGAAGAAACACCCTGAAACTTCTCTGAGAGGAATGGGAGTTTATTATAAGTGTGGAGGAAAAGGGCAAAAAGTACGTGACTGCAAGGGTAAGAAAATGGTTTCAAATGTACAATGCTTCATTTGCAAGGAGTTTGGACACTACGCGAACCTATGTCCCAGTAATCAGACTATGCCGCAAATGATGCTATTGGATAATAATCAAGTTATGATACTACCATAGATGAATAGGAATAATTAGAGTTCTTATGTTGATTATGTCAATTGAGTGTTGTATCAACAATGTACCTGATATAATAATTATGGAGTATATAAGGATTGTACTACAGTACTATTTCATTAAGGACTTGAGATTGTGTGGAACAAAGAAAAGTGACTCAATAGCAGGATAAATTTTTGGAAAATATATGGTTGAGAGAATGATAAACCATAATATAGTTCTGATACTGAGGTAGTGATTTTGGAATAATACATGATTAATTTGGATAAATTATATTGGATATTCTTGACTACCTTGAAACTGATTAATGATTTGTATATTCCATCATTGTTGGGGTTTAAAACATTTTTGGATTTAAGGAGTATATCGATTATTTTTTAAGGAATAAGGGATCATGAATGTAATCAATATGGTTTTAAGGTAATTCAGGATGTTGCAGTGTTTTAAAAGAATACATCATAAAGGTGTTCACATGTTATTACGTGGAAAAAGGATCTTTATTATGTTTACCTTCCTTATAAATTTTGGACTGAAATATTTTGGATAGTTCGAGTTTGGATTATTTTGGATTGCCATAAAAGGACATCCCGGAGGTCGGGCGGGAACCTGTCGCGTCCGGCAAGGCCGCGAGACTTGAACCCGCAACCGAATGGTGACAAGGGTGTATCACCTACCACTGTCCCACGAGATGTACTAGATTAAATAATGTAGTTTTTATTAAAAGATCTTGTAGATGAATTATAAATTCGTTTATTTTGGAACCCTATACGAATAGTGTAAATAGAATTTTTTACGTTCTATTATCTTTTAGAGTGAAAGATGAGTTTGTGGTAGAAATTTATTAATGGATAAAACTCTATTTATAAAGTAAGTATATCTCCTTATGATCTTAGCCAGTCTCATAAATAAATTCCTCAACATTAAGAAAAGGAACTTAGAACAAAAAATTTGTCCTAGATGGTACCTTAAATCATCAATAATTTATGGCTTTGGGATTGTTGTCCTTTTCATAGCCATGTTCTCTACCACTCTCCATCAGATAATTTATGTTTAGATTTTTCTTCCATATCCATATTTTACTACATGGAACCCTAGTATGTGTTATTTTCGGTAATCTTCATACTTTCCACTCTTTATTTTAAATAGAGGCCTCATTAATTCATTTTTCGATGTGGGATTTCAACTAATATATTTTGAAACATCAAAAATGTGTTATCCTTATACCCTATGTTTTGTTGAACCGATGGTATTTCAAATCATCATAGATTGATGAATTTAAGGACCTCAATTTTACACTTGTTTGTGATTGATGACCTCAATCACTACCTATAAATATTTACGTTTTTCCTCCAATTATATGTCTCTAATTGCCACCAATGTTCTCCTAATCGAGATCATAATTTGGTGGTGACCCTTTGATTTCTCTTTTCCTCATATTAAGAATAAATTTTAGTAACCCAATTTCCGATGTGGGTTTTCCCAAAAATATATTTTCTATTTTCAACCTTTTATTTTCTAAGAACAATTTCAAATTGTGAGGACACAATTTATTGAAGGAGGGGAGAATGTAACACCCCAAGAATTCATAGTGTGTTATTTCTTCAAAATAATTCAATACCTTGCACTACACGCAACACCGAGTTAAATTGCACCATGTCTTACCAAAAAGCCATTCAAAAGAGGTTTTGAATAGTATTAACTAAATTTTAAACTTTATATAATCCTTATAATTTTAGAATCCATATTATGAGTATCTTAGACATAATTCAAGAACAAATTCATTTTCAGTATTGCACTTTTACCAACTTTTAATAGTGAACCCTTTTTAAATACAATATTTTAAACTTTTTGACTAAATGGGGACATAAAAAATTTAAAATGAAACATCTCAAGCTTCCACGGTATGCTTTCCTTTGAATAATATAGTACCATGTGTTGTACGCAACATCGAGTTTTAACACACACCACAACAGATCAAACAAGCCGTTATGAATAGTAATACCTACTTTTTGAAATTTTATCTCTCAAAATGGACTTCATTTTTGGATTCGGAATATCGAATTTAGCCTAAGGTCAAATTTTGGTACTTTTCGGATAACTTTAATATTTTGATGAATAGTGAAAATTACTAAATTTTAATTAAAAACAACTTTTTTAATCAAAATAATTTATAGTGATAAATTATATTATTTAGTAGTTTTAAAGTATAATTGGAATATATTTTTACCATTTTATCCAATGGTGTTCATTAAAATTAATTTCACTTTGAAATTGGACATAAACAATTATCAATCTTTTGATATATATTGTTTCTTAAAAACACGCTATTTGTTGTGATAGTGGAATTTAATTATAAAATTAATTAATTCAACTTATATGATTGAAATTTTGTAAAATAGACATCATTTTTTAATTCAGAATATCAATTATAGCTTACGGTGAAATTTTAGCATTGTTCTGAAAAACTTCAATTTTTTATGAATAGTGAAACTACTAAGTGGTAGTTAAAAAACTGAATTTTTCATAAAACTTAATTTTACCAATTTTGTGAATCGAATTTCGAAAATCCGAGAGACACGGTTAATATAAAGATGTAAAATGTTGTTCAATGAGTTGAAAATAATTTTTGGTGAATAGTAACTTTTTACTTTTATTTACCACGGTTAAAAGTAAATAGGGTAATTAAGGGTAAAAATGATATTAATATTACCCTAACACATGTCCTAATTCTATTGGACAAGTGTATCTCGACCAAAAAAGCCTTAAGAAAAAAATATTATCATTTAGCTCCACTTGGATTAGATTTGGACATTTATTATTATTTAATTCAAAGAAGAGTTAAAAAAGTTAAAATCAATGTATATTTACTAAAAAAATTTAATATAGAATTATACATTAGATAAATTAGATTGTAAATATTCATTATAAAGCTAATACGATTTCCTACATAATGAAAGTTTATTTATAATTTTTAGAAATTAAATAATTTAATTTATTTATGACACAACGATGATGAAGTAATTACAATAATAGTGAAAAATTAAAATAATTGATATTATAAATAAACAAATAAATATAATTTGAGACTTTTAAGCTATTAAAATAATTTTCTAGGTTAATATGACATGTTAGGATTGATTCAATTAACGTTTTTCGAAGTAATAATTCTGTTATAATTTTTACAAAAATCTATTATTGAATAGTGTCAAAATTGACATAAACGAGTTTTTAAAACAAATATTATATTATTAATTATTATTAAATTCCTAAAAATATACGGTTCGGCCAAGAGACTTATATCATGATAGGTTCATCATTAATTGACCACTTGGGGGTCACTTTGATGTATATGGTAAGGTTATTAACCATATAATATAAAAATACAAAGAGACATTGTAAAAGTGAAACTATTTAACTTAGAGTTAATACTTAATGATAAGGTTAATATAATCACCCAAACCTGTCCAAATTCTATTGGCTGAGTGGTTTTAGACCTATACCCACCTTAACATTTAAATAATCAACTTTGGAGCCATTAGAAACCGAATATTAATTTATTATAAATTAATATTTCTATCTTTTCCAAAGGTGCCCCTCACCCCTCTTATAAAAGGGCACTCAAACTTCTCATTTATTCACACCTTCAAAGCCTTTTGGTTCGGCCAAACTCTGCCCAAATACTCTCCCAAATTCCCTCACTACATCCTAGAGGCCTTAGTTTGATCATAAAGCAAACCTATGGAGCCCTTTTGATCAAATCAAAAGGAAGAACCCGAAGAAGAGGTAATGTTTTCACCCCCCCCTTTTCAAGTTCCTTTCTTCTTCCACTTCTTCTTTCTTTGTTATTACCATTCTAAAATAATGACTCCAGTATCTTATATATACTGTGATGTTATTATAAATATGGTACAGCTATATTCAGTATTCTATCCACCCTTTGAAAAACATGTCATCATACGTGCGTACGTACGGCTTACCGTCTCTACGTCGTGGTGTAATTGTTATTCAATATATTATTTTTTGGATGGGTATAATAATGATGTGTAACTCATGTAAATAATAAATATAACATTTCAATTATTCTTTATATATGATATACCATCCATTTATATATTATTTTAATATCAAAAAAATGATATTGTCACTCATGCGTACGTACGGACTACCGTCTCCACGAACGCGATGCGATTCATTCTTCATCATATCCATTCAAGTATAATTATCATTTGAAGATTTAAAAATGATGTTTAAGGACTTGATATCATTATGGATATTAATAATATACAACCTATCCATAAAAAACATGGCTTATGTAACAAAAAATATAAATGAAAACGAGTAAGTTAACACCCGAAACGACGATAATTCTATGATATTATTAACAAATCAATGTTAAAAGATCATATATGATATCATATTAATATATATGATTCTTGTATAATTTAATAACAATTATTTCACCATTATACAGTAGGTTAACCTACCCCAACCAAGGAAAAATAAAAGGTAAGGGGTTTTATCTCACTCCTTATTCCCGTGAGATTCATGCCATATTGCCACCATCACCTTTTGTGTGGTGTATGTACTGCCCATAATTATATTCTTTGTGTAATACACTCTAATTTATGCGTATTTACATATTCATTGTATGATACCTCTTTCATGGGTTGTATGTTTCATAAGTTACCAAATTGGTAAGGGTTATTTCACAATCTCTTCATTATCCGAGGTTGTTTATAAGTAATAATCTACTGGGATCTCTTTACCATCCACATCCATGTTTCTTAAAAATTTATTTCAAAACATTTTTACTATTTATAAGAATATGGGATAAAGTCATTTATACCCTTGTTTTACTTTTTATAAGAAGTTTATTAAGGAATATTTCCGTCGTTTTTCAAAAAAGGTTCTTTTTTAACCTTTTCGACAAAATTAAGGTAAGAATGTTTTTTTAACTTATACGGCGGGTGCGGCTATTTTCTGCCATTATAAAATCGTCGAAGCTTCCCTTACAAGCTTATAAGAATATTTTCAAATTGAACGTATTATTTTATAATTATTTTACTTTTAAAATGATTTAAAAAAAAGATATATTTCTCCAAAATAGTTATGATTTCATCTATGTCAACATCCTTTGATGGATTTTAAGATTATTTGAAATTGATTTATTATGATACGAAACATCCATATTTTATTGAAGGATTTGTGATATTTTTCACTGTGGAAAAGTTATTCTTATGTCACTCATGATTTTTGATTAATGTATTGACATTTCATAAGTTATTTTTAATACAAATGTTTATGTTATATTTTAATCTTTCATTCAGATGAATGTGTTAGACAAGTATGTTCCGGGTTGAGGACCGGTAAAATTAAGCCCTCCGGTTTGGTCTCCGGATATTAGAGGAACTCTGGTTTGGTCTCCGGTTATTAGAGGAACTCCGGGTTGGTGTCCGGATATTAGTGTCACTCCGGGTTGGTGTCCGGTTATTAGAGGCACTCCGGGTGGGGTTCTGGTTCCAGATCGCCCCTAGGTCTTGGGACGAGGCCTTGACAAAAAAATTAAAGTTCAGTATTATACATTCTATCATTATGAATGTGGTTATTGATTTTTCATGTGATTATTCGATTAGTAGAATATCCATGTGAATAAGTAAATGACATTATTTCATTTTATTTATGCCATACTATGTTGAAAGTTAATGTTTGAAAGGCTTTTTTTTAGTTATACATTGCCTTAAATGTTTATTCTTATTTATGAATGTTTCTGCTATATTGTTATCCTTACTGGGCATTTGATCTCACCCCTTTTCTATGTTTTATTTTTCCTAGGAAGTGAAGAAGTAAATTATGAATGACCTGCCGGGATATTATGTGGGGATATGAGTGTGGATTATGGAGACAATATGTTGTTATAGTAGTATTTCATTTTATGATGTAATGTAAGACTTATGAATATATCTAGTGTTTCTAAGGCTACTAAACCAATCGGTCTTTCGAAAATTGATCTTTCTTGTGATCATGCCAATGTTATGTAATAATGCACTGACTCTAGGTAACTAGGGTCGGGGCGTTACATAGGGAAACATAGGAGGTTTAAACAAGGAAATTAAAGACAAAACTAGTTAGATCCACATTTTTAGGATCTAACTTAAATTGACCGCATTGTTAGTCCACACTGTTTGACAAACGGTGTGTTAGCTTCTATCTCGTCCATTCTTCATGCATGGCCTCATCGCATGGTTTCCCTTAAATGTGCCTCAACCGTGCAGAAACCAATACTTCCTCAGTCACCCACGCACGATTTGGCCACACGGTTTGACAAACCGTGTGCCGCCAGTGCACCTTCCCCTTTGCTTGAAACTTCACACCATGATCTTCTGATTCTCCCATACGTCACCCAAAACATTTAAAACCATTAAAAGTATCATGTAAGTGTTATATACTGGATACTGGGGGTACTAAATGTATTCTACACAACAATACTAACTAAATTACATGATGATAAAATAGATTTATTTCTATTGGGACATTGCTTTAGTCCTATCCAATGGATTATGCAAGAAAATGGTTATATGTGGTTCAATACCCGAGAGTATGATGATTGTAGGATGAGGCCTAACCTTAGTAAAATTGGGATTCTTATTGTACTTAGATTATTTATTTACATTTATTATATTCATTTAAAATTAACTGTATTTTTTAATTTATTTTAAGGGATATATTTCTTGCAAAAAAATATGTCCTAATGTCTGATTTGTTACATGAATGTTCTTTACAATATATAAAAATCCATTATTTTTTCTAAATAAATACTTGATATAGATTTATATTTATAACTTATTTCAAACTAGCATAAAAATTTGTTTTATTTAAATACATGAACATGGGGTGTGGTTTACCTTTAGTAAGCCGAATGAGCTTAATTTTTTATTCCTATCAATATCAATTTAGTTTTAGTTTTTTTATTCATGGCTACTCTTTGAGTGTTGATTAGTATTTCCTGGTGACTTATATTTTCAGGAGGAGGTACGTTCTTTATTTATTTACTTTATTTTATTTTATCACATTGACCACGTAGGGTTTTATTTTTTTATTTTTTTTATAGAGGGTATCTATATTTGAAGTTTCATGGGAGGGAACTGGAGATGAATTCATATTTCATTGATGGGAATAAATACAAGGGGTGGGTGGATGGATCATTTAATTTACTTCAGTTTTCTTATTTTTTATTATGTTTTTTTATTATTTTCACCTCTATATTTTATTTGGGATACATGTATATCATTTGTAAGGTTCATGGAAATTTTTTATTTACATTTAGGATAATTATTTCTTAATTATATATTTGATGAAATAATACCCAATTGTTTTTACATTAATTCCTAATACTATTTTCTATGATGGGGAAATTGGGAACATACATTGGGTTTGTAACAAACCAGTTTTAGCATCTAATGGATTCATGGATATATTTGGTCATGAAATTACCAGATAAAACTATACAATATGTCAAAATATTTGTAACTGATGATTTATTAGTGTTGGATGTAAATGGATGCAACTGGACTCGGGGATGATATCCATTGAGTTTACCTTACAATAACGACTTTCAATTTTAGAATAAAGATATTGAGTAAATGTGGTATGAAGATATATTATGATATTGTTTGGATGATGTGGATCTATTCTCGAATTCTTAGTGAGATAGAGAGCTATTTACCTATGAGTTAGCAACAAATCAATGAGTAAATGGCTCTATTGATAGATAATAGTTTTGAAGAAAATTTCTAGTTTGGTTGGATGAAATTTTGGGATGATGGATATAAAATTGTGGGTTTCTTTGTGGATGATGTGGGTATTGTTTTACAATGACCATGTTTTTGGGGTATTTGTTGCATATGTTGTTTAATTGTGTGGCTGATGTAACATATTTTGATATTTATGTTGTTATTCTCTTCTATATATTTATAATTTATTTTTCTACTAGGTTTATTTCACTATTTTTTAATCTTATATATTTATTTCATACTGATTTTGATTTTTTAGAAAGATGTTCATACTGATTACACATATGTTTCTCACCCCGCCATAGTATTCTATGTTCTTGTAATATACATCACTAGATTTCATTTATATTTTTCAAATACATTGGTTAAAGTTAGTAACTAAAATTGATTTTAGAGTTTCTCTTTATTTTATTTTACTTGATATTGTATATTGGATGTGTTATCATATTTTATATTTTTGGAATATATTAATGGTAAGGGAAAGTTCATTTGGTACTTATTGGGTGATCTCACCATATACCTTGTCGCAAAATCTTTTTGAGGGTAACACACCCCATTTGAGAGATTTATTCCCTTAGTGAAAGTGTCCAACCATAATATTACTGGAGGTGGGAGGAGGGGAGTCCCTCCTTTTTATCTCCGAGCTTGGTGGCGTACAACTGGAGGGGAGTAATGAAAAAGTGGTATCAAATATTCTGGTTACGAGTTAATGTGGGGTTTATAGTTAGGCATTGGTGAGGGTTTCATGGTATTAGTATGTAAATTGTGAGACTTGAACCTATCATGGGATTTTGACTCAAGAAATCTACTATGAGACAAATATTTTGGCCCCCCTATGATCAGATGTAAGGATAATCATTGAATAAAGAACATGGTTAGTGAGGACGATTATACTACCATGTTGTGGTTGTCAATTAATTTTTCTTATTTAATGACTACATGACCCTAAAGGGTAAAAGTAAATGTAAATTTATTAGAATATACATATTTTAACCAACATGGTTTGAATTATGATGTATTATCTCCATTATTATAATAAACCGGTTCACTTAGATCATTTTTGTAAGAACCCGGGTCTTTTTTTCAGATATTTTTTCCTTTTTTGAGTGTTTTATAGGAAAAGATGAATTTCTAGAAATTTCATAAATACATGTCGTGTAATTTATGAGTACATTCCATGTACTCGGTTATCGTGGGTAGCTGGTGGCCATGTAAAGGACATTCACACGACTGTGTGTGGTGTCCTGGAGACCGCCTAATGCAGATGATGGTTAAGTCAAGTACACACAATGTACTTTTTTTAATTATACGGATCGGGGATGCGTTTATTTGGAAGAGGTGTCTTCTTCTTCGCCTTCATCTACCAAGAGCATATGTACGACGCTGATCCTTCCCCGATCCCCCAATCGAGCATCTATTCTCCGAATCAGACATTGTTTATTGCATTGTAATCACAATGGTGAGTTTTATTTTCTTCATGAACTTTGTTTCCCGATTTCTCTTATCTCTTGAGTTATCCTCAGTTGAACATTTTAAACTTTCTTGTAGATCTACCGCTTTCTAGGTCGATCCAAGGACCGACGCCAAGGTATATGAATCATTTGATACTGAGGTAGGTGATTTGTTCCCTTCAGTATATATTAATTACGTGTTTGCAGATTTAACCCTCTTATTTTTCTGTTATGCCATGTTTTTTTGGATATATATTATTTGTTGTGGATAGGGTTGTCTTTTCCAAGCTATGGATATTTTTCCCATCTTTTTTTGTTTATAACCATTTGGTCTTTCTTAGCCTGTTAGGGTTCTTGCTTTCCTTTCCTAGTGCTGATAGGATGGAGTGATATTATATTATTTGACAGGCTATGATATGTTTTAGTTGTTTTGCCAAGTAGTAATTGAGGTTTACTAAATAATATAATTATCATTTTTTCACGATTACTTTACATGTGGCTGTTGTAACCTAGTTTTGGGAGACCAGAGGGGAAATTGACATTGAGGGATTTCCCAGAGTGTCTGTTATAATTATCACACCGTGAGTAAATTTGGGGGATTGACGTTGAGAGCTCCCTCAAAGTGTCTATAGTTACATTAAGATACCACAAGAGGAACTGACATTGAGTGCTTCCTCAGAGTGAATATTGTTTACTGCTAAAAGTCTATAGGGGGGATTGATGTTGAGTGTTTCCTTAGAGAGTCATTGATCGCACATTACAATAGGGGAATTGAAGGTGAGTTCTTCCTTAGAGTGTCTTTGGTATATCTTTCCCTGTATTGTGATCCAGAGGGGTTAGGTTGTCTGTACTTCCCAAAGGATTTTTTGTGTTTTTTTTTGTTTGGACTAGAGGGGTTAGGTTTTGAGTACTTCCCAGAGGGTTCCTTACTTATTATTAGATACTTACATGATATCTCATTATTGAATGCATTTTGAAATTTTCGAATGGTTTACTTTTTAGTGGTTCCTTGTTTACTAATTCATTTTGATTATAACCAACCATATTTATTCACTGACTATTAGGAACAGATCTTGCGGTTGTTGCATACTAGGATTCATCTCACACCCAGTTTGGGTCATTCTTTTGGGCCCAATGAAATTATATTGTCATAGTTCTAGATAAGGGAATGTTCCCTTCTACTTCAGGTACTTGACTTCTTGGAGCTGAAGTGCATGGGACCAATCTAAAGCCTGTGATGCTGATGAGCTATTTTTTTTTCTATTGTACTTGTTTTCTATACTATATCTCAGAACTGTGACTTGTTTGGATACTTTCTTAAACATATGTATCATGAATCATTTATATATGTGCTCTAGTAATTTTTATTTATAGTATTACATAGTTTGATATTTTATGGTATTATATAGCTTCCTCTATTACAATATGTTTACTTCCACTATGTTACTCATCCAATGAGGTCATTGTTTCCACACTACAACACAAAAGGCCCTCACTAAAAGTCGCAAGCCACTAGTTATTGCTGAAATGTGCTTGAGGCCATGTGACCAGCTCTGTACATGGTGCCTCTGGGGGGCTCCCAGAACCGGGACATTACAAAGTAGTATCAGAGAAATTGTTTTCCTATTGACATACTGTTTGGAGCATATTCCCAGGTATAGGAAGGAATAGGTACATGGTAATAAGTTGTTCCTAGGAGTAGCTAACTCGTGTACAAGGAAAACCAATCTACCTAGTTTATTTCAATTTTCTAGTTTTTCAATTTTACAGTTGATTTGATTTCACCAAATGGGTGATTCACATGTTTTTTGCTTTTATTGTAGATTTTATTGAAATTATATTTTTATTTAAACCCTATGAGATGAGGGTATTACATCTCATGAATCATTTAGGCACATGCTATAAATCACATGTCATGCATTCTTTCCATTCCATTTTGGTTTAATTAGTGATTGTATGTAGTTGTGATAAATGTTTTGCAAGATATCCATGTTGTTGTGATAGATGACTTGATATAATACATGTTATTTGACAGGTTATTTAATTGTGTTAATACTTAGATTGAATGAATCCCAAACATTGATTCTTGGGGTGTTGTAGGCCCTCATGGAGCGTAATTTGGTGGATCATTGCTCTGATATGTTTATATATGACATGTATAAGATTCCAAGATTTGATTCACAGGGAGTATAGTCCCTCACAGATCGGAATTTGGATCATTAATGATCGTTTTAGTGTTTTCAGGGTTCCGGAGTAGTTTAGGAGGCTTATTTTCCAGAAAAAATCAACAATACACGACGTGTAATATTGGACACACACGCTGTGTGTTCTTCTGTTCAATAAGGAACTATTTTTCTCATGTACACACCATGTACTATACGTACACACCATGTAGTCTATAACTGTTTTACTAACTACTTGGGCAGAAACATGGGGTTCAGAATCTTGAAGAACATGTCACGTGCCAGATGTACATGTCGTGTGGTGCTGACCATGTGTCCACCCGTGTAACTAATGACATGGATGGTTAAAACCTTAAGTTATACATGTCGTGTAAACCTTAAAAATTCCGTGTAGTATAATCCTTGTATCCGACCATGTAACAAGTAACAAATGTCTGTGAAATCCTTATAGAACACATAATTTCTGTCATAACTACACCATGTAGAGTGATCATTGTAATTGGTTGTGTAGAGAACTACACGGGTCGGTGAAGATCATCTATTACATTCCATGTATGGAACATACATACTGTGTAGTCTTGTTTTGGGAGAAACATGTGTCTTAGAAATGTAGTATAATTCAACCAGGGGAAGAGGATTCAAGTACATGTTGTGTGTTAGGACAACAAGATGTGTGTATCAGGTGTTACATGGCTTGAGTTGGCAGAAGTACACAACCATGTGAAGGCTTAAGGGAACACATCGTGTCGAAAATATATACGATGTGTATACATGTTTTGAAGAACATTAATGCCTTATTTATATTGTTCCCATATTACACATCTATGTTTCAGTCCCTATTAATCATGATCTATGGTGTGTACCTAATGTTCCATATTCATGCCATCGAGATTTCCTCCTTTTGTCTAGCAGTTACAGGTTAGTCATCAGACACCGGATATGGATAATCAGAGACTACCAGCAGATCCTCCAGTTGTTCCAGTCTTGGCACTGACCATCATTTAGGACATAGGTGCTGATGCAGAGTCCTGATATGGCTTTATGAAGCTTATTCTGACCTTCAATGGAGCATCGCATCATGCCCTGTCAATGGCAGAGTTGACATAGGTTTTCCAAGAGTAGCATCCCCACACCTTCATAGGGGAAGGAGGACCCCAGGCTGTAAATTCATGGATAGAAGATATGATTTCTATCTTCGAGCATCTGGAGATTCCTCCATTGAGGATAGTTAATCTTGCTACATACATGCTTTAGGACTCCTCCAAGAGATGGTGGGATGTGATCTCACAGGAAAAACTCCAGCAAGTTATGGCATGTGATAAGTTCCATCATGCATTTTATGACTACATATACCCAATGACTTTGAGGGCTAATCAATCTTGAGAGTTCATGAATTTGGAGCATCGTACACTTTCTATTTTGGAGTATTCTTCTCACTTCACTAAGATGCAGTGCTTTACTCCCTCTAAGGGGGGAGATGAGTTCCTCCTAGTAAGGATGTTTGAGGGTGGACTCAGGCAAGACATTAGGGATCAAGTGAACATTTTTAGGTTGAATTATATCATTTCTATTGTCAACCATGCACTGATCACATATCGAAATCTGAGGGATTCTAGAGTGGTGAGCTAGGTCGGTTTGACATATGTAGCCTGTATCCCTTCTACTGGCAGCAGGAAGCACTGCAAGGAGTCTACATGTGGGGATGTGAGGAGGCAGGACACTTTTTTTGTTAGCCAGGTGGTGTTCTACCAGTGTGGGAAGAGTGGGAATATGAGGCCACATTTCCTAAGATACCAAATTGAGTTCCGATCTTGCAACAAGATGGGCCATTTTCAGTGATTCTATAAGATCTTTTCACTAATAACTGGTGACAGGGGTCTGTTGACGACTCCTCATTCAGGATCAGCACCACCAGTTTCTCACCAGTCTAGGAACTGGAGTTCTTTGCACCGTTTAGGTTTAAGAGGATATTGGGGATGAGATAATCAGTCATCCAACATATAGAGACAATAGGGTGGATCAACTCAGAGTGGTCAGGCAGGATCACAGGGCTGCAATGCAAGTCATACTTCTGCGGTGGAGCAGATCCTGTAGGAGCAGGTTCCTGGACCCTCTACAGTTAGAGCTACAATTCTATTTTCCTCATTATTAGCTCCTTATCTTTTAAATATGGGGGATTCCTATATCTTTATATACATTGTAGTTTTAGATAGCCTTGGGCTTTGTATCCTTTCTTCTACTATGTTTTTTTCCTCTTGACACACCATTGGGGAAAAGAACGGCTAGTGTCCGATAGTGTAAGGAGTTCCCACTAGGGGTTGGTGGGTGTCCGTTATTATTGGACCTTTATGTCCTAGAGATTAATTTCAATGATTTTAACTAACAAACCCATTTTGACCATGAAACAGTCACCCGAGCTGGCCCGTGGCATGGCCTGAGGAGTGTTCCCCTTCCCTAAGGGCTAGAAACAAGTGTTGGATATCAAAATATAACTGTTGGGAATGATTAGGCCCATGAACAAAATATTACCAAATGAATAAATATTGATGATGAGGAAATAAAATTAGCAGCAAAAAAGAAAATAAATGTACATACCTTCTTGTGACCCTTTAGGTCACCACCCAACTTAGAACCATGTCTGCTCCAACATTGACTAGTTGAAACAGAATCCTAAAAAAAATATGAACCTGCAACTAGAAAGATATAATAGGTGGGATCACTAATATGCTCAGTAGGGATTCTAGAAATTACCTATAGAATACATGAATTTTCCAATTCCAAAATAGTCCAATAATACTAGTTTGAACTAAAATTATAAAAAAATATGGTTTCCATATTTACACAGTTTTTTAAAAACAAACATTCACAATTCCATTTCCTTATAATTCAAAAACAAGGAAATGAAAACAAAATATGGGATCCCACAAACTTTTCCAAAACATCTACTTTGAAGTCCATTTTAAAACCACCCGTACACACAAAAATTTTCCAAGAAAACACCCAAGCCACGTTCAATGTTATGATTCCCCCCACAACAAGGGAAATGGTACTAGTAGTGCTCATATGAAAGGATCACAGAAAACCAAAGAACTCAGAGAAATACCAGAACGTAGTATACATGTGACTCATCCAAAAGGCATTCCTACTCTTGATGACGTCATAATGACCTAACACCCGACCTTCTCCCTATATATCTTTGATGTGGGGGCCCAATACCATATAAATAATAATAACAAAACATCTCTCTACTATGGGTCACTAGCTAGTGTGAAATATAAACTAGTGCAGTAATTGTTCTCAGTAAACCCCCTTGTTAAGCTTAGTTTTCATGATATGTTTAGAAAGAGGTGTGCCACACATTCAAATAACAAGACACATATATATATATATATAAACAAGAACGTGACACAATCTGGAACCACCCCAACCACCACAAGGTTTGTCTCATTCCTTAAAATAAATATTCTCAAAAGGAAGATCATTCCAAGGACCATCCTATCACATGATCAACAGACGAGACAAGGGGCTTAACCAAGATGTGGTTTTCTAAACATACAGTTTCAAAAATTCCAAACACGCCTCATACAATTCAACAATTTCAATCCTTTTATAAACAGCCAATCTAAAATGACAAATGGGTCATTAGATTCAGAATGCTCATCCCTTTTTCAAAATATTTATTAACCAATTCAAAAACAACCACTGATCCCATCTTTATACAAAAGTTTCCAAACAGTCCCTTAAATCAAACATTTAAAACATCATGCCCCAGTTCACTTTAAGTCAAGATAAAACAACCAATCCTAAGAAAGTTCAAAATGAGTTTACACAATACTTAGAAGCTGAAAATCATTCATAAAACCCCAAAAGGGCTTCGACTTCCACCTTCACCCAACACACCTCGAAAAAAAATCACCCCTTTCATTTTCCAACAACTCACCCTAGCATGATTCCAAGTCCAACCAGACCAAACCAAGAGGAACACTCTAAAACAAAACAAAACATTTGAAACCAAATTTCATAAATATGCCCTTTGAATTCAACCCAAAAACAACCATAACACTCACATATTAAAAACCACAAAAGTTCAAAAACCAAAAGCCTATTTTTAGACAAACATCAAACCATAACATGGGAAAACACCACATTTCATGCACAAAGTCCAAAACGGTTTTCAAGAGCATTTAACAGAACATTTATATGGGAGAAACCCCACCCAAACATCCAATTTCCTACAAAAGAACATGTGGAAATTTAAAAACACATAAGGCATCATATACAAGGCATAAATCTATATTCATGTAAACCCCAATCTTCTACAACACTAAACAACTTTAGAACACCACAACAAGCTTTAAAGAGGTACCATGGAGATGCATATATAGATAATAAAATAACGAAAACCGCATGTATTAAGGATAATAAATCTAAAGGAAATTCATGTATTTTCTTACCTCAAGGAACTCAAGACGAATCTTTCTAATAGAAGAAACATTCCAATCACATGTGCGCATGAACTTCCATGTATATATATATATATGTGTGTGTGTGTGTATAAACCGATGCACGTGTTCCCCGTGCCATGATGGAACATGCACCCAGAAGACATATATATATATAGATATATTTATACCAGGGAAAATGTGTGTAAGAACATGGAAATGATCTGGACTCCCTAAAAAAATTCCCAACACCCAACATTAGTATGGATAAGACCATCACACATCGAACAAAACACCATGGACTCACATCAACCAATTGAACATGTCATAAAACACAACCAAATACTACCCAAAATAATTTATATCAAAACACTCCCTGATATATTCAACAATACAACTTAAAATAATATGAAAATTAATCAAGACCAAATGGTGAGGCATTTATATGTGCATAATATAAGGAAACCCAAAAAAATAGTTGCAATCAATTCAACAAAAACAAAATCACCACTAAAAATTAACTATGTATGTAATAAAAGTGCAGAACATGTTTTATAAATTAAAAAACAACACAAAAGCACCATATGAACTGAAATTTTGAGTAAAGAGCATGAAACGCCTACCTCAACACATGTGAGAGAGACAGAACCACAAAAGGGGAAAGGGAATCATTATAAAGACCAATTGAAAACCCTAGACAACAAAAAAGTCACGCGAACACAACCTGAAGCTTTTAGAATTTGGTTAAATTGAAGATAAAATCACCAAAATAATGAAATTAGGTTATACCAAATGGTCATCGCAACAGGACAGAGAAACCACCAGGTGGAGGGGCTCTCATATGGAGCTTGTTGGTCGGGAGGTGGGATTGGGCCGCTGTTGGTGGTGGAGGTCATGCCGTATAGGGGAGGTCATTCTGGCCATGGGAGGGGCTTAGTGAGGTGGAGTTGGCTAGATCGGCTGGGCAACGGGAACCCACAGGGCGAGGCGGAGCCGGCTGGGTCGGCTAGATGGCTGGAACCCACAGGGCGTGGCAGAGCTGGCTGGGTTGGCTAGATGGCGGGAACCTACAGGGCATTGTAGGAGGGAGTGGCAAGGGACAATGCATGTCGGCGGACGACAGGGGGGGGGGGTTGGCGACGACGTGTCAGTGGGAAGCATACCAGAGGAGCAGATCCGGGGGAGACGCGGGTGTGGGTAGATTTAGGGTTTTAGAAAAAAAATAATAAAATGTAATAATAATAATAATAATATTAATAATAATAATCATAATATTAATAGCATAATTATAATAATAATATATGTAAGAAAAATAAAAAAAATTAAAATCTTGCTCATTTGATTTCTTTTTTCATATATATATTAAAAACATTAATAATAATATACCATTTATAATTTTATAAATGATAATTTTATCCTAAAAATATTAAAACCACTTTTAACAACCAATTAATATGAAAAATATTAATGAGGATGTAGTCCACAATACACATGAGTGATATTATCGTATCCCCTACAGAATGGAAAGTAATGAATGTTATATAAAAATTAATCTTTAGTTATAATAATTTTATAAATAAATTATATACAATTTATATTCATCATCATAATCAATTTTGAGATATAGTGATGAAAAAATTAATGGCATCGGTTCACGATGCGTTTATCTATCGTGCGCATGGATTATTATTTCATAAAAAATTTATGAATGTTGGGATGGTTTTAGGGCATTTAATTAAAATAAAAACATCTATGTAGTTTTTATATACTTATTTTATTATATTGTCATTTTGTTATAATAATTTAAGGAGGTAGAGAAAGAAATAAAATAAAAACACTTGAGGAAGAATGTTACCACTTCCATGGGTAACCCACCTTAGGATTGCACAAAAATACTACAAGAGTTTTATTTTTGACAAAAATTATTATTATATAAAGATATAAGTTATTTTTTAAATTAATTAATATGTGTATTATTTTAAATAAAAGTGTTTCTCAGGATTAATAAGAGATGATAGAGATACACAACTTATAAATGAAGTGAGTGGCACACTTGAAATTGATAAAAATCAAAAGGTTTTCTCTTATTTTCATAGAAAAAAGGATTCAAAATAGAGTATTATTGATAATTAAAAACTATAGGCTAGAACCATGGACATGAAATATATTTTATATATGTTTTTATGTAGATTTAACCATTAATATTTTTGGTTAACCACACGGTGAACCAATTTTTACTTTAACAATGGTGAATAATTTTTTCTTTTTCCACTGCTCTTTTTAGAAAGGAATTATATTTAAATTATGAGATAAAATAAACAATTATGATTAAAAAATGTAATTAATTATTAAAAATTCAATTTAGGGAATTAGAAATTTATAATATAAAATTAATCTCGCATATGCGTTGGGAAATCCGGTTTTCAAAGATAAAATGTTGGAATGATTTCATAAAATCAATGGAAAAATTATTCAAATGAATTAATTGGATTAATTTATATATAATTGAACTAATAAAACTTCAAAAACAATTTCAAATACAAATTAAATTATAAATAATTAAAACTAAAAAGAATTTTTCCATTAAAATTATGTATTTTTCATTATTCCTTGAATAATGAATCAATTTAGAAATATACAAAAAAATCAGCCTATGATAATTTTAATAAGAGGATATAAATAATTGAGTAATTTTTATAAAATAAAGTTTCTAAAATTGTCAGAAAAATTTGTATAAATCATATTTTTAAATAATGAATAAACCAACATTTATAATGAAATAACAATTTTACATAAATCATTTTTTTCTTTTAAAATATTATTATTAATTTTTTAATAAATAATTCACCATATTTTGTATAATTTAGTTTTTGTAGTTCATACCCTCAAATTTAATGTATAGTTTATAATGGTATACTATATTATAGATCATTTGAACTCAAGGATGTGTATTCTACAAGAAATCATTGTGATAAAATTTAATGTAATATTTATCATAGTTTTTTTAATATATATGTTTTGTGTCATATGAACTATCATATATACTTTTCATATTTTAAAATTTTTGGGTGTTACATTAATGCACAAATTATAAAAATTGTGTACTCATAATTTAAATTTATCTTGGTAATCAAGGGTTGATTTTTTAAAACTCGTTTTTAAAAAAAAATCCTCATCGTAAAAAAAAATTAATAAAAATCTTATTAGTAAGAGAAAACGAGATATAAAAAAGTCATATGGACTAAAAAAATCTAGGTTACCTAGTATGAGAACATATGTGAGAAATGAAAATAATTACATGGAAGAGAATATTAATTCCCACTGATTATTAAAGAGTGATAGAGATCATTGGTCAATTTAAAGTGGTTGATCTATTTAAGGATAATGACCAAAAAACCTTAAATTTATGACGAGTTAAGGGAACATTTTATTCAAAAAAAAATTAATGTAATAGAATAAATTTTTTTTCATGATCCTTTTCCAAAATTCGAGGAATACTTTTACTATATATGAATATAAATAAATCTATTTACCAGATATGTTTCTATTTTATAAAAACAATTTCATCCTTAATTTGTATTTGATCAATTTCCAATTTTTTTCATACTATATTTAATGAACGAAATTCATATTTTTATGGTTAATCTATTAAAATTCACTTTTGTGGAATTTTTTATCTATAAAATAATGGAAAATCATTCTATATGCATTAATCTATTTTCCAAAACCAATATGGTTTAAACAAGTTATCCAATATATAATACATTAACTATTAAACATAATAAATAACACCATTGTTGAATCCTTTATATTAATTTTTCAAATCATTTAATTAAAGACATGTTAACCAAGATATCATGTAGTCTAGTATTCGGCATTAACACCTTATCATCTATCAGTCATGGATTCAAGAACCATGGATCTTACTGATTTTCCTGGTTGTCACTCAACATGCAGAATTTAATTTTTTTAAAACTATATTAACTTTAATAAATTAATCTTCCAAAACAATTATTTACATCCTTGAAAAACAAGTAATCATTAGAAAATAATTTTACAAAATTTTTCAATAAATATTTTTAAAATGTATAATAATATTATTTGGCTATAGTTATAATGTTATTAATGATTATATTAACCATAAATCTTATCTATTCCTATAAAATTTTGTATATAAAATGTAAATTCATTATTCCTGAATAAAATTTTCCACTATAAAATATACATTCCATTAATTTCTCTTAAAATTTCCTTAATCATTACAAGCTCTCTCACATAAAACATAAAATGAGTTCCCAATAATTTATTCTTTTGATCAATCTTAAACTAATAAACCCATATTAGAATCCATAACTCTTAAGTTAATGAATAAACTTTTGCTTCTAAAATATAACACCACATTAAATTTTTCATGTTTCTTATAACCAAAATACCATTGGTAAAAAATAATTCAATAATATAATTCATGAATCCCAAAATTTACATCAACCATTTTGTTTCAATATAGTTCTTTCCTTGGTCAATTAATTTGTAGGTTCCTCACAATTAAGAAAAAAAATATAAATGGATTCCTTGGATGATGATTATTTCATTCTATAGTACTCTTTATTTTTATTAGATAATTTTTGATTTATATCCTTATTTTTGGCACATAAATTGTTTTCTATTTCCATTGATACACCTTATTTTCAATCAATTACACCTTATTTTTAACCAAGGTTATTCATTTTAATCATATATTATAATCCATCATAATGGTTTGTAATGAAAATTTGAATTATTCTAATCATATCAACTGGTAGTTTCAAGCCAATTACATGGTATGGACAATTTTTGTGCACCAAGTAATGATCGGGTTATTCCTTATATGACATTTTAAAATATATTATCCATTGGTTAAAATTTTCTAAAACCCAATTCATATTTATTATCTACAAAATTATATATTTCTATGAAAAACAACATAATATATTCCTTACCGAAACATTATTATTTCATTATATACATATCTTAAAATTCTCTCAAAGTGTTCTTTTCATTAATCTATTTTCATCAATCTCATTACAATGGTTTCTACCAAACTTCTTCTAATACCAACTATATCAACCAAACCACAATTCCCTTGAGCTAGTGTTTACTTTATTACATTTGAATAAGATATAAATAATCACATCCTAAAGATACGAATATATTAGTAGTCTTGGTAAAAAATATCTATAAATTATTCACATATTACATGTGATAACAAAAATAATAAAATATTTTTTTCAAGAATAACATTATTCCATCTATTATATTCTTTCAAAAAAACCATAGTGCACTACAGGGATTCAAGGAAAGGAAATAAAATAAGGGTGAGTTTAATTTTTAAGGGGTATGTATAGTTGAATCTATTAATAATCAATATGGAATAATAAATATAGAAATGTAAATAACTGAACACACATTCTATTTAATCAATAACATGGTTTCCAAAACTAGAAAAGGAATAATAAATTTGTAAAATATAAATAAAAAAACTACATTTCATTTAATCAGTAAACTATGAATAAAAACAATCCAGAGAAAATATCATTGTGAAAATTCCATGTATAATAATAAATAATATTTTAATAAAGGGAATTCTTGATTATGTGAATTCATTCTCTCAGGCTTCATGATACCTCTTCTGTCAATACAATTCACAAGTAGGTTTAAAACTACTAGTAACACCCATTTATTTCAAGATTAATTATTTTATACATGAAACTAATGATACATCAAGGGGATATATAATTAAGGGCCCACCTATAACTACATGTCCAAATAATTCATTATATTTTTAATAATCGATTTAATTCATGAATTATGTGTCTTATCATCACATATCCCTATTGAGTAAGAAATAAAGAATTATAAATATTTCCCCAGATAAAAAAATTACATTGAATTTATAACACCATATATATAAATTATATATATTTGAAGTAAAAAATATCCATGTTATAATAGATGGATATTTAAGGGAAATCTAATGTCCAATGATCATAGGAATGTGAATATTTCAATGGAATGTTATTGACTAAAAAAATGAATAAAGGAAGAGAATGTAAAAACTATCCTTGGTAAAAATTATCATAATCTATTTAAATAAATAATAATTGTGATATCAATACAACATATCCATATTGGATCATAAGTACAATAAATGGTTGATGCCATTAATGAGTTGTGATACCATAGAAATGTCTTTAAAAACATTCTAGAAAAATTAATCCTTTAAATTATAAAAATTAATTTTAAAACTAAATGTTCACAAATTATTTTGAAAATAAATATATTTTAAATTAATTTTTGAATCTTATAAATGATTCATTAAAACATTCGGTGGTCATGATGGAATGATATTCTACATATGACACGTACGTTAAAATAAATATTCATTTCCATTTTTAGTAGATGCTAAATGGGACTAGTATTGAAAACCACCTAATGATTATATGAAGAATATAATAATTTATAATTAGAAAAAATAAAATAAACCATTTAAAAAATGTTAAAATAATTTTTGATTTTTTTTTGAAAATATCATTTTCGAAAAAATGGATTTCCAACTGAAGAGGGAAATTAAGTGAAATTTTCTCAAAGATATTTTCACAAATTTTTCAATTAAAAATAGGAAAAATTAGTATTTTAACATTAAAATTTCATGAATAAATATCGTATTACAAAAAAACTATTTATTAATTAATTATCAAATATTATTTTACAAAGGAAATTCAGGTATAATAAATCCTGATTAAAATGATATTGTGAAATAAACACACTCAAATATCATAAATTTGAAGTATTAGATAAAAAATTAATAGATTATGTTTTTAAAATATAACTCATCATGAAATGTTTTAAATAAAAATTAATATATAAAAATTATTTACACACATAATCTATGATATGAAAATATAATAATGATGTAATATAACCCAATGAAAAGAAATTGAGTTATGAAATTATTTACTACATTGTAAATTTTAATTCAAAATACATTTGGATTAAATATTTAAAACTAAAATATAAGAACCTTGAATTATTAAATAATAATGATATTACATGTCAAATGGAAATTATATACACCATTAAAGATAAATTTGGTGCAAAACATTGTTATATTTCTCAATGGAGTGAAATTAAGAGGAAATCTCTTACCTCACGCTTCAATTTGGTTGAACATTAATTAACCACTTTATAATGTTATTAATAATATTATTACTTTATACCAGAACTATATTCATATTTATAATATCATATATTATACTTTTAAAAAATATTATTCTGCTTTGGTTGATTGTCTTTGATTATTTTTATTGTTTCAGGTATTAATTTCCTTGTTTTTTCATGTGTGCTTCTTCTCGAAAGATCTAGTTCATGAGAAAATTATATAGTTGCTTCATCTAAGGAATAATTATAGTTTTATATTTATCATATTAATACATAATTTATAATTTAAATACCATCCAAGAAGTATTGATTTGTAAAATTATGTATCCTACGACATGGAGACAGTAGGTTGTACAAACACATGACTAACGTCTCCATTTTTCAAAGATCTTTATGGAAAGGATGTATGAAATATTTATTCATTACAGAATTATAATGGAGTCATAAATAATATAATATTTCTTTAAATATACTTATATATATCATTAATGTTGTGTGGTGATGATAAGTATGTCACATAACTTCGTGATGGGGGTAGTACACAGATACAAAACTGATGATGTCATCATTTAGTGACTAAAAATGTAAGAGATAAAATGATATATTATTTTTAAAAATGGTAAATATTTTATTAATATAAAATTTATTTAATTTATATAACATATATTTATATTACTTATCTATTCTTCCTTTCATCTTAAATGTCAGTGAAAAAACAAATCACATCGCTTCGAGAGGAAGTAGTCCAAAGAATACACAAGTGAAATTATCGTATCCCCTATGGAAAGGTATATAAAATTGTATATATTTTCTCAAACCATCCCCCATGTTTTTTTTATGACTACCCCAATCCAACCATCCATATTCCATGGCTAGAGACCAACACTGAGTAAGTATATCCAAAAAATGGAAGGCATTTGTCTTTAAACCTATTAATACACACAATGCTCAAACTGCGAAAAGTAATCACAAAGTAAAACAAAACTATCACTGAGACATCAATTGAAAGTACATAAAAACTTAAAGTACATAGGGTGTAAAATAGAATCCCAAAACCACATGGAAAATTACAACTTCCACGGTCCATCCGCTCAAGAACCTACCTGAAGCGCATGTGATGGGTAGCTGGTTATATCCATAGAAATAGGCAAGTCTATCCCATATCACTGAGAACAACCTAGTCCCAGACCACCAAGGTATCTATTAAAGTGTTGATCACTTGCCCAACATATGACACATGTAGGAAAATCCCATTCTTGGGTGAGTAACACAATACTCACTAGGGAACCCAAACCACAAAGGAAGGACCGCAAATTAAGATCACAAAGAAAAGTCATCTCATACAAGGCATAACTCAAAGTATATAAAGTAATATTTTCAGTCATAAATTTGAATCATATGGTTTTTCATAGGGACTCATCCCTGATGAGGCACTGATGTTCACTCGACAACTGTACCACTAAGGTCTGCTCTGGTAATATACCACTGAGGTCTTCTCATCTACTGGACAACTGAGGTATACTATGCTACTAAACCACTGAGGTATTCTCGGATACTAGGGCATTGATGTCCGCTCTGCAACTGGAAAACTGATATTCACTTGGATGTTGGACCACTATGGTCCACTTGGCTATTAGAACATAGAGGTCCACATGGCTAATAGTCCATAGAGATATGCTCATCATATATTTCAATTTACATCCTGTAGAAGGATTCTCACACTCTAGTCTTCTTGATTCTAAGAGAATCTACACCTCAATCCATTGGTAATATTTGGAAATCCATGAAAATTCACTTAGAATGTACCCGAAGGATCATCTCGTCACAGGTGTCTAAACTACACATATAGTTCATCAATCCCATTCATGTTCAGAAAGATATTAATGTTTTAGGAAACATGGTCCATGTATATCCAGGCTGAGTCTGAATTAGTCAAACTAAACCAACCAACTCGTCTCGAGGGTCTAATATGAGCCAAACCATTTCGGTTGACCCGACATAACCATCTTGGGTTTGGCCCGACCTGGTTCGGCATGGCCAAATGGCCAGGAACATTGGGAATTGCTAGACCTGGCCCAGTTCAGTTGTGCGTCCAACCCGTTGGGTCACCCAGAAACCTGTTCCTCATTCTCTAACCCATCCTGCCTCCCACCAGAGGTGCCCAACAGCCTAGTTTAGTACACCAGACTAGCCCATGTTTATGGGCCATCTGGGGTGCATCCTGAATGCCCATTGGAATTTATGATCATGCAATAACATATCCAGCTTTGGGTGGACACCTCCCTCTACGTGTGGTCTTTTGAGGACTGCGTGCCATCTCACATTGTGGCCCACACCACGATCCACTACCTTTGACGTGGCACCAGACCGATGTCTCCCCCCAACACCACCATGACTGCTACTAGTCACAACTTCTACCACCCCAGTATGGTGCCTCTTTCTTGCAGACCACTTCATCTTACCTCTACATTAACCAATGATATCTCCCTTGTTGGAATTCATTCACCTGGCATTGTCGCCTCCCTCGGCCTCCTCCCTGGGTTGATCCACCTCTATAGACTTTCTTGGACTACGATTCTCATCACATCACCAAAAATATATAACAGGATATTGTAGTAGAACATGCCAAGAACACCTAAAGCACTATCCATGATAAAATTTTCATGTCTTCATGGTTTTTAATTTTTAGGAGGTTTAAGAAAGGATAATAAAAATGAAAATACACTTTTCATAAATTCCCACATGCAAATTTACATGTCCTGCAAAGAAGACCGATCCTCAGGTAAATATTTTTGATGATTTCGCCTATGTTCATAATTTGGGAAGAATAAAGGGGGAGGTAATCACATAGAAAATCATACACTCACCTAGGAAAATAAGATTGGTCAAATAAGATCTCTCGTTGTCATTTTTCAATATTATGTTTTGATTCTATTTACAAGGGTATCATCACAGCTTTCTGATTCTCTGGTGTTTATCGGTAGAGAGGTTCTCTTATTTGGTCCTTATAATAATTTCAGGTTTGTTTTTAAATCATGAATCACTGTTTAATTAAACAAGGAATATGTGGTGTGCATTCCAGCATCACCACACTAATTCATTAATATATCGGATTAATGAGTTTCAATGTCACCATGTCACCGCATTGAAACGATGTTGTGTCACTGAAAAAAGATAAAATAAATAAAATTAACATTTTCAATGATTATTTTATTTTTCTTTAAAATTTCCTAAAATTAATTTTTATCGATGACCCATTCCGGTCAAGGTTAGGCTCCACCAAGGGGAAGAACACCCTCACAAGCTCAACATTACCCTTATATTTCAGATATTAGTTAATATTTTGAATTATAATGATTTGAGAATAAAATAATCATTGTTGATTTATTTTATTTACGGCCAAAAACAACTTTTTACTATTATCCTAGGTGAGTCAACGTTTGGACCTTCCTAGGAGAATCTTGATGCTCTATGTTCAATGGTGCCCTTATGTTTTGGATATGGTAAATGGTTTCAAGTTAGATAAACATGCTCACATGATTATTTTAATGAAATTAAAATATAGATTTAAACATCTTTCTATCCACTTGAGGACTCAAAATCACGTGTCATTTAAGAGCCTGGTCTCGAAAAAATCCAAATAAATTTTCAAAAAAATCATGGAATTATTGGAAATTATATTACCCCCACCTTTTTGGTATTATGTCCTCGTAAGAAAAAATAAGGTATAATCAATCAAATGGGGGTACTGAGCATGAATATGGGTATAACACTTCCACTTGTTGTCCTGGAGATCCTTTTGCTACCAACGAACACGCACTTGCAGAATCGGCCAACCATAAAAGATCCTCTCTTGACAATCATCTTTCTCTATTGGTTTATCTACAAATGTCACCCAGTCATCAATATCTAGTTATCCATAGTTGGTGACGTGAGAACGGTTATGCACGTATCTCCTTACCTGGGATACATGGAACACATCATGCACCGTCTATAACTATGGTGGTAGATCCATGTTGTATGCCACATCTTCCACTCTACTCAATATCAAGAAGGATCATATAAACCTCATAGATAACTTTCCACCCTAGAAAAATATTCATATCCCTCATTGAGGAGTGACCCATAAGAATACTTGATCCCCCTTCTAGAACTCCAAGGGTATATATTTCTTATTACCATAGGATTTATATTGGCTATGTGCTGTCATCTTCCAATCTTGGATGACCTGCACCTTCTCAAAAGAGGTCTGAACCATCTCTGGACCCATGACTTCTGACTCCCTTGGGTCTATCCAGTATAATTTTTACCTACATGGTCTTCCAAATAGTGCCTCGAATGGTGCCATAATGACAGTAGGGTGGTAGTTCTTTTTTAACGCAAACTCAACCTATGGTAAGAGGTCCTCCCAACTATGATCAAAATAAAGAGCTCAAGCATGAATGATTTCCACCAAAGATGGTATTTTCTGCTCCATCTGAATATCCATATGTGGGTGAAAGGCTGTTCTCAAACCCAGCTGAGTCCCAAATTCCTCCTACAAACCCTTCTGCAACCAATATGTAAATCATGCATCATTATTTGAGACAATCGAAGATGGGGATCAATGAAGTTGAACTATCTCATATACATAGAGGCTCCCCAAGATCTTTGTTTAACCCTTCTCTTGAATGGGTAGGAAGTGGTCTGACAAAGTGAGTCGATCTATAATAACCTAGATGGTATCCTGTCCCGTAGACATACAAGGATAGACCATCACAAAGTCTAATAATATTCAATCCCACTTTACATAGGTACATCTAGGGGTTATGTCTATCATGCTATAACTTATTTCTCATCCTTCACTTGTTGACAGGTGAGGCATCTCGAGACAAACTTTTTGGCTTCCTTCTTCATCCTCGGCCACTAGTACTGATGTCAAAGGTCCTGGTGCATCTTTACCACACATAGATGTACCACCAAAAAGATTGTATGGAACTCCATCAACACCTAATCTAGTAACACCAATGGTACTAATGTGTGTCCAATAAAAATGATGATTTTCACCCAACCTTTTGAATAGCTATATGGGTCATGCTTGTGGATATCTAGGTATTTATAGTTTTCCAAATGGAATATCCTTGTAGCACCTCTCTAAATCATTGTATGAGTGGAGGGGAAACGACCATCAACTGATGAAAAATATATTCTTCTCTATCTATAAATAATATCTGATGTGATGCCAACTACTCTAATGCCACATTTAGAAATAGTGATGTCGATCTCTTGCTGAGAGAATCTTTAACCACATTACCCATTCCATGAATATAAAATATCTCGAAGTCTTATTCCTTGAGTAACTATATTCAATTTTGATATATAATATTTAGATCTTTATGAGAAAAGATATACTTAGGACACTAGGGGTGAGAGTTAATAAAGAATCATTCACCCATATGGTACTTTCACCATATCATTAGTGTGAAAACTACCATGGCCAACTCAAGGCCATGATTCAAATAGATATTCTCATGTGGTCTCAATTATGGTGATCCATTAGCAATTAATACTTGACCATGCATTATGACAAAACCATGGCTAATTCAGGATGTGTCACAGAACAACATGTAGTCGATGCCCTCTTATGGAAGCCTCAAGATAGGTTCACTCGTCAAGCTCTTTCTGAGATTATCAAAAGATCTAATATAATCATTTTATCCTCATTAAGGGTTTTCCCTTCCTCATCAAACCATCATGGGTTGTGAAAACCTGGAGAAGTCAGTTACAAACCTATGATAGTACCTAGCCATCCTAAGGAAGCTCCACAACTTGGTAATTCTCTTGGGTGGTTCCGACGAAATAACCACCTCAATATTCACTGGATCCACTATAACTCTACACTATAAGATGAAAAATCACTGATAGTGGACCATTCATATCCAAAACTCACACTTCGAGAGATTTTGGTAAATATGGGTCTCCTAAAGTGTGTCCATAGCAATCCTCATGTGTGTTATGTGCTCCAACTAAGACACTGAATACACTAAGATGTATCCAATGAATACTACTATAAACTAGTCTGTGTACGATTAAATGATCCTATTCATGAGTCACATGAAAAATTCTGGGACATTCATCACACCAAATGACATTTTTAGGTACTCTTAGTGGCTGTACAGACATCAGAAAGCCATCATTGAGATGTCCTCATTTTGTACTTGAAGATAGTTATATATTGTTATAAGGTTTATCTTCAAAACCAATCATTATTCCTTCATATAATCAAAGAAGACATCAATCTAATGTAGAGGATATATTTTCTTCATGGTCACTTGGTTCAGGTGCCATATGTCTATTCATAACCTCAAGCTTCTATCTACCATATTGGAAAACCACACTGGGGTTACAAATGGTGAAACATTATGCCATATGACCCCTTACTCTACAATTCCTCCAACTATACCATCATCTCCTAGAGCTTTGTGGGAGGCATCTGATATAAAGGTATTGATATTAGTGTCGTCATAGGGTAAAAAAATGAATAATTCTAGCTCTCTATGATGAAGTAGTCTTGGAAAATCCTTTGCAATGATGTCCTCATACTCATCCACCACTGTAGGAAATTGTGGACTCATCTCATGCATTGTACCAAGGTTCAGGAATTTAAACAGGTGTGTGATCGGCTGCACTCTCCTCTATAAAAGTGTGACCTATACTGCAAGTGTTCCCTTTTCACTGATAAAAGAGATTAGGGTTTCATATCTCCAGACACATCGCACAGCTATTGGACCATTGAGGTCCTCTTGGCTACTAGATCACATTGAGGTCCACTCAGCTACTAGAAAACCGAGGTCCCCTAGGATACATGACCACTAAGCTATGCTCATCATATTCTTCATGTCACAACTAGCCATAGGATTCCCACTCTTCAGTGTTCTTGATTCCGGGAGAATTTACTTCGCAATCCATCTGTCATATTTCGACTAAAAAAAACTCACTTAGAGTATATCCAAAGGATCATCTTATTGCAATGGTCCCAACACCATAGACCTCACGTCAATTGGATTCCTTCTCTGAATTATATTGAAATTTTAGTAAACATAGGCATGTTTAGTTCGGGCCCGATCCAACTCAATTGGACTGACCCAACCAACCGGGCTCGGGAGTCTTGTATTGCCTGACCCATTCCAGTTGACCCATCCAAACCTTCTTTGGTCTAGACTGACCCAGTCTAGCCTAGTCCATTGGGCCTTGCAGGACTCGGCCCAAATTGATCTTGGGTCCAACCCTTTTCGCATTCTCTTACCCAGCCTGCATCAGCGGGTCTATTCTTCTTCCACACTGGCCATCCAATGGCCTGGTTTACTACACCAGCCTAGCCAACATTTACGGGCCAGTTTGGGTCTAGCCCGAACTCCTGTTGGCAACTAGGTTCATGCTGCAACTTGGTTGGATAATTTTGGCACCTCCATCTGCACGTGGTCCTATGCCAACTTCATTCCATCACAAATTGTGACCCACCCCATGGGACGCTCCCTTTGATGTGGAACCCAACTTGTGCTACCCCCTTCGCCACTTTGGACACTTCTAGTTACGATATTTTTTACCTCTTTCCTGTGGTTATGGGCCTCCCACACCATGGACCTCTTGGTCATGGACTTCAATTGTCTTTGTTTCAAGCTTGGACACAACTATCCCTCTGCCACCACCGATTTTCATGTTGGTAGTCATTGACCCAACTTTGTTGTCTCCCTTGACATCTTTGTCGGGATGATACACTGCGATGGTCATTCTTGGAACATCGCTGTTGTCATGAATTAAATAACAAAGAAATTTATGGTCTAGAATAACATGAAAAGAACACATAAGTATAGGCCACAAACTTTTTTCGTGTTAGAGTGGTTTATCCCAGTTAATATGTTTAGTGATGTATCATCAAAATGATAATCCACATCCCATAAATTCCTGCATGAAAATTACAATGTCCAGTAAATACATCTAATCTACTGGTAAATCTGTTAGTGGATTTGACTAAAAATTTTTGTTTAAAAAAAATAATGAGGGGGGGGGGGTAATCCCTTATAAAATAAACCCCTACCTAGGAAAATAAGATCAGTCCAGGAAGGTCGTTCGTCACCATCCATCGTTCTTCGGTTGAGATTCTATCTCCAAAGTTATCGATGCTGCTTTAAAATTTGTTGGTGTTCTTCATTAGAGGTGTTTTTTTTGTTGTTCATGAGAGGAATTCTACGATTGTTTTTCAACTCTAAATCCCTATTTAATTAAAGAAGGATAATGTGTCGTGAATTTGAGCATTGTAACTCTTTTTCATTAATGTAATGCATTAATGAGTTTCAGCATTATCGTGTCGCCAAATTTTAGTGATGATTTGTCTCTTCAAAAAGTGAAAATAAATAAAATAAACCTCTTATTTGTTTATTTTATTTCTCTTTTAAATTATCAAAAAATTAATTTTCTCCCACATCCCTCATCGGTCGAGGATTGGGTCCCCCTAAGGGAAGCACACCTTCTCAATATTAATAGCACTCTCAGATTTCAAAATTAATTTATGATTAATGAGTTACAATGACTTCGAAGTAAAGAAACTTTTATTCAATTATTTTAAATATTTCCAAAAACTAACTTCCATTGTTTTCCCACGTTGTCCAATGTTATGACCTTCCTTGGTGAATCCCAATGCTCTGAGTTAAACTGTGACCTCGTATTTTTCATCCATCACTGGTCTAAAAGATATAAAAACACCCTAGAAAAATTATTTCAATAATTTTTTTAAATAGGTCAAAAATACATTTAATCCACTCTAGGCCTCGAAATCATGTGTCTTCTCAGAGACAAACCTCAAAATAATCCCATTAAAATTTTAAAAAAATACATGCAATTTTGGGACATTACATATATGATATAATTCAACTTTTGGTATAATAATTATAAAAATGTAATATATAAATATTATATTAATTGTCATACCCAACCGTGACATGTGATAATTGAAAAATTCATGACATCAATTCATGAGGTTGTAGTCCTTTATACACTTTAATGGTGATTTCATAACACGTTTTACGGAAGTGGAGAGGGTTTTGGGATATACTCTTAACCTAAAAATATAAGTATATGGAATATATCAGGTTATAATATGAAAATATTTTAAATATAATTCAATTATATAATGGATGAAATAAAATAAAAATCTTGATGAAGAATTTTACCCCTTCCTCAGGTAACCTTCTCAGGTGTGAACTAAAATTCTTCAAGGGATGGTTTTTAATCAAAGGAGGATAATAAAATGGTTGTATCTAATGTTTTAATTATTTCCTTAGGTATCTCCTTAAAAAAGGATTTTATGGTGTAAATAATAGTGGATAGGTACTGGCCTTTTATTAGTTATGTGAGTGGCACACTTATTATTTTTTCAAAAGACTATGTTTTACCTGCTCTTTTCACATGAAAAATGTTCCAAAATGAATTAATTTCAGGCCTCAAACATGATATTGTTTAAATATATCCATAATATATATTTTAAACACTTTTTTAGGTCAATTTAACCTTTATGGGTCATGTTAAACCCCGAGTTAACCAATTTTTTCCTTAACTACAGTATATAATTATGATTGTTTTCACTATCATTTTTTGTAAATAAAATTAAGATTAACATATTGGATAATATAAATTATTAATTTCAAATATAATGAATCCATATTTAAAAATTAAATTCACATAAGTAGCATAATTTAATTTAAAATTAATCCCGCAGATGAGATGATAAACTAGGTTTTCAAAGAGAAAATGTTCAAAAGATAAACAACTTTTCATATAAAAATTCTATGTTAAAATAATTCCAATGAAATAAATTAGATTCATTAATATATAATTTAACTAATTATATTTTAATAAAAGGATTAAAATAATTTTTATTTATTAAAAATTTATTCAAAAATAATGGTTTTAATTGAAATTTATTATTTTTCACTATTCATTCAAAAATGAAACATTTTAGAAAAATACCAAACAATCACCTTAAAATATTTTTTATAATATTATTTCAAAAATGAATTTAACTTTTTTAAATATTATTTATTAATATTATTAAAATTAATTTTAAATTTTTTTGTTCAATAGGAAACTAAATTGTCTTTTAAAAAATTAATTTTTCCAAAAACATTAATTTTTATTTTATATTAATCTAATATTCATTTTATTCAATATATAGAAATAATTGTCATTATTTATTTTTTACTATTAATAGTCAACAATTTAATTGGAAATTTATAATAGTATAATATTTTATGGTTCACTTCCAGTCTGCATTGCGTGTTCTACTAGCTATCGATGAGATTAAATTTAAATACATATATTTTATTGGTTTTTTAATCTCTATGATGGGATTTTAATATGATATTGAATATAATTTTTTTTATTTTATAATTTTTGTGTTACATGATACTCATGATATGTTATATCCATCAAATATAAAGTCACTAGAAGACTAGAATTTGGCTTATTAATTCTATAATTTTTGTATGAAAACATGAATTCATAGTGATTACCCTTTTGAAATTTCAAACCATTTACATGAATACATTTATTTGTTTCTAATTATAATTAAAACTACTTTTTGGTGTTGAAATACTTATATGATATACATTAAAAAATATTTTCATGGAATTCAGGGTTATTAGAATATATTTATGAATATCTAAGAAAAAACATGATTTAATGAAAGTATATGGATAGTATAAAATTGAAAATTGTTTACTTGACTTTCTATAGAAATTCAATTTCATGTTTCTTTAAAATCATATTGTTTTTTTAGAATTTGTTTAAGTGGAATTATTTCCCCTTTTATATTATAGAATCATGTTTTGTTTTTACTAAAATGAATAAAAAAATTAAAGTTAATAACAATCCACATGAAGCATGAACCCGATTCCAAAATTGCATTATTTTGATGTTCGGAAAGTATTCCAAATGTCAATGAATGTTGTAAAATTTCTTATGGAGACTCTAGTATATATTTTCTATAGAATGGTGTGTTCAAATAATTTCATACTATGATATATAAGTGTATACAAGTAATAATATATTCAACATGGAATTAAGATTCTTATTGCTAATTAGATTATTAAATAAGGTTTTAACTAAGAATGAAAAAAATGTACATATAATCTCTACATGTTGGAATTTTAAATTCCTTTTTAAAATCATTTTAAGATGTAATGGTTTAAATAAACACTATTATGATTTCCTTATATTATGACTTAATGAATTAGAGTTTTTAATATTATGTGCCATTTGATAATTAGTTTCCTTAAAATAATGATAATTATGTATTTAGAATAAGTTATATGAAATAAAAATCTATATTCTATGTTTTGGTATGAATTAATTTCAATCAGCGATGATCCCTAGTTCATTGAATATTTTTAATGATGTGATTTCATTGATTAATTAAAAATTCCTAAAAATATAATAAGTTAAATTAGGTAATGTAAGTGGTTGTTTGAAATTTATAAAAACACATTATGATGTTATTTATTCCCACACTTAATGTTTATGAAAAAAATTATGAAAATGGTTAATTATTGTTCTTATTTGTTATTATATTATATACAATAATTTAAAAACTTATTGGGATTCGTTATTTAGAATCACCGTGCATAAAACAATGAGCACAAATACATTGTAATGAACCAGTTGAACATAAATCATAATTTTTTTTAGAAAACACCCATTCAATAGATGATGAGATTTTATTGAATACATTTTTTAAAACAATTTTATTTATGAAAATTAGAATTGATTTTCATGTTTTTGGATATATGATTTAAATAATTAAGATAAAACATGTTTTAAAAATGTAATTTCCATGTGGAGGTAATGTGTGGTTTCAAGCTTGTTGAGAGTGGTATTTTAATATCCCTAAACATGCACTCCCATATTTTAAACTAAAAAATAATTTTAACATTTGGAGATTTGATAAACAAGACACAATTTTTTCAATTAAAAATAAATCATTAAAAAGAAATATTGGATCACTTACAGGCCCAATTATATTTCATGTTTAGAGTTTTGGAGGATTAGTATAAACTCTTATATATCAATTACCATATCTTAAATTGAGTATTTTTCCACAATACACATTTTTTATAATACACATTATGTGTTCAACATCTCCAATTAAAATCTTCACTAATTAGACATTCCAAGAAATTATTTTTCTACTAATATAATTTATAAGTTTCGTAAAAGAAACATAAAAAGGGTGTGAAAAAACAATGAGTGAGGGTAAGCATAAGATTTATCAATTGAATTCCATTCTTTTTCATGAAATTAGTATAAGGGTATTGTTGGCGCCAAAATATGGCCCGAAAGAAAGGAATGAAAAAGAAGGCTGGCACACTGCCTCGCGAAGCACCATTGCGAAGCACCGCCGCGAAGCGCCCCGACCATTGCGGCCTCGTGAAGCTCCAGAGGCGGTAATGCCTCGCGAATGCATTTGATGTTCGCGAGCCGCCGCGAAGCTCCGGAGGCGGTAATGCCCCATGAACGCATTTGACGTTCGCGAGCCACCGCGAATCTCCGGAGGCGGTAATGCTCCGTGAACGCATTTGACGTTCGTGAGCCGCTGCGAAGCTCCTGAGGCGGTACCCTCCGCGGACGACGTTGAAGTTCGCGAGCGCGCCGCGAAGCACCAGTGGCGGCACACTAGTTCTTCTTCACGGCGCCCCTTCCCTATAAATACTGGACTCCCCTGAGTCCCATGATGGACAATGCGAACTTTCGGCTTCTCCTCTCCCGAATCGCGAAGCACTCTTTGCCCTAGGAATCATGAGCTCCACGAGGTACTTCTACTTCGCGAGACGCCACTTCTTTGTCTCGTTTTGATCCCCTCTTCCGAGAGGGATGCCCTTCGCGAATCTCAAGGGCATTTGCGAAGGAAGGGGATTCCCAAGGGAACCCAGGCAGCCGCGGAGCGTTTATGCTACACGAAACACCCAACCCATGCTAGTGATCCCTATACTAAGGCAGGATCGCTACACATCGCGAAGCACACTGCTTCGTAGGACCCTGCTTCGCGATTCAACCATTCTTCTCAAGGCAGTGCTCCGCGAACACTGTTCCACTTCGTGAAGCACCTTCCACCCACACCTATGCCCCATGCTAAGGCCAAGGCACTCCACTTCGCGAAGCACACTCCTTTGCTTAGCGATTCCTCTTTCCGTGCGACCCTCCAGGTTTGAACGATGTGATTTCAAAGTCCCATGGACAATACATCCCGTAGCGTTGATTCGCCTAATGCTTCTTCGCATAGTCACGCTAACAGATATTGCTTCATCGCATAGCCATGCTAACGTGGACCCCTCGATGGTTCGTTCCACAACCCCCCTTAACCATGGCCTTACTGGTACCTTCCCTTCCCCAAGGACCAGAGGGTACCGGTTATGTAAGTCCTAGGGGTGTGGAGTGAACCCACCTCATCCGAGATGCAGGACGTTAAACTGCCGAGCACCACGTCCTCAACACATGACGTTAAACTGTGACCCGACCTCGTGCCTCTCACGAAGGGTCCCCCCAGCTCGAACATTCATTACGCCCACTCGTATCCACGGGAGTGAACTCTTCCTCACATGGAATGAGATCCTCCTTGTCGGAGCGGCTTTTGTCCGCGGGGGAAGGGATGCCTCAGAGCGTAATCCCCTATCCTTTCGTACGGATGATTGCACCCGTGAATCTCCGTACTTCCCCACTATCAAGGTCAGTGGAGGGATTGATAGGGAACGAGGAACCTCCCGTCATTAGACCAAGGTCCATCTTTCCCGCGCTTTGTCGCACCATGGGCCTCCATCATGGAGTATGTCCCAGCACCATGGGCCGCCTAACGCATAAGCCCCTCTTCACTTCTCACGGACGCATCCTTCACGACGTGATCGTCAGGTCCTTGCAAACTCTTGTTTCTCACATCGATCATGACTCATGTGGGCGTAGAGTGAGCACCGACCCTGACCCCCACCCCTAACGAACTACGAGGACTTTGATCCATGTCAAGGCATGGTATGTAGGAAGCCTCGATGAAGTTCAAGCACACCCGTCATTTATTCACGTCAGGTCTCATTCCCGTCCCACATGACGTTAAACTGCATTCCGGTTCAATGGCAAGCCATTACGACCCATACCATTTGAACTACGAGGACTTGGATCCATGTCAATGCATGGTATGTAGGAAGCCTCCACGAGGTTCATGCCACATTGCTCGGTCGTTCATTACCGTCGAGTTTCGCCCTCGTCTAGAATGACTTTAAACTGTATGCCCCCTTGTCCCGCATGACATTAAACTACACACCCATCTAAACTACGAGGTCTTTGATCCATGTCAAGGCATGGTACGTAGGAATCCTTCCAGAGGTTCAAGCCCACCACTCATTAGACCAAGGTCCACTTTCACGATTGTTCGCCGACAAAGCCCTATTTGAACTACGAGGTCTTTGATCCATGTCAAGGCGTGGTACGTAGGAATCCTCCACGGGGTTCAAGCCCACCCATCATCCAATTCACGTCGAGTTCTACCTATGTCCAGCACGACGTTAAACTGCAATTCTCGTCCGACGGCAAGCCGTTGTGACCATCCCGAACTACGCGGGCTTTGATTCCCTGCCATGGGGATACGTAGGAAGTCCCTTCAAGGTTCAAGTCCATCCTCACTGACGCCCCTGCGATGGTCCCATTTCATTCCCCTTCTACTTCATTCATCCACCTACAGCCCATCCTGATTCTCGCCCGGACCGTCATATCCCGGTGAGACCATGTCGGTACGCTCTTCTTCACAGCCGCCCATGGGCTGGCCCCGGTATCGACATCCCTTCAAGGAGAATCCCTCAATCCGATCTATCCTAGCTAATGCTCTGGTTGGGTTGATCTCTCTCCGCTTGATGTAAAACTCGCAGCATACCCTGTGTTAAACACGGGAAGATGAGGAAAACCTCAGATATATGTCTATGACATATAATTCCCTACGCTCGATGTGGGATGCCTCAGGCTTCCACGCCCTTGAGAAGCCCTGTGACCAGGGATAACAGACAGACATGCCAGGTTCCCCAGCATCCAGACACGCTACTGATGCCTCAACGTGACTACTCCCCTGACTGAAGGTTGCTACCATGTCAAGACCCTATGGAAAGTCTTGACGGAAGTAGTGTAATTAACCGGAGTCCATGGAAACATGGAACTGGGAAGAGTTTCACGAACTATGTATTAAATCTATGAGGGAGACCTGGACTAGGTGATGAGTTCTGAGGGGGAATCCGCAGGAGGAAGAACCGACATCCCATCATCCCGTTTCGATCAAGGAGCCGACGTCCCTGAATAAGGAGTGAATGCCGCCCACCTTTGGAAAGCAAGAATGCGGGGAAACAGAGCGCTGCAGATCCTCCTCCTCCGCGGACGGAACGGATGTGCGTGTGCGCCCCGGCGAAAGTGTCGGAAACATAAATGGTGAACCCCACGTGAAATTCTTCTCCTCAATATGGAGATTAGTAGCATTTGAGACACCAGTATATTGACGTGTCACCAGATCCAGATATCTGGTGCCTAGTCCCGCCATGAAAAGAGCGGGCCTGTTGTGAAACTCACCGGAAGTCGGGGCAGTAGAACGTGGGGCACTCCATTCTGTAGCGTGTTGGCGTTGATCCTTCTTACGGGCGTGGAGAATGGAAGGACGCTGGGGCACTGGCTGTAAATCCTTTTCCTCTCAGTACAGATGAGTTGATCCCTTTGTTTCTCAGAAACCAGGTTGTTGTTACAGAGACGCGATCACCGTCCGCTCCTCGCCCACGCAAGGACAGGGGAAACACCGCCACGACCACCCCACATAGCGCCGCTACCGCCAAGACGGCCGCCACATTGTGGAATATGGGGCGCCCACGTCCCCTTTCCCCATCAGAGGTCATCCAGCGAAGGGTGATCAACAACCTCGTGCGCAGGTATGAGAAAGAAGGGGTCATCCCAACTCGGGACATGGACCGCCTGGACCTGTAGGACTCCAGGCCCTGCCGTCAACGTCGCCCTAACAAGCCGCGTAGGGAGTCCCTGCTCCTCACCCTAACGTTCAACCATTTCGGGAGCCTATCTCAGGAACACCTTGACGACTCCTCGCCTTACGCTGAAGAGGTAGGCGCCATTCGGCTCAGCCCGCTCAGGGTCCCGGCCCAGGGGCTCCAGGCGAGAGCTCTCGCTCGGCCTCGTCAGCGCAGCCGTCCGGCCCCGCAGGAAGAGCAGGCAAGCTACGTCCCTGCACCGCCTGCACCAGCTCGCCTGACCCGACGTCAACGCCGGGCCTGGACTGAGGATGCTCGCATAGGCGCGTCAACATCGACAGCTACAGTGGCCCGAGACACCGCCTACATGCATCGTGAAGCCCCTGCAAACACTAAGTAGGGGCACTCCTTCACCCAACTAGGGTCGAGACCCCAACCGCCCCACGGGTAGGCTGGGTTGACTCTTCGGGTTGCAGGCCCAAGTGGTGATTTCCTCGAACTAACCCGTGGTAACGTCACCCTGTACGGAGGTCATCCACGTACCACTACTCCACAGAGCATGGGCCTTCCCCGATCCGAAGTTTTTCATGGAGGCATGCCTCGTGCTACCCCCATCCCGAAGGAAGACCTGTCACGTGGCAGTGACGCCCAGCGCGGAAACCATTCCCGCGCCCACTATACAGGGTAAGGATTCCATCCTCCTGCCCCCGGTCGCCAACCTGAAGGCACCATCCATCCGGTCCTTTCCCAACGTGGGAGCCCTCCCTACGTCCTCTCTGCAACCGGCGAAGGTCCTCCTTGCCCCAGCAACTCGAGGACTGAATGTCAGCCCCACTCCACCCGCATCGACCATGGAGGTCCTCCCCATGCTCCTGCCGGTTCCAATAGAGGCTTCGCCTGTATGGGTGCTGTTCATGGAGGTCATCCCCATGTACCCTTCGATATTTTCCCCGGTGCCCCTCGTACCCCGGCTATCTCGAGTGGGGGCCCTCTCCACCACGGCGCCAGCACCACCCCGAGGCTGCCTGATAGTGGTCAACCCTATCCCAAAGAGCCTCCCCGGGGTAGGAGAGTGGGTCGTCGCCGCCACAACAAGAACCCTGGGAAGGCCCAGGTGGAGATCAAACCCGCCCGCTTCTCCGACTCGGAAGCGGAATGCGATTCAGCGATGGAACCTTCTCCCTGCACCTCCATATCAAGGACTGGGGCAGGAACCAGACGCGTTAGCCTCATTCTCCTTGAATTTGAGGTCCACCAGATTCCCATCTCCCTCCGTAGGTACATCCAAGAGGAAGAAATCTTGGGAATTCCGCAGGTCTCGACCACGAAATCACCACCTTTGTCACCAGAAGCGCCCTCTACCTCTACCAGAGAACACGGAGAGTTATTTTGGGGGCCAACGACGGTAGAGCGAATACATGACCTGTCGCCGGTAGCCGCGGCTCCTGTTTCGGAAGCTGTGGTTATCAGCCCGTCCTATCGTGACATCGTGGCCAGGTCACCTCACTCTTCGGAGGAAGGCCCCGAATTCGGCGGCCAGTCAGCTCACTCGTTGTATTCCCCACTGCCGAGCTTACTATCCCAGAGGTCCACCTTGGTACCGCTACCGGTCCCTCAGCCTCCCCCGATTGACGAGTGGGGCAACATAGGGCCAGACCCTGAGTCCGAGCCCTGGATCATCTGGAGTATTCTCGCAGTGGATTACTTTCCGTAAAAGTTCTGGCCGACGGTAGTGCTGAATTTTCACGTACCGGAGTCTCTTACCCCTGAAGAAGTGGGGTGATTTTTTCGAACCCTATGGGAGACACACTTCCGCCTACGTTACGAACGGGTGGTGTACCCCAGAAGTCGAGAGCACTTCGAAGAAATCGGCGAGCAGTGCCGCCTGGTCGATGCGGCCGCACTCCTTGTGGCCCAACACCCTGAGTCGCCAGGCCGCCAGAGCGCCCTTCAATGAAAATGCTTTCAGAGTTTTAAATAACTCCGCAGAATCTCCAGGGAATCCACCCCCCATGTGCAAGTCCATGGTTGGGGACACTATGCCGCTCTCCTCTTCGACCTTATCCGACGGCAGCCCGATTCACTATGCGACATCGAGGACATGCCCTCGAGAGGGGTTGCGGTCCACATGGCTGATGTCGTGGACAAGGAAGTTGAGCTTGAATTCTGTGATGGAGAATTCCCCCTCGAGGGCATACCGCCACTACTGGACCCATCAGGGAGAGTTACCCGTCAGCATAGGAACCTGCTAGGCCTCCCCGTACCCACCAAGTCACTGGTACTCGGTCGAAACATCGGTAAGGGTAAGGAGCATGTCGGAGCTGTCAAGCACTCCGACCTGTCTGCCTCTGCACAGAAGACGGAAGAGGATCCCGAGAAGGCCACGTTACGCCAGCAGCTTTCTGAGCAGAAGAGGCTGGTTGATGAACTCTTGGCTGAGCACGCCGCAGAGCAGTGACCCGACTATGGTAATCTCAGGCCAGGGCAGCAGGGGAAGGAACAATTTCCCCCCAGTGAGATGCCTCCGGGCCACCCTGATCATGCTACTACCGCAGACAGGGCAAGAGCCGGAACGTATGGCAAGAGGGCACGATACGTCTCGCCAAATCCCCCCGAGCGACGGGGCAATCTGAAGAATCCAGTCCGGGTTCCCCCAGTTGCCCCACGGGTCGTCTAGCCAGTTGACCCACGAGCAGCCGAAGCCGTCTACCATGTTGAAGAACCAAGAAATGCACTTGTGGTTAGGGATCCCTGTCAAGACAGGGACCCCCACCCGGATGATCTTATTGCGGAACTCACAGCCCGCCTTGAAGCTTTAGAAACACGGCAGGTGGCGGTCCCACCGGATGGCAATCCGTATCCCGCGTGGGTAGATGATATGCCTGCACCTCCGGGTTTTGGGAACCCCACCTTCTCTCCCTTCAACGAGACAGGGGGCCCGCCCCAACACTTGGCTCATTTCTCTTCCAGGTGTGGCCCCATGCTGGGGACCCCGGCTCAGCAAGAAGCCGCCAAACTCCGATGTTTTGTACAGACATTGGATGGTCCGACATTCGTCTGGTACAGCCAACTCCCTATCGGATCGGTGACCGGTTGGGAGGATCCTCGCCGGCAGTTCATATACCAGTTCAGCTCTACCATGCAGAAGACCAGCATTGCGGACCTCTTCAAGTGCAAGCAGAGGCCTGATGACTGAGTCGCAGATTTCATCGCCCGGTGGAAGGGACTTACGTATTCCCTAGATATGCCACTGACTCAGGAGAAATTACTGACGATGTGTGTGGGGAATGTCAAGACAGAGCTGGTACCCTCCCTGATCACCCAGAACTACCCTAGAGGGTTCAGAGATTTCTCAGATAAGGCTCAACGCCTCGAGGAATCCCTGCAACAGGCCAGTCAGGCATGTTTGTTGCCCATATGATCCCGGCCAGGAGGACTTCAAGGGCTGAACCCGCCAAGGAGGCCCAAATAGAAGCCCCGAGGCAGCTGGAGTTACTGCCAGCAGCACCACCCCCGCAACCCCGCAGAGGTCCTCCACCTCAAGCACGGGCTCCTTCCCAGCAGCGGCCACCTCAGAACCGACAGGTTCCCCCGCGCAACGCGCCACCGCCACCTATGTGAGACAATACGTCGCCACCTCCTCGGCAGGCCCCTCCGGCCCCTCGTCAGGGGCAGGCCCCCAGTTCCCCCTATCCGGAAAGAAGGTACCAAACTTATTCGTTCAACGAAAATTAGGTCCCTGGATACTTCTGAAGTGCTCTAGAGCAAGGGATTGTGCGTACGCCTGAGTGAAGAAGGCCGGCAGAGGCGAATCTCACCGATCACCCCAACTACTGCCCTTATCATCAGATCCTGGGGCACACCCTCAAGCAATGCTATGTGTTTAAAGACTGGCGTCAAGACCAGGTCAACAACAATATAGTCAAGTTGGGCCCAACACCAGTGCAAGTGGCATGTGTCTTTGCAGGATCAGAGATCAGCAGCGACAACGAAGGCGAGTGGCAGCAGGTCCCCAGCCGTGGATCCCAGAAATACGATGACTGGATGGCCTGAAAAACCGTCTTCCATGCCCATGGAGTCATCCGGGCATTCCTGAAGTAGTCGGAACCTTCAGAAGAAGTAGTTGGTGCCCCCGCATCGTCTTCACAGTCAGCCTCTTCCCAAAAGGGCAAGCAGCGACGACGCAAGAAGAAGCAACGCGCACCGCCAGTGTCGTCGTCATCCCGCACTCTCGGTGACTTTATGCCCCCTGAAATGGGGATTCCTCCCAAAATCCGCCCAGTGGTGGATGACTCCTCAAACGACAGTCAGGGGTACGCTTCGGTTAACATCGTAGAGCTGGTAAAGCCCTATATGACTCCCGACGAGGGTGGGCGCCAGGAAGACCTCCCCAACGTTTCCAGCTGACGACAAAGCCGGCGGAATCACAACCGCTCCAGTCATCGAGGTACGTTAGCAGTCACTTTTGTCCAAGGCGTGCACGCTACTGAGACTAGGCAGCGAGCTCAGCGCAGATCTCAGCACGCGAAAACCCATCTAACGCCCTCGGCTCTACCTCCACTGTCGTTCGTGCTACTGGATCGTGGGGAGCTGCCTCGTTCGTATCACAGTCAGTCTTTCCCGGCTACAGGTCAGCCTCCGATGTCCGATCCTAGTCCGGCGACTACTCTCCAGGATTCAACTAGTAGGTAGCAAGATGTGCCCAGTACTAGCCGATCGCCGGTTCAACCAGCAGGACCCGCTATGCCTCCAGATGCCGAACGACCTCCTGTAAGCAGAGGTTCTCTTTTGGCATGAAAGTATGATGTCCTGAAGCACCTGGCCAGCATTCCGGTGAGGCTTTCTATCCTTGAGGCCCTCCTCCTGTCATCCGAAATGCGCGAGGCACTCGCCGAGGCCCTAAGGAGCCCCCTCCAGTTTGAGACAGAGGTAGCAGCTGCAGAAGCCTCCCATACCGAGACGATTGAAAATGCTGAATGTCAGGCGGTTATCTCGTTCTCCGGTGAAGATGAGGACCCCCCTATATAGGGTCACATTCACCCGCTGTACATCACTGGCCACTTCAATGGTGTGGAAGTCCGCCGTTGCCTTATTGACACAGGTTCCGGAATCAATCTAATTCCGACCCGGACGTTGCGAAAGCTGGGTCTGTCTGAAGGTGATTTAACTCCCTCTGACCTCAGAATCCAGGGGTACGACAGGACCGAGGAAACCCCTGTCGGCAAGATCAACCTGAAGACTCAGTTCGGTGGCTTAATTTCCAGGACCGAGTTCATGGTTGTCTCTTAGGACACCTCCTTCAAAGCATTGATGGGTAGGCCATGGTTCCATCTGCATGTAGCGATCCCTTCGTCGTATCACCAGTGCCTCAAGTACTCGCTCAACGGTCGAGTAGGCGTGCTCCATGGAGACGCGCCCCCTTTCGATTCTTGTGAGGCCCTCTATCTGGATGCGGGTTATTACAAAAGTAAGGATAAGCAAATACTAGTAAGCGAGGATGAACCTGCCCCGGTCACAAGTGATCCCTGGGCAAGCATGGATGACGCCTACACCCTCCCAATCCACCGGTTGGAGGCCACGACCCCCAACATGGGGCAATGTTTTGGTGTTTCGGGTACGCAATGAAGGCATGTTCCCGTGTCCAAGCGACGATGGAAAATCACCTCGTACTCCTATATCAACCAGGCTCGGGTGATACCGGAACCTCCTACCCCTGTACGGTACCGGGACGTCAAACTTATGACGACGGCGGTGCGCCATACGTATCTCTTCCGCCGGGCTAGAATCAACCGACTCAGGCCGACACGTCACCACTACTTTGATATCATCAAAAGTGGCCCTTTAGGCTGAAGGCCAGATGGGATAGGGTCGACTGCCTTCATTGCTATGGTTTCAATGGCAAGCGAGTCTCCCGATGTGATGACCGCTACTGCCCAAGCCGGCACCAGCTGCCCCTCGTGTTTTGATAGCCCAGAAGTATCTCCTATCGCGGGAAGCCCCCCCACGGGTGGGGAGGAAGACCTGGAGGATGCTCCCCCAGCCATTGAAAAAGGTGTCTCTACCACGGTTGATGAACTGGTACAGGTAAACCTTGGTAGCGATGCAGATCCGAAGCCCACATTGATCAGTGCAGCCATGTCCCCCGAGGAGCGGCAGCAGTACATAGACTTCCTCAAACAGCAACGTGATGTGTTTGCCTGGAGTTACAACGAGATGCCAGGGCTAGATCTCCAGGTGTTCGTTCACCGTCTGGGCCTCCCAGCAAAACATCGTGGGTTTAAGCAGCCTCCTAGGAAGATGCACCCTTCTCATGGTGCTATGGTTGAGGACGAAGTTGACAATCTAATCAAATCCAACTTCATCAAGGAGGTCCAGTACCCTAAGTGGATTGTCAACATTGTTCCAGTCAGGAAGAAGAATGGGCAGATCAGAGTCTGCATCGACTTCTGTGATCTTAATCGCCACTGCACAAAGGATGACTTCCCACTCCCGGTGACGGAATTATTAATTGACGCCACAACCGGGTTCCAGGCTCTCTCTTTCGTGGATGGGTATTCCGGGTACAACCAGATCCGGATGGCCCCCGAAGACGAGGAGTCCACTGCCTTCAGGGCTCCCAAAGGTACCTTTTGCTACCAGGTTATGCCATTCGGTTTGAAAAATGCAGGTGCCACTTATTAGAGGGCCATGCATCGTACATTCAAGCCGATTCTCGAGACATTGGTGGAATGCTACATGGATGACCTCATAGTCAAATCATGTCAGTGTCAGGACTAGCTCAAAGACCTTGAGAAAGTGTTCGGTTTCCTCCGTTCCCATCACCTGAAGATGAACCCGCTGAAGTGTGCCTTCGGGGTCACCTTCGGGAAGTTTCTGGGCTTTATTGTCAGATACCGAGGTATCGAGATCGACCCAGAGAAGATCAAGGCCATCAGCCAAATGCCTCCCATGAGAAACATTCGGGAGCTTCGAGGCCTTCAAGGCCACTTAGCCTATATACGCCGATTCATCTCAAATATGGACGGAAAGTGTAAGCCATTTTAATGACTCATGAAGAAGGGCGCCGCCTAAGAATGGGATGAGGAGTGTCGGACCGCCTTCGAGGAAATCAATCAGTATCTGCTCCAACCTCTGGTCTTGATGCCACCCGTCTCCAGAAATCCGGTGGTCCTTTATATGACTTCCCTGGAGAGATCCCTTGGTGCGCTACTTGCCCAGAAGAATAACGAGGGTACTGAGAATAGTCTCTACTATCTCAGCTGCATGCTTCTCGATACGGAGGTCAGATACTCCCCCATCGAAAAGAGCTTCCTTGCGCTCGTCTTCTACGTGCAGAAGTTGCGACATTACCTGCAGCACCACGAGGTGCAATTGGTCTCCTAGGTAGACCCGCTGAAGTACATCCTCAACCGCCCTATGCTGACTGGTCGACTAGCACGGTGGGCAGTGATTCTCCAGCAGTTTGATATCAGGTTTATACCTCAGAAGGACATTAAGGGACAGGCGTTGGAAGACTTATTAGCTGCCCATCCAACCTTCACGGATCAATCCCTGGACTTGGATTTCCCTGATGAGACGATCCTCTCAGTCGATCATGTTGTCCCGTGTTGGAAAATGCATTTCGATGTCGCATCCCGGAGCCCCACCAGTAAGAGGCTCAACAATCCCAAGCTCAACAGAGTGGGCCTGGGTATTGTCTTCATTACCCCGGCGCAAGCCGTCTTGCTATACTCGTTCCTGTTGTCATAAGGATGTACAAACAACGAGGCAGAGTACCAAGCTCTCATCACCGGCCTCGAATTGGACCTTGAGATCCATGTGCCCCATCTACATGTGAAGGGAGATTTCGAGCTGGTAATCAAACAGGTTAATGGCGACTACGTCGTCAGGAAGCTGGGGCTTGCACCATTGCTGGAGTACACCCTCCACCTAATGGCCCAGTTCTCTTATCGACCAGAGGTTACCCATGTCCCAAGGTCGTAGAACGTCCAAGCAGACGCCCTGGCAGGCTTAGCCGCATCGCTCGCAGAACCCGAGAAAGATGATTTGATCATACATGTGGACCACCAGAGATTCATTGCCCCCACCACCCAAGAGGACCATGATAGCCTGCGGGTAAGTCATCTCACCGCCGGACCCTCCATGTCAGGAGTGCCGGGTTCATCAGACGCAGTGGTTGAAACCACCCCCGACTGGAGAGCACCTTTCGTCGAGTATCTCCAAAATGGTCAGCTCCCGGATGACCGGGCCAAGCGCGAGCAAATCCGATGCCGCGCACTACAATTTACCTTCTAGAGCGGCCCCAGTCTTGAACAAATCCTTTATAAGCAGAGTTTCGATGGCGTCCTCCCCTGTTTCATCCAAGGAGGGGTGATACCTCAAGTTATGCAAGAGGTTCACGCCGGTTCCTATGGCGCCCATCAAGCTGGGCCGAAGCTGTCCCATCCAATACATAGGTTAGAGTACTTTTGGCCCTCTATGATCCATGATTGTATTGGATATGCCAAGAGATTCCACACATTCCAAGAACACGCCAACTTCTTGCATCGACCGCTAGAGCCCCTCAACCCCACCAAGTACTCTTGGCCATTTGTGTTATGGGGACTTGATGTAGTGGGACCTTATCCACCGGCAACAGCCCGCCAGTGTAGGTTCATCCTGACTGCTACAGGTTTCTTCTCCAAGTGGGTAGAGGCAGTTCCACTCAAAGAGGTCAAGGCCCGTTCCATAGTTGACTTTGTGAGCTCCAACATTATCCCCCGGTTCGGGGTACCTCACGCCGTCCTCACCGATAACGGCACCAAAATCCGAGTGGATGAACTAATGAAATTGTACGCCAAGTACGACATCTGGTCGAACCATACCTCTCGTTACCACGCGCAAGCGAATGGACAGATCGAGGCGTTCAACAAGACCCTCTCTAACATTCTGCAGAAGATGGTTGGTCAGAAAAAGAAAAGTTGTCCGGACAAGCTCCCCAACGCCCTCTGGGCTTACCGGACGACGACTTGCAACTCTACCCAGGTGACCCCATATACCCTGGTGTATGGATCTGAGACCGTCCTACCCATTGAGATCCATCTGTCGTCGTTACGCACTGCAGTTTATGACCACCAGACATCAGATGAGGTAGCCGAGATCCATCTAGCTGAATTAGAAGCACTGGACGAGAACTGGCTTCATGCCCTGCACAATCTAGAAAGGCATCAAGATAAGATAGAGAGGGCCTTTGACAAGAAGGTTCATCTCCGCTCTTTTCTATAGGGTGACCTGGTACTGGTCCTTTGAGCGCCAATGATTCCCGGTAGGAAACCGCCCAAATTAGAACCCAAATGGGAAGGGCCTTATATCATCCATAAGGTTTACCCCAATGGAGCATACTCCATGGTGACCACAGATGGAGAGCGTATAACCCCTCCCACCAATGCCAAATTCCTCAGACGATACTTTTCCTAGGGCAAAATGGTCCTGCACGACCCTAAACTGCAAAATGGTCCCGCACGACCTTAAACTGCATCTTCGTCCTACAAGACGATAAACTGTGAAACGGTCCCGCATGACCTCAAACTGCACATTATGGTCCAACATGACTCTAAAATGTAAAGTCCTGCATGACCATAAACTGAATCTTCGTCCCGCAAGACATTAAACTACAAGCCGGTCAGGCCTTCTTGACCGAGGCGCAGCCTCAGGCCCCTTGGCCTCCTTGGGCCCCTGGCCCCCCGTCTTCACCACGAGACGATAAACCGCAAGTTGTTCAAGTCTCCCTGACTGCGATCCGGCCTCAAGCCACCTGGTTTCCCCCCCGATCTACCCTCTTGAGAGATTGTACGGTATGGTGTAGGACTACGTCCTCATTCACGTTGGATTACTCGTCGTACCGTACATACCCCAAATGAGATGCTTCTCATTGTCCTGCATGATGTTAAACTGCATTTATAGAACTACATGTGGCTTGATTCCCATCTTCATGGGATATGTAGGAACGCTCGGACACCTCGTCTTGAGCCCAGCCCCAAGTTTTTCTCTTCCACTATTCCATCTGGGAATAGTTTCCTTGGAGGATCTTTGTGTAGTAGGGAGTAGGCTTTCTTGGCCCCGCTCATGCAAACCCGGTCGCACAAGGATTGTAAGGGTCGCACCATGTGCCCACTCCCGTTCTTCTATCCTCCAACGTCCTCACCGCAAGACACTAAACTGCATGGCCTTCAAGAACTACGTATGGCTTGATTCTCATCCTCATAAGATACGTAGGAACGCCTGGTCATTTCATCCGTTGGCCCAGCCCAAAAGCCAAAATATGCCCCTCGGGTCAAGACATGGCAGGGTACACACTTGTGCCCCAACTCACATCGAGCAAGCCTTGACCCGGCTGCACATCCCCCTGGAGATGTTTTCCTCTTTCATGGATGGATACAGCTATGCTTCACCCACTCTTTGACTGGGATTCCATCATTTTTGCACACCCAGAGGGATCCCCAAGAACGGCCTGGATACTACGCCCAAGGGATCTCCTACCGATACGGGCCAATGCCTCCGAGGGTTTTCAAGCCACAAGCCGATACAAGTCCCACGTTGCAAGTTTGGTCAGCGGTCGACGCTCGTTTGTTGGTCCCATAACGGGTCACCATAGGAATGCTATGTTTCAATCATGTTCAATAGTGTCCTGGATCTTCGGGTCCACCCTGAGATGTCCCAGACATCGAGTGCAGTGATTCATTCTGCCCCATCTCGAGGTGACAAACTTCCCCCCCGGGTGGTGCTAGCGATCGGGCCCACGACCCCAATTCCTCATAGGGGGTGAACTTTGTGATGTAGGACTATGACCTCATTCACGTCGGGATCATGTACCATGTCGTGCGCCCTCCCCTTACGAGGCCCAGCCTCATGCCCCTTGGCCTCCTCGGGTCCCCGACCCTCGTCATCATGTAAGACATTAAACTGCAAACCAGTCAGGCCTTCCTGACTGATGCCTGGCCTCAGGCCCCTGGGACTTTCTAGGCCACGGCCCAGGTCCCCTCATACACAGGGTGTACGGTGTGATGTGGGACTATGTCCTCATTCACGTCGGGATCATGTACCATGCCGTACACCATCCCTTTACGAGGCCCAGCCTTAGGCCCCTTGGCCTTCTCGGGTCCCCGAACCTCGTCCTCATGTAAGACGTTAAACTGCAAACCAGTCAGGCCTTCTTGACGGATACCTGACCTTAGGCCCCCTGGCCTTCTCGGGCACCTCCGCCCAACTTCTTACCCAGAGTGTACGGTGTGGTGTGGGACTACGTCCTCATTCACATCGGGATCATGTACCATGCCGTACGCATCCCCTTACGAGGCCCAGCCTCAGGCCCCTTGGCCTCCTCGGGTCCCCAACCCTTGTCCTCATTGCAAGACGTTAAACTACAAGCAGGTCAGGCCTTCCTGACCAATGCCTAACCATCAGGCCCCTTGGCCTTTCTGGGTCATGGCCTAGGTCCTCTCTTATAAGAGTGTACGGTGTTGTGTGGGACTACGTCCTCATTCACGTCGGCCTCCTCGCCATACCACATACCTTCCTTGTTTAGGTGTATATTACTCCCCTTCTCGTCCAGTATGACGTTAAACTACATTTGGAGAACTACGTCTGGCATGATTCCCATTCTTATGGGATACGTAGGACCACCTGAATGTCAAAGATTCGGTTCCATCCCCATCCCTCATGAATCTTCATCCCATCTTGGACTCTTGGCCTACCCTTCCTCCATGAAGGGATTATATGGTGTGGTGTGGGATTATGTTCTCATTCTCGTCAGTATCGTAATGACCACGCCGTATACCTCTCCCTACTGAGCTGTTTCGTCAATCCCTTTTTGGCAGTTCACCAATGTGCCTAAGAGTACTCTGGTTTATTACCTGGAATTCCAAGCTTTATTCGGACACGACCACACCTGCTTTCCAGGCTTTGTGTATCCCTGCATCAGGGCTTTCATCATCTTTCACGCTTGGATGGACCCCCAAGAACGGCCTGGATACTACACCCAAGGTCTCTCCTACCATTATGGGCCAACGCCCCCGAGGGTTTCGGACAACAAATCGATAAAATCCCGCATTGAGAATATGGTCAGCGGTCGATGCTCGTTTGTTGTTCCCACCTCAGGCTAACGCAGTATGGAAGCTATGTTTCCACCATGGTTAACAGTTTTCCTCTATCGTCACGCCAACCCATTAAGCCCAAAATCTCGGGTACACGATTCACACCCTTCATCACTCCATCATGTCCAAGTAGAGTCTCATGACTCATGGTACTTTTCCTCCGTGCACGTCCGCGCGTTGGGGGAACAATCTGCGTCAAAGGTGTCCTTCGGGGCTCTCCGCTGAATCCCCTTTGATGGACGCCCCAAGTATTTCGATGAGGATACCCCCCCTTGTTTCCCACAACGAGTTTATCTCACGTGGGCTTAGGGATCGGGTTGACATCTGTGCTTACTCGGGAGTTGTCACCATCCACGGTCCAAGCTCTAAGACCATAAACTATGATTCTCATCTGGAACTACGTTCAGCTTGATTCCTATCTTGATAGGATACGTAGGAATGCCCAGACCCCTTGTCTTTGGGTCCAGCTTGAGTTCAGCTAATTCGCCACTTGGGTCCTGCCATTGGGACCCCGACCACGGGATCGCATGGCGTAGTGTAGGACTACGTCCTCATTCACGACGAGTTTGCAATAGCTGCACCACGCGCACCCCGTTTCGAGGGTTTAGCCCTCCTATTCCTTGTACCGCACGACATTAAAAGGCACCCTTCAGAACTACAGGTGGCTTGATTCCCATCCTTATGGGATACATAGGACCACCTGAATGTCTAGGATTCGGGTCCAGCCCCACCTCTTGGAGATCTCCTGATTTCTCGGTCACCTACGCCACTTGGTCTATCCCTCTCCAAGAGAGGGATATGTAGGTGTGATACAAGGTTTTGGGCACCGTTCCCCCTTCCCCTGGGAATCTTCCATCTCTCGATGACCCTCAAAGTTGAGTCCCTTGACTCCTTGCGGCTACCAACCCATGTGTTAAGAGTACTCTGGTCTAGGACCAAGAGTGTCAGATTCAAATTGATCAAGTCCCTTCCACTTGTCAAGCATCGTGTTCCCCTCCATTCGGGCTTCCATCACCTTTAACACCCAGAGAGACCCCCAAGAATGGTCTGGATACAATGCCCAAGGGCTCTCCTACCGTTACAGGCCAACGCCCATGAGGGTTTTGGACAACAAATCGATAAAATCCCGCATTGCGAATATGGTCACCGGTCGATGCTCATTTGTTTATCCCCATTCCAGGCTAACACGACAGGATGCTATGTTGTGAACTTGGTCAGCAGTAATCCTCTGTCGCCACGCCAGCCCCTTCAGTCCTAGAATGTTGGTTCCATGATTCACATCATTTTCCACCCCATCATGCCCAGGTGGAATCTCGCCACTTTTGGCGCTATCCCTCAGTGCACCTTCGCATGTCAGGGGGTCAAAGCTGCAATATGGCGTCCTTCGGGGATCCCATGGTCCGAGCTCTAAGACCATAAACTAAGATCCATTCAGAAATACGTGTGGCTTGATTCTCATCCTCATGGGATACGTAGGACCACTCGGACGCCCTGTCTTCGGGTACAGCCCATTTAGGGAGCCAGTCCATCCCCCGGTTTCACCACTTACCTCTATATAGGCCCCTCGGCCTATGTTTTCCCTCTCCGAATGGCGTATAATTTGATGTGGGATCATGTCTCTATCAATTGTGTTTTATAACACTGTGCACATTTCCCGCCTAGAATCGTCTCTGCTACGTCTGCGCTGCATGACGATAAAATGCATGCTTGGTCCTATCATAAGACCCTAAACTATGACATTATCGTCCTGGCCGCACAACGAAAAATGGCACTGCATTGTGGTGACCTCGTTGTAGAGGACATCATGTTGGGTATTGGTCATGTGCCATGCCATTTGTCAACTCCCATCATGGCTTGATCCTTGTAGTGACATCACAGCCTACTATTCTAGGCCTGTCGCTTCACACAAAAAAACCATTCACCTTAAAGAAAAAACAAGATACATCAAATTCTTCTTCTTTTAGTGCAAGGGCCACGCCCGCACTCCCCTTTTCCCCAACACTGTTATCTTACCGTGTCACCATTCAGAACTATGTATGGCTTGATTCTCATCCTTATGAGATGTGTAGGAGAGCCCGGGCACTTCCCCACGGGCCCAGCCTAACCTTTGTGTTCGGTCCCCCGACTCGACTATTTCCTCAGAGAATGCATGGTAAGTAGGGCTTAGGTCCTCCTTCACGTCGGGTTTTGTAAACCACCTTTCCATGTATCCCCTGCTCCCCTTAACCATCCATGGTCCGAATTCTACAACCCTAAAATAAGATCTCCCCAAGGGAAAGGAGTCTTCTCCCTCTCTCTAATACGTTTCGTTGTCGTATTTAGATGTGTTTCGACAAAGAACCTGAAGTGTGGGACTTTTATACGGAAATTCCCTTCATCCCACGACCAAGCTTCGTGAGCTCTCTATTTGGATCCTCATTCTCTTCCACATCCAATAGGACCCCTGGACGACATGGATATTAGGCTTAAGGGCTCTCCATGAATGCTGGACCTAAGGGACCTTCAATCGTTTCGGGCCAACGTCTCTACGGATATTGGACAACAAATCGATAAAATCCCGAATTGAGAATACGGTCAGCGGTCGATGCTCATTTTTCTGTCCCCATTCTAGGCTAACGCGACATGATGCTGTGTTGCGAATACGGTCAGTAGTAATCCTCCGTCATCACACCGCCATCGTCGTGATCTGAATCTCGAGCACCGCGATTCACACATTTCCACTCCCCCATGTTCAAGTGGAATTCCATCATTCTCATCTCTTTCTCTTCACGCATCTAGGTGCACTAAATGATTGTGTTAGTGTCACTGGTCCGGTATTCACCGAGCATCCCTTTGCCCTAACCTGCCCCTTTCTGTGTCGGGAAATTCCTATCACTACTGCTTGTTTCCCACAATGAGCACGACTCATGTGGGCTTAGTAGTTTTGGCAAGATGTGTACCAACACGGTCAGGCTTCTCCTCATCCCGCATGACGTTAAAATGCGCTTCCAAAACTACGTATGGCTTGATTCCCATCCTCATGGGGTACGTAGGAACGACGGTCCACTCTGCTTCGGGCCAAGTCCAATCTTCACTCTTGGTCCCTCGACCTGAAGGGTTTCCTCCGGGGTATGTGGTATGATTTGGACTCCAAGTACTCATTCACGTCGGTTTCATATCTACCGCGCCACATGCTTCCTTCCCATTTATTCCACGTCCTATCATATGACGTTAAACTACAGGAGTCTATGTGTCCTCAACGCTTGACAATAAACTGTGGTTCTATCCTGAACAAGTTCAGGATGCCCCAAGATCACCCTGGGAAGTGACAGATCCCCTCGCCAGAGAGGCTCCGTCTGAAAGAAGGAATGATCCATGATCAAACCGATTCGCCCATCTGGCGTACTCCCACAACAGTGGTGTAAATACCTATGTGTTGGATTCTGTTCGGACAGACCATCACTCCATATTCCACGCCTTGCGTGCCCCTTATTCGGACCCTCGTCCCCTTTCATGTATCACGGGACTCCCTAACGACCTGGTCTCATGCCGCATCGGCTCACCTACCGTCCTGGGCCAACGTTTCGGAAGACGGGTCATGTCTGGAAGGACCCCCTAATAGTATGGATTTTCGACCTATGGTCCGCCAACTGTCCTGGGCCAACGTCCCGAAGGATTGATCAACAACATTTGTGACATGGTCCCGTGTTTCGAACATGGTCAATGGTTGACCCTCATTTGTTGTCCTCATTACAGGCTAACGTAGTAAGGAAACCACTTCTCCTCTAAGGTTAACAGTTGTCCCTTATTTTCATGCCATCCCCACAGTGTTCCGGATCTTGGGTATCGTGATTCTCACTTCCCATTGTCATCTGTTTGGACCGATTTCAGCGCCCCTGGTGTTGCCCCGTTCGTGCATAAGATCACGCTAAAGAAACGGTAATTCGGCTATCCTGAAACTTCATTTTCCGATAAATCCTCCCCCTTCTTTCAAAAAATCCGGACTGGTAAGCCAAATCTCGGACATCGGGCTCGACCCGCGTGGGCTTGGGGAAATGTCGCCGAACGTCCCGCAAACATTGTAGGGATGTAAAAAAGGCAATTCAACAGTGGAAATCGTGCGCGCTACGACATTCAAAACAAAGAAGAACTTTTGAAGCACAAAAGTACCAATAAAAGGTTTTTGGGTTTGTTACAATACTCGGGGGTCGACTCCCCCCATGGACGGGTTGACCCCGTCAAAAGAGCATTGTAGCTCCACCACCCATTGACTTGTGGCATCCAAGGCTTGTTGCCGCTAAATCAGCTCCCACTCCTCCTCAGCAGCGGCGTGGCATAGTTCGTCAATACTGGATTTGGCCCTCTCTACGCCAGCATGAACGACATCCATCCTTCCAGAGGTCTTCCCCATATGCTCTTCTGCCTCTGCCAGCATGGCCTTCAACCGTGAGACCAGCTCAGATTGTGCATCAAGAGAGGCTGAAAGCTCATCAGCCCGGGTCTGCATCTGTTGGACCTCGCCTTCAGCCTCCTGGAGCTTCTCAGCCATAAGATCTCGGATGAGTGCGTGAGGACGTTGGGCATCCACTCCCCCACCACACAGTTCGCGCAACCGCGAGCAGAGTCTATCCATTTTGACCAACCATTGTCCTTGGGGAGTGTCCTTGATAAAGCGCGTGATCAGCTTCCACGACCGGCGGTGGACTATGCTGATGTATTCCTCGTCGGAGGCCGTCTCGTCCCAGTCTGCGCGATTGACAGGCTCGTACACGGGGTACGCCCTCAAGAAATCCTCGGCAGGATCAACATCCGGTGTTGAATCCAGTGCGACACCTGGCGTCGAAGCAGGCGTGACAAGACTAGGACCGACCAGTTGATCCTCTTCCTCGGAGTCCACCTCAATGACTTTGGGTACGGCCCTGCTGGTGGTCCCGCCAGTGATGACGTGCGTCGCAGCTTGAGGAGATGGGGGGACTATCACCACCATAACCGGCATGCCCCTAGGAGGGACGCCACCAGACATCCCGACCAGTCTTGCCGCAGCAGCCCATGCTAGTCGAAGAACTATACGAAAGAGAGGGACAAACGTTAGTTGGCATGGTCTACATGTGACAACGAGGAGACCGATAGAGGAGACTTACGGAGATCGACCTCCTGGCGCTGCTCTTGAGTCGGTACTGACGGGACCCCGAGGTGAGGCACTCCGTATACTGTTGGAAGGTCTGGAGATTCCGGAGGAGCCACCTTGGGTGCTCTGGTCCCACCAGACGCAGAACTGGACGCAGCCATAGGCGCAGGTCCTGACAATCCCGCATCATCACCCGCCATGGAGTGAGTACGAGGCCTGTGAATATGTTCCTCCTGCATGGATCAAACATTGGTGAGAATTCCATAAAGACCCAGGAACAGATCGTAAGGAAAGAAGTTCAGAACTCTACCTCAAGAGCCTCCGCGAAATCTTCGTATTCTGAGCCTCGGTCTCTGACCTCGCCCTCCTCCAACGGGCTCCCTCCTCCAGCCTCATCCTCCTGAGAGGAGTCCTCTCATTCTTCTGGCAAGGGGAAGCGCTCCCTCAGATCGGAAACAGATAACTGTGGGGTTACCGTCTGATTCAACAGTACCCTCACCCCGTCTGTCATTGGGCGAGGGACACCACTAGAGTGGATGTAATACTCCAGCTCTTCCAGTTACTGTTCCGCCTCCGCCAGAGACGCCATGAATCCAGCCCGAACTGGGCCTATGCCTTGTAATTCCATCCCAAGGCGATTCAGGTGGGCCCATATCTCAGGTGGACTGAGGAATTGCCGGTTGAAATCCCAAATGTCCCATGCTTCCGGGAAGACGGCATCCTCTTCCATGTCGATATGATGCAGGCACTTCCCCGGAGCCTAAGTAGATATCCTACGAAATCCCCTCGGTGGTCGCCCCTCCGGATGACCCTGCTCTTTCGGAATCACCGGATCCACCGCTGCGGCCATACCCTCGGCCGGTGCGGGTCTCACCGCCATGGCAGCCCCGCTACCACGAGCGGCCCTAGATGACCTCCCACCCCGACCTTGAGATAGAGGAGGCCCACCGTCACCGACCCGGATGGTTGGTTGCTTCAGCATCTCCCCTGGGTAGGCAGCCTCCCAACTGATGGCGTACTCCTTCACAAATCCGAAAGCGGCAGTGGATGTAGGCAATGCAATCTGCATCTTTCCATCTTCCCGTGTGAACATGAGCCACAGCTGCCTCATCAAACACGGGTGCTCCTCGTGATGCACCTCCCAGTAGACCTGCGGGGTCAGACGCTGGAGGCACCGGAACTGCCTCACAAACCGATGCGGGGTGTACGGTTCAAAGAGCGGCTCACGATCTATTCGTTCCACCAAAACTCCACCTCGGAAGGATAGGAGGTAAGCCCGATGTTCTTTCGTTCCCCGTCCATCATCAGTAAGCATCCCCGTCGGCAATGGGAAGGGTTGGGAGTTAAACTCATCCGCCCTCCACACCCTATTCAGCACCATCGACATGACTAATTTGAACGGGATGCTCCCGACCGCGTTCAGGATGGAGGGGCGGAAGTTCGATCCTGGCGGCGAAATGGGGTTTGGATACTCGTAAATCCCCCTGATATGCTCTCCGATCCACCCATATAGGAGGTGTAAGGGACCACATATCCTTGGCGGCTTCTTGCCCTTGCTAATATGACGCAGCATTCTATATATTTTGGTGAGCATCGGAATCCCCAGGTTGATCCACTGCCCCATGGCCAACATCAACGCCATGATAAACGAGCTGGGCCGTACCCCCATGCTTGTATCTCTCACCGGTAGGATCCATCCATAGATGAGATCCGCGATGAACGCCGCCAGCCTGACTATCGGCTGTTGTTTAGTGATGAAACTGAAACCCCAAGTCTTCCATTGGCTGTCCTCCAAGACACGCCAATACGAGTGCCCCTTGCGTCGTTGGGCCGCCCTTGGACAAGTTCGAGGCCTCGGAGTGAACTCTCGACTCTCTGGGAAATTCATGAAGCATTTTAACCACCTCCTGAAGTGGACATCCCTCACTGCCTCCTTGTCCTCTCCAGGGACAAGTGCCATCAGCGCCGACGCCAGTCGCGTCATTTGCTCTGTATCCCCCCACGCGCTGACAACGAGGAGGAACTCGTCATACATGGCTCCCAAGATCGGAACCCCAGAAATCGGGTGGACATCCCACAGGCGGGTTCCCACCTCCCCGTGATGCAGGTGAAAAGTGTTGGTCCTAGATGACCATCTTCTCAGCAGCTCCGGCATCAGTTGCTTTGGTTGGTAAATGTGGAATTGAAAGGCCCATGCCGCCTCATACAACCCCATTATCCTCAGCTCGTCCCCAAAATCCATTCATGGGGCGCCTACCCAGTAGGCCCAGGCCCATTCATCAGTAAAGTTGCTGCCCTGGCACAGGTCCCACTCCTCGGACCATCCCTTCTTCGAATCCTGCAAAGCCGCCTTCAACATGGTGCGGTAGAGGGGAGGGGAAGTCTCTGGCTGCAGCGGCTTCCCGTCATTGTCGTTCACATGGTTGTAGAGACAATCAGCGGTGACGGGTGTGAAGTCCTCCCGCGCATGACCATCGGCCGCCCTGAACCATTGGTGCTGGCATGGTGTGATCCTGAACCAGTAAGCTGGTTCGTCCCTACTCGCCTCCGGGATGAAGACGTCATCCCTCAACCCGAAGCCGTACAATGGCAGATTCTTGCACTGTGGATAATCCTTCTGATCCTCCGATAGCAGATTTATCAAAGAAGTGTGGTCCGAGTGGCTTCGGAGCATCTCCCCCAGGCCTGGACAGTTGGCCATCGCATCTCGACGAGCAGCATCTGCAAGCACCCCCAATGCAGCCTCTTGATGGGCCATTTTAACTCTGGCCCCCAGAAAAGATTTTTTTCATCTGGATCGTGAAGCCGGATCGCGAAGCTGAATCGTGAAACCGGATCGCAAAGATCGGTCATGAGACCAAGCCATGAGGTCTGGCTAAGGCCGACAAACAGAGGTTCGCTTGGCATGGACGCGGAGTCGGAGACCCGCGGTTCGCCGCGAAGCTCGATTCGCGGAGGGTGTCGTGGAGTAAGCAGAGATTCGCGAAGTAGAGAGCACAAAAAGACAAGGCACGTGAAGACAAAACAGGTCGACCCCCCTATTTATAGGCGGCGACCCCGGAGCATCGCAGCGCGCCCCACCCGCGCGGAGCATCGTGGCGCGCCCGGATCTGTGTCCCCGGTGAGCACCGCGGGGCCCCTTCGCGTAGCCGCATCGCAAAACACCGAAAATTTTGGCGATTTTCCCTCAGACTTCGACCCTTCTCCCTCCGCGGCTCCAAGTCTGAGGGGGGGGGGAGGGGATATGTTGGCACCAAAATATGTCCCGATAGAAAGGAACGAAAAAGAAGGCCGGCGTGCTGCCTCGCGAAGCTCCCTCACGAAGCACCCCTGCGAAGCACCGCCGCGAAGCGCCCCGACCATTGTGGCCTCACGAAGCTCCAGAGGAGGTAATTCCCCGAGAACGCATTTGACGTTCGCGAGCCGCCGCAAAGCTCCGGAGGCGGTAATGCCCCGCGAACGCATTTGACGTTCGCGGGCCGCCGCAAAGCTCCAGAGGCGGTAATGCTCCACAAATCGTGAAGCACTCTTTACCCCGGGAATCATGAGCTCTGCGAGGTACTTCTCATTCGCGAGATGCCTCTGCTTTGTCTCGTTTTGATCCCCTCTTCCGAGAGGGATGCCCTTCGCGATGCTCAAGGGCATTCGCGAAAGAAGGGGATTCCCAAGGGAACTCGGGCAGCCACGAAGCGTTTATGCTTCGTGAAACACCCAACCCATGCTAGTGATCCCTATGCTAAAGTAGGATAGCTACACATCGTGAGGTACACTACTTCGCAGGACCCTGCTTCGCGAGTCAACCCTTCATCGCAAGGCAGTGCTCTGCGAACACTGTTCCACTTCGTGAAGCACCTTCCACCCACACCTATGCCCCATGCTAAGGCCAAGGCACTCCACTTCGCGAAGCACACTCCTTTTATTAGTGATTCCTCTTCCCGTGCAACCCTCTAGGTTTGCACAATGTGATTTCAAAGTCCCATGGATAATACCACCCGTAGCGTTGCTTCGCCTAATGCTTCTTCGCATAGGCATGCTAACGGCTATTGATTCTTCGCATAGCCACGCTAACGTGGACCCCTCGATGGTTCATTCCACAACCCCTTTTAACCATGGCCTTACTGGTACCATCCCTTCCCCAAGGACCAGAGTGTACCGGTTATGTAAGTCCTAAGGGTATAGAGTGATCCCACCTCTTCCGAGCGGCAGGACGTTAAACTGCCGAGCACCACGTCCTCAACACATGACGTTAAACTGTGACCCGACCTCGTGACTCTCACGAAGGGTCCCCCCAGCTCGGACATTCATTACACCCAGTCGTCTCCACGAGAGTGAACTCTTCCTCACATGGAATGAGATCCTCCTTATCGGAGCGGCGTTTTTCCGTGGGGGAAGGGTTGCCTCAGATTGTAAGCCCCTATCCTTTCGTACGGATGATTTCACCTGTGCATCTCCGTACTTCCCCACTATCAAGGTTAGTGGAGGGCATGATAGGGAACGTGGCACCTCCCGTCATGGGACCAAGGTCCATCTTTCACGCGCTTTGTCGCACCATGAGCCACCATCCTGGAGTAAGTCCTAGCACCATGGGCCGCCTAATGCATAAGCCCCTCTTCGCTTCTCACGGATGCATCCTTCACGACGTGATCATCAGGTCCTTGCAACCTCTTGTTTCTCACACTGAGCATGACTCACGTGGGCTTAGAGTGAGCACCGACACTGACACCCACCCCTAACGAACTACGAGGACTTTGATCCATGTCAAGGCATGGTACGTAGGAAGCCTCCATGATGTTCAAGCCCACCCGTCATTTAATCATGTCGGGTCTCATTCCCGTCCCGCATGACGTTAAACTGCATTCCGGTCCAATGGCAAGCCATTGAGACCCATCCCATTTGAACTACAAGGACTTTGATCCATGTCAAGGCATGGTACGTAGGGAGCCTCCATGAGGTTCAAGCCAAATTGCTCGGTTGTTCATTCACGTCGTGTTTCGCCCTCTTCCAACATGACGTTAAACTGTATGCCCCCTTGTCCCGCATGACATTAAACTACACACCCATCTGAACTACGAGGTCCTTGATCCATGTTAAGGCATGGTACGTAGGAAGCCTTCCAGAGGATCAAGCCCACCACTCATTGGACCAAGGCCCACTTTCACGACAGTTCGCCGACAATGCCCCATTTGAACTACGAGGTCTTTGATCCATGTCAAGGCGTTGTACGTAGAAAGCCTCCACGAGGTTCAAGACCACCCATCATCCAATTCACGTCGAGTTCTACCTATGTCCAGCACGACGTTAAACTGCAATTCCCGTCCGACGGCAAGCCATTGTGACCATCCCGAACTACGCGGACTTTGATTCCCTGCCGCGGGGATACGTAGGAAGTCCCTTCAAGGTTCAAGTCCAACCTCACTGTCGCCCCTGCGATGGTCCCATTTCGTTCCCCTTCTACTTCATTCATCCTCCTACAGCCCATCCTGATTCTCGCCCAGACCGTCATATCCCGGTGAGACCATGTCGGTATGCTCTTCTTCACAGCCGCCCATGGGCTGGCCCGGGTATCAACATCCCTTCAAGGAGAATCCCTCTATCCGATCTATCCTAGCTAATGCTCTGGTTGGGTTGATCTGTCTCTGTTAGACGTTAAACTCGTGGAATACCCTGTGTTAAACACGGGAAGATGAGGAAAACCTCAGATATGTGTCTATGACATATAATTCCCCACGCTCGATGTGGGATGCCTCGGGCTTCCACACCCTTGAGAAGCCCTGTGACCAGGGATAACAGACAGACATGCTAGGTTCCCCAGCATCCAGACATGCTACTGATGCCTCAACGTGACTACTCCCCCGACTGAAGGTTTCTACCATGTCAAGACCCTATGGAATGTCTTGACGGAAGTAGTGTAATTAACCGGCGTCCATGGAAACATGGCACTGGGAAGAGTTTCACGAACTACGTATTAAATCTATGAGGGAGACCCGGACTAGGTTATGAGTTCTGAGGAGGAATCCGCAGGAGGAAGAACCGACATCCCATCATCCCATTTTGATCAAGGAGCAGACGTCCCTGAATAAGGAGAGAGTGTCGCCCGCCTTTGGAAAGAGGGAATGCGGGGCAATAGAGCGCCGTGCATCCTCCTCCTCCGCGGACGGAACGGATGTGCACGCGCGCCCCAGCGAAAGCGTCAGAAACAGGTATGATGACATAGTCAATGTGATTGAAAATAACATAAGAGAATTCATACCCATAAAAATATTGATAATAAATAATTTGTTAGGGAATAAATCATTAAAAAAATCAAGAGTCATAATAATAAATAATCCTGAACAATTTGTTGTCAATTTTGACCACAATGGTTATTAAAATCCCTTCGAAATCATAAAAAAAATGTGGGTATCATGGAACATCACACATTCATCATGGAGTCACATAACTAGATAATTCACATTTATATTAAGAATAACCTATAACCAAAAACTCAATCATCTTGTAACGTCTAAATAATTAGCCAAATGTATATTTTTTATATTAATTTAATCATTTTTATATTTTTCAATTTTTGCAACACTAAATATAGTTATTATATATATACAAAAGAACAAATATTTCCAGTTGTTATATGGAATGCTATTTTAAACATGATCTAAAACAAATATATTAGTTATCTTTATCTGTACGTAACCTTTATGTAATCTTAAGTCTCATGCAGGACTGACTTTCCTCTATGGCTTGCATAATACATGAGAGTTAGTGTTACCAAACCATAATATATTATTTAAAAAAATATAAATATATATAAAATATCTATTAAATTATATATTATGATTATTATAAACTAAATTCTATAAATATATTTTTTTAAAAAAATATAAAATTAATTATCTATTTAAAATTTATTTATAAATGAATATAAAAACCACTTGAATATTAATTTAATCTTCTACTCCATTGATTATGTCATGGAAAGAATATGGGTACAATTACCTTTTTTATATTATGTTGTATTTAATTTTGTTATGTGAATAAACATTTGATGCACATAATCAATTCATTTATTAATCCTCAAATCAATGTTATAATATTTTCTAGGGTTTATTTCACCATGTCATTTTATTCAAGATAACTTATACATTTTTTTCCATTGGGGTAAATTATTTATTATAGCTTAATATAATTTTTTTATTATCCTATGATTTTTAATAAATTTTTAAAGTAATGTTACCATTTTCATGCTTTGAAACATAAAATAATTGAGATTTTTCTTAAAAAATATCACTACAATGCTACTTTCTATTTAAATATAAATTCTTACAAAACCATGTTTTGAAAAACTATTTTTAAATTTTTTTAATCTATTCAAAATGATTTATTAAAGTAATTTTTACCCATTTTTTCTTTTTATAAAATTTTGTGAAATAAATCTTCATGTCATTTTAAAAACAATGTATGTTGGGTATTTACTCAAAAAAGAAAATGGTATTTTTTTTAACATGTATAGAATGAATGTAATTGTGTAACTCCCCCGACCCAGAAGCCACTAAACTGGTGCTCCGAGCTGGGTGTTTACATGCCCTTAAGTGCGCCTACCCATACGCCAAAGGCTGCCGACTAGCAGCGGGGGTCTATGTAGTCATGTGGGGAGAATATACCCCCTCATTATCAGAGTAATCCACAACAGAAACAACCAAATAGTGGACAAAAAAATCAACAATAAGGAACGTGTATAACTACAAAATCCAATAACAATAAATATGCCATGTCATAGTACAAGTGTAAGAGTGAAAAAAGCCCCAAAATATAGACATGACATGTATCCCTGAAATGGTCCCGACTCCATGTTTGGATCCTCCACCAAGTGATACCCATGTCCACTCAGCTATCTAGAAAGGACACTTACCCTTGTCCTATCTTGGAAACATGAAGTCTGCTCGAGTACCCAATGGCGGCCCGAGCAGGGTGTGAGTACAACTCAGTAGGCCACCACCAACTTTGTCTTCAAAATATCTAGTATAAACAGGTAGTTCATGCAAAAGAAATATGAATGATAATTTCCAAGTGATTTTTAAGGTTCCATTAACCATTTCAAAGCCAAAGCCATTGCCACTTCCATTATTATTCATTCATTACCATTTACCATAACTTACCATTTCATCACATTTCCTTGGGTTAACCACATTCATCATGTTAGATGGGTTTAAGGCCAAAAATCACATGATAGATGGTAAAAACAATGTTATCTTATCTCACTAGGACTAACCCCTCATAGAAACTATATCCTCACCTCGAAGCATCAGTGTGAGTGGATGAATCCATATCCTCACCTCGAAGCCTCAGTCCGGGTGCATGCAACCGATTAGGAAATAGAGCATTCGTCCTATCCCTACCCCATTCATTTAGGGTGGATTTCAGAGCATCAGTCTTCACTCGACCTGTGCGCATAGATCCTTAGTCATACCCCACACTAGCAAGGCATGTGCACCTACTTATATATAAGTAACCATTAACCTTCCAACCATTTCCCATCGGCATCCATCATGCACAACAACCCTCATGGGAAACCACATCATGACGTAACCCATTAACACATTACCATTTCACATCATTTAACCATTCACCCAATTCCCATGTGTTATGCCTATCTCGCAAAGCATTCAACCCTGGACCCATAATTTATCCCATTATGGTCTATAATCTGTTTACACATTAACACATTTAACCAGTTCATCATTCCCATGAATCAACATTTAACCCATTTCAAATAACCCCTAGGTTATTTCCAAGTCTAGGTGCATCACCTAACATCTATTCCAAGTTCAACCAATCATGCCATCATAGTTATCAAGGGCTATACAATTCATTACAACAAGGTCACTTGTTTAATATCAAACCCTAAATCCGGGAAAAGCCGACACATCCCATGGATGGCCCCAATTTGGTCAATTATATCCAAACACATCACATGAGGATCGTGAGGGTTACCATTTGCCATTTTAAACACCATTATAACCAAACATGCCAAGTTTATCCAAACAATAACCAAAGGAAAGCAAGAACACATCTAAACATGCACAAAACCCAAAATAACCATGGGATATAACTAGTAGACCACTTACCTTGAATCCATGGTTGAACGAACCCTCAATCGAGCCCTTAGACCTCAATTCGACCAACACTTGGAGCTTCAACATAGAACTCACACAAAATATAGGGTTTTAGGGTTTCAGAAAAAGAGGTAGAGAAGACAAAAACCCTAAACCAAGAAAAAAACCATGGGGGATATTAGCCTTACCCAGAGCTTCAATCCGCAACCAACAGCACAATAAATTCCTTAGAAATGAGGGAGATCGATCTCTTTGATCTCTTGGATGAATCAGTTCGTACCTAGGATGAAGAGGGAAGAAAATGAGGAAAATCTCGAGTTGGGGTTATAAAGACCATAGTGGCAATTTTTTAAATTTTCCAACTTTATGTGGCCTCACAGTTTAGCCGAATGGTTTGGCATATAGTGCACAAACCATGTACACACCACTACCCGGAGGAAGGCGAGTGGCATGATTTAGCTGCACGGTTTGCAAAATCGTGTGAAAACTGTGCTCTCTCTTCTTTCCAGAGGAGGGAGTGTCACACAGCTTAGTCTGGGAAGCACACACGGTTTGGCCGACCATGCGCAGGTTGTGCACCTTGGTCTGCTTTTCCCCGACTCCCCTTCTTCCGCGCCCCGAGCCCCCGAAACACCCCCAAGGCCTCTCAAACTTCCAAGAAACCTTTAAAATCCCAAAAAGCAAAGGGTTCAACCCAAAACAAAACAAAACATACCTTTCAATAACCGGGATCTTACGACCTCCCCACCTTATAACGGCTCGTCCTCGAGCCGAGCTTCCAAGCCTCATTGCTCCACCGAAGAGAAGAGTTTGGGCCACTGAGCCCACATATCCAATTCCCTCTCCCAAGTTTCATGTTGAAATTTACCATGCTGCCATATTACTCACACTAATGGAACAACCTTTCCTCGCAAGACATTTTCACTATGATCCACCGCACAAACAGGATGCTCCTCAAATGGAGCATCAAACTCAAGCTCCAAATCCTCAACATCAACAACATGAGATGGGTCAGGGTGATACCGTTGAAGATGCAACACATGAAACACATCATGCATCCCACCATAACACTATGGAAGATCGAATCGGTAAGCCACTGGTTCGATCCTCTCTATAATCTCAAAAGATCCCACATACCTAGGCGCCAACTTACCATGCTTCTGAATCTGATGATGACCCAACTTTGGTGACACTCGTAGGAATGCGTCATCACTCACCCCAAACTCAAGAGGTCTACGCCTCTGAACTGCATATTACTTATACCTACACTGAGCCGTAGCCATCCACTTCCTGATCAAATACACTCTCTCTGAGGTATCTTTCACGAGACTTGGCCCCAACAACTCAGATTCACCGTCCTCTAGCCAACACAATGGAGATCTACATGGTCTCCCATGAAGCGCCTTAAACAGTGCCATCTGAATTGTAGCCTAAAAAATGTTTTTGAAGGCAAACTTAACCAATGACAGGTGCCTCTCCAAAGAACCACCAATGTCCAAGACATAAGCTCTCAACATGTATTCCAACAATTGGATCGTACGGTCCAACTGCTCGTCGGTCTGTGGGTGGAAATCCATACTAAAAAACACCTGCGTACCAAGCTCCTTTTGCAACCCTTGCTAGAAGCGTGATGTGAAACGTGGATCTTGGTCCGAAACTATGGTCCATGACACCCCATGTGACCGCACGATCTCCCGAACATACATATCACCCAATTGGTCGACTTTATAGGTCTCCTGAATCGGTAGGAAATGAGCGGCTTTTGTTAACGGATCCACAACTACCCCGAATGCATTATTATTCCTTGATGTACTCAGAAGACCGACAACGACATCCATTATTACATCATCCCACTCCCACTCTGTAATGGGCAATAGATGCAACAAAACACCTGGGCATTGATGCTCGACCTTCACCTGCTGACGGGTAAGGCACCATGCCACAAAGCTAGAAACTTCCTTCTTCATTCCAGGCCACCAAAACTGCCTTCCGAGATCATGGTACATCTTAGTAAAACCAGGACACACTACACACTTGAAGGCATGTATCTCATGAATCAACTCTTATCGCACACACTTTGGCACAACCACATGATCACCAACATGAACAACATTGTCCACACTGACGACCCATCGAGAAGGTAGCTCCCCACCATTAAGAATTTCCTCCATGACCAAACACTCAGGATCATCAAGTTGAATTTCCTTAACTCCATTCAATAGCGTTGACACCATCGTCAAGGAAGAAAGAGTGACCTGGCCATTCTCTTCCTGCACCTCTAGGTGTATCTCTGCAAACAAAGACATCAACTTCCACTCGGTGCTAAACTCCTGAATTGCTAGATTCTGAACCTTCCTATTCAGAGCATCTCCAACACTATTTACCTTTCCTAGCATGTACACCAACTCAAAGTCAACAAAATGGAGATATTCAACCAATCTCCATTGTCGAAGATTCAGATCCCGCTGTGAAAGGATGTACTTTAATCTCTTATGGTTTGTAAACACGATAAACTATTCCACCAATAGATAGTGCCTCCAGCACTTCAAGGTGTACACCACTGTAGCCAACTCAACATCATGAGTGGGGTATTTCCGCTCATGGGGTCTCAACTGCCTTGACCCATAAGCCACAACCCACTCATCTTGCATCAACACAACCCAAGTCTAATTTCGGATGCATCACAATACACGATATACTTCTTACCCGTCTCTGGTAAGATCAAGATAGGTGCGGTCATAAAACTCTTCTTCAACTCTTGAAAGGCATTCTAATAAGCCTCAGACCATTTGAACCTGATTCCCTTATTAATCACGCCCGAAATTGGTTCTTCCAAGCAAGAGAAATCCTGGATGAACCTTCGGTAATACCCGGCCAAGCCCAGAAAACTCCGAAAATCAGAAACACTCTTGGGATACTCTCAAGATACGACTTCCGGAAATTTCTCTGGATCCCCTGACACACCTTACTCTAAGATGATGTGATGCAGAAAATGCACCTCACCTATCTAGAATTGAATCTTTGATAGCTTGGAGTATAGCCAGTGCACTCATAGCATACCCAAGACGATGTCAAGTTGTTGGTCATGATCATCGTGAGTTTTCGAGTACACTAATATATCGTCAACGAAGACAAACACAAACTGATATAGATAGGGGTGAAAGATCCGGTTCATCAAATTCTTAATCACCTCTAGAGCATTGGTGAAGCTGAAAGGCATTACTATGAACTCAAACAACCCGTACCGACTCTGGAAAGCTGTCTGTAGTATGTTAGAAGGCCTCACCCTCAACTGCTGATAACCTGACCTTAGGTCGATCATGGAAAACACTGATGCACCCCTCAACTGGTCAAACAGGTCATCTATTCTAGGATGAGGGTACTGGTTTTTCACTGTCATCTGATTCAAATTTTGATAATCAACACACATCGTCAACGACCCATCCGCCTTCTTTGAAAAAATCACAAGAGATCCCCAATGATACGTACTAGGGAAGATAAACCCCTTACACTCCAACTACTAAAGCTGAAACATTAGTTCTTTGAGTTCTGTTGGTGCCATTCGGTATGGAGGAATAGAAACTAGCTCCACTCCCGGCAAAAACTCGATTGTGAACTCAACATCCCTCTCAGGTGGTAACCTCGAGAAATCCTTAGGAAACATATCCCGAAACCATTCCACCACAGGAGGTAAAATAGACTGTTCCCCTCTTTCATCATTATCGAGCATGATAAATTCCACTTGGGTCATGAGTCCACTCATCTATTTAATAAATGGCCATGCACGCCCTGCTCGAACATCCCATTCGCCATGGTGGATATTAGAGTCACCCTCAATTGACCTGAACAATACTCTTCGATGATAATAGTCTATATGCGTCTGATACAACACCAACCAATCCATTCCCAAGATTAGGTCAAACCCTGACATCTTGAGAACAAACAAGTTCCATAGAAAAGGATACCCACAAACTTCCAAGGCACATTACTTTCACTTCTTGATATCCTCAACCCGCACACCCAATAGGGTATCAATTGATATCACTCCACACACTCCCTCTACATGTAATCCCAGCACTACCACATGTTGAGAAGAGAGAAAATAGTATGTGGAACCTGTGTAAAATATCACACTAGAAAAAATAGAAGCTACAAGGATTGTACCTCGAACAGTCGATGGTCCAGCCTCTACATCACCAGGCGCAAACTGAACTGCCTGAAGCTGACCGACCCCTCTACCCTAGGCCCAAGCCTGAGTACTCTATGCTACACTACCCTACTAGAATGAGTGATCTTTCCCTGGGGTTCCACGCCCACTTCCCCTGCCAGTACGGCCCATGGAGCTCCAGCTCCTTACCTGATATGGGGAAACTGATCCTCTTCTTGTATCTAGTATCTGCTTTCCACCATAGTGCTCCCCTACATGTCGAGGATTCCTACAGAACCTCTGCACATGTATTATCCTTCAGCACGAACGACACTCTACTAGAGGTCAAGGAGACTGACCTATCATATTCCCTGACCTATGACACTGATAGCAGAACAACATATTCCCACTAAGAGGGGCTGACCCTCTCTTCTGATCAGCTTGCTGGAAACTTCCGAAATGACGCTTCCGACCATCAGAATATGCACCACTTGTCCACCCCGCTGGCACGAAAAACCCACCACCTAAATCTACCTTATGGTTTCCTTCATCGATGAGTACCTGATCCATCACCTCTACAATCCTCTTCAAGAGAAAGATATTTACTTGAGACCTGATCTCATGTCTCAACCCATCCTGGAAACGCCTTTCTACCGTTTCCTCATCCCCGACTAACACTAGGAAAAAGCTTCGCAGATCTATGAAGTGACTAGAATAGTACATCACCGACAGTGATCCCTGAGTTAGGCTCATAAACTCTACAGCCTGCTCCTATCTCAATGTATCTAGGTAGAAATGCTCCCAAAACTTCTCCTGAAAAACCTTCCATGACATCACCTCAACATGCTCAGTCTAAGCCTGAATTTCCCACCAAAGCCTTTCCTGGCCCCGAAACATATAAACGGACAGCTTTACTCAATTTTCAACAGGGGTCTCTAGATGATCCAGTATCATCTAGATGGACTCTAACCAGAACTCCACTACCTCTGGCCCACCCTCTCTGGTGAAAGTCGCAGGGTGCTGCAGTTGGAATTCCCTGGTCAGCTCAAACATACTCGGTGCACCGCTCCCTGGGTCCCGATCCATCATCTGCATAAGGAGAGACAAGTTCTCTCAGAACTGGTCTTCTCCAACATCATTGATCACCACATTTTCTTTCTCCTCTAATGGAGGAGTGTTCTCAGCAACATCCTCCTGTTTCCCAACTGGAAATAAATGTCATGGTGTAATCTATCTACAATTCCAAGCATGAGATTTAGAACACGTACCATAAACATTCATGAATCCATCCAAAGCTCTTTACTAGCTAAAAAAACCCATTTTTAACAATGCTAACACCTCAAATTCACTGCCCTGACCATTCCTAAAGTGGTCCATGGTGTACATGGGGTAAACAATCATGCACCACCACCAACTCATGCATCATTTTTCAAGACATTTTCCACTTCATTTCAAACCCTTAGATTTCATTAAACATCATTTACCAACTTGTTTCATTTCATTATTCTCATTATTTCTTGGTTTCCAAAAATGCATAATGCACCCTAATTTTCTGCCTCAGACACCCCTCCCGTGTGTGTGCTTAATACAATGCATGTCACCTATCTCCCTAGGTTCCTACAATGATGCATGAGTACAAATACTTGTTCTATTAATTCCACGAGCCAAATATAGTAAAACAATCACATCAAACCACATGTGCATCACCCGGCGGTGATATATCATCAACTGTAACAACACACAACAAAGAACAACATTTCCCACCTTGGGTGACATGGGTTTTCCCCCGAACCTAGGTTAGCTACTCCCAAGCATGAGCTCATTACCATGCCCCTACACATATTAACCCTTGGCTACCAATCCCAAATAACAATTCCTCATAGAAGGAGAAGAAAGACCTCCTTTATAACAAATTTTTAACTTCTCTGACCCGGAAGCCACTAAACCGGCGCTCCGAGCCGGGTGCTTACAAGACTTTAAGTGCACCTCCCAATATGGAAAAGGCTTCCAACTAGCAGTGGGGGTCTATGTAGTCACGTGGGGAGACTATTTCCCCTCATTATCAGAGTAAGCCACAACAGAAAAAACCAAATAGCGGAAACAATAATCAACATTAAGGAACATGTATAACTACAAAATCCAATAATAATAAATATTCCATGTCATACTACAAGTGCAAGAGTGAACAAAAGCCCCAAAATGTAGACACGACTAGTATCCCCAAAATGGTCCCGAGTCCAATTCTGGATCCTCCACCAAGTGCTATCCATGTACACTTAGCTATCTAGCAAAGAGCCTTTCCCTTATCCAGACCTGCAAACATAAAGTCTACTCGGGTACCCAACGGTGGACCGATCAGGGTGTGAGTACAAGTCAGTAGGCCACCACCCACGGTGGCTACACAATATCCAGTATATACAGGTAGTGCATGCAAAAGAAATATGAATGATATTTACCAAGTGATTATTTAAGTTGCCATTAACCAGTTCAAAGCCAAATCCATTGCCACTTCCATTACCATTCATTCATTACCATTTACCATCACTTACTATTTCATCACATTTCCATGGGTTAACCACATTCATCAAGTTACATGGGTTTAAGTCCAACAATAACATGCAAGAGGGTAAACCCAATGTTATCCAATCTCACTAGGACTAACCCATCATAGAAACCATAATCTCACCTTGAAGAATCAGTCCTGGTTGATGCAAGCATATCCTCACCTCAAAGCCTCAGTCCGGGTGGATGCAACCAATAGGGAAACAGAGAATATGTCCTATCCCTTCCCTGTGCATTTATGGTGGAGTTCAGAGCATCTGTCTTCACTCGACCCGTGGGAGTAGAGCCTCAGTCATACCACACACTACCAAGCCATGCTCACATGCTTATATATAAGTTACCATTAACCTTCCATCCATTGCCCTTCGGAAACCATCATTCGCAACAACCCACATGGGAAACCACTTCATGCCTTAACCAATTAACACATTACCATTTCAAATCATTTAACCATTCACCCAATTCCCATGTGTTATGCCTATCCCACTAAGAATTCATTACTAGACCCATAATCTATCCCATTATGGTCTTTAATCATTTTACACATTAACCCATTTAACCTGTTCATCATTCCCATGAATCAACATTTAACCCATTTCAAATAACCCCTAGGTTTTTGCCATTTCTAGGTGAATCACCTAACTTCTTTTCAATGTTCAACAAATTATTCCAACATAGTTATCAAGGGATCTACAATTCATTAAAACAAGGTCACTTGTTTAATATCAAACCCTAAATCTGGGAAAAGCCGGAACATCCCATGGATGGCCCCAATTAGGTCAATTCATTCCCAATACATCCCACAGTGATTGTGGTGGTTCCCATTTTCCATTTTAAACACCAATATTACCAAACATTCCAAGGTTATCAAAAACATAACCAAATGAAGGTAAGAACACAACTAAACATGAACAAAACCCTAAATAACCATGGGATATAACTTTTATACCACCTACCTCGAATCCGTGGTAGAACTCACCCTTAATCGAGCCCTTAGACCTCGATTCGACCAACCCTTGGAGCTTCCACCTAGACCTCACCCAAAAGATAGGGTTTTTGGGTTTACGAACAAGATGGAGAGAAAACACAAACCCTAAACCATGAAATGATCCAAGGAGGATATTAGCCTTACCTAGAGCTTCAATCCGCAACCAACAGCACCAAAAACACCTTAGAAACGAGGGAGATCATTCTCTTGGAGCTCTTGGGCGAATCATTTCGTTCCAAGGATGAAGAGGGAGGAAAAGGAGGAAAATCCCGAGTTGGGGTTATAAAGCCCAGAGTGGTAATTTTATAAATATTACAACATTAAGTGGATACACGGTTTGACAAACCGTGTGAAAACTGTGTGCACGCCACTGCCCGAAGGAGGGGGAGTCGTATGATTTTTCTACACAGTTTGGAAAACTGTGTGAAAACTGTGTGCTTTCTTCTGTCCAGAGGAGGGAGGGTCGCACGACATAGTCTAGGCAGGCCGCACGGTTTGGCCGACCGTGCGCAGGTCGTACACCTTGTTTTGCTTTGCCCAGACACCCCTTCTTCCATGCCCGGAGCCCCCAGATTACCCCCAAGGCCTCTCACACTTCCAAGAAACCTTTCAATGCCCCCCCCCCAAAAGGGTTCAACACAAAACACACCAAAACATACCTTTCCAAAAACGTGAATCTTAAAAATTACATCCATGTTGACAACTAAAATGTTTTAAAGATTAATTTACATGTTACATAAATTATTTCAAATAAAAATTATTTTAAAAATAATTTTTGAACTTCTAGTTTTAGAATAAAAAATTCAAAATGAAAAAATAAAATTTTCTCAATAATTATTTAAATATCTTTTAATTGTACTTATATTCATAAATGAAAAAAACCATTTATTATTACTTTTATAGGTATATGTTTTTGTTGATGCAATCCTTATTTTACATCTAGAATGTTTATGTTCATTTTTACCCATGAAAGTATTGACATTCACTTTTTTTATTCATTTTTCTAGTCATTAACATTCCATTGAATTATTCATTTTCTGATGAACATTAAATTTCCCCTAGATATCCATATTATTTATCATGGATATGTTTATTTCTTTAACCATATATCATTTATACATAAAGTGTTATATATGGAAATTTATTTTTTTATTTGGGAAAATATTGATAAATTAGAATTTTTTGCTTAATATTGATATTTGATGATATGGAACATTGTTCCTAATTTACATAGATTATTTGATATATAGTGAATTCTTTGGAAATGCATACACTAGTGGTCCTAGTTATTGATATCACTTCAACACAATGATTTCCTTCCTGAAACAACTACGTTGGCTAGCCTTAGTTAATTGTGTTTACACTAATCAGTTTTAAACTCTCATGAGGAAATGACATAATCGTCAAGGTATCAAGATAAATGAGACCATAACATCATATAAATAAAAATATTTTTCATTTATAATTAATATATTTATATCCATTAGTTTTTAAAAAATGATATTATCTCAAGATGCATTCATTTTAATGTTTTTTGATTAAATGACATAGGTTTTCATTTATTCACATTTCCATATTAATTATTCCTTAGCCGGTTATGATAGTCAATTTAATGATGAAATTCCACTGTTTTAATTTATTTTCCTTTCTTTATTGATTATGACTTATGCAGTTTTGATATTAAAGTTATTTATTAAATTGAAATTGGATATAATTATTTAGCTTTCCATATTAATTATGTCTTATCTATTTATAATAGTAAAATTATTTAAAAGGAATTTTTTTAGTTATTCAACTTTCCATGTCACTTATGATTATGTATTCATCAAATATTATATTATTCAAAACATTTACTAAGATTTTTATTTCACCTTAATTTTTTCCTTTCCCAAGGATTCTATAATGTGTAGAATGATTTATGTGTATTTATATTCTCGACGGAATAATTTTATTCTCTAAACAACATTATGTCGTAATTTTATTCATATGTAATATGTGGATCATATATTTATCTAGATTAACAAGACTACTAAACTATTTTTCCTTTTATGATACAATTTTTTGTATCTGATGTCAATATAATAAAGCAGACACTATCTATGGACTACTATGGTTAGAGTTGTTATAGTTGGTATTAGAGGATATTTAGTAGAAACATTGTGAACTAGATTAAAGATAGAAATAGATTTGGGAGCATAAACCTATGATATAATTGGTGTGCATGAATAAAATAACATCATATTGTTTTTTAAGGTAGATATTATGTGGATTTCCAATAAATTAATCTCTATCTAGATATTATAAGTTGACATGGTTGTGGGATAGAGGTTCTTAGGATTAATAACACCAAAAAGTACATGTTGTTCTCGACTAAATCGTCACCTAGTGCACAAAAATGGTCCCTACAACAAATGTTGTTTTAAACAATTGGGATAAATGATTAAATAATTTACAATTTCTCAAAAAATAATTATAAAGTATTTTACAATAAATTTATCCCTAAATAAACCATGTATAGCATTCTGAGATTTACTATGTATAATTTTTTTGAATTTATGTTAATTATTTCACTAGTTTTGGTATTGTACATTATTTTCCATAATGATATAATACAATCATGTTTATTCCATCATTTATAAATGAAACCTAGAAAAATGTATGGGAATTAAATCAATTCATGTAATCCAAAGAGTAATAATGATCATTACTTATATAAGATTGAGCCATAATTTTGATGGGAACTAATCTCTAAAACATTCTAATCATATAAGGACTGATTATCATATTGTAAAAAGATATAGAAATATTTTTCTATGAGTTTTGGATTCAAAGGGAATAAATATAATAAAATATAGTGTAGAAAAATATGTATAAATGGAATAAGATAAAGATTGATTTAGCTAATTCTGATAATTAAGGAAAGAAACACCCTCTTAATTCATAAATGGAATGGGTGTTCTATACAAGTTTATAGAAAAAGGCCACCATGATCATTATTTGAAGGTAAATAATAAGTTTTACAATTTTCAATGATTCAATTATCAATATATAGGTTATTATGAAAATGAATTCCACAAGAATAAAAATAATATACATAAAAAGTAACTAACGGATCATGCTTCATATTATGTTATTACCAAATATAATGTGTAATGATTAATGTTATTTTATTTGTATTCAATAATTATTTCATTTTATTATTTTCTCAATAAAATCTAGGTTATAACAATTATGAAATGTATCTGGATTTTTCTCAAATAATATTTCATTATGGATTTCAAATCGTATGTTGAATAGAACTCATGACCAAGAAAAATGATTCATTGTGAATATTAAGTTCTTGAAAAACACATCAATGAGGTAAATATAACCCTTCAAATGTTCTATATTATTATATCATGATTTATGGAAAAATATATGATTAATATATATAATTTAAATTACATATAACTGGATACATTGGAAATTATTAGTGAATTTTTGGAAAAGTGGTTAATATTATCATTATTGTAGTTAATTACATTTTTGTATATAAATAATATATATTTTAATCATTGTTTTATTTATGGAATTCGGAATAATGCATGTTTACAATAATGTTTTATTGTAATTCATGTTATTACCATGTTTCAGTAAAATACATGATAATGGTATTCACATGTTTGGTGTGTGATGATTTAAAGTTGCAATATATTATTTGAAGTATTAATGATTAGTTCATTTTGTATATTTAGTAGAATTGTTTATAATTGTTTTAATATTAATATTTTTTAAATTTCATAAGGTTATCTATTTATGAAATGGTATATGTTTAACATTGGATGAGATTTTATATACTAATATATTACATCACCATATGAAGATTTAGGCATACTGGATAAAATATACTAACCATTTTGTAATAATAATAACAATATATCAGAATAATTACTTATCATTCTATTATGGATCTTTTGATCCATTAAAAGTGGGATTCAGTTCCTCAAACATAAAAAATCATTGTTTTATACTCATTTCATGGATTATGTGATGAATTTAAAAATGATTAATGCATAACCAAATGGTTTTATTTTTATTAGGTAATTAAAATATATCAAGTAAGTGTATTTCCTTATTTTCTTATATTTTAGAATAAAAACTCAAATAAACAAAATTGATATCGAAAAAATACATTTTATCATTATTTTGTTGATATCACTACCCTTTTCACATCTTTTTGGTTTATGTATTCGTGGTCCTTAACTTTTTTTGGACCTTATTATCTATCATTTTTTATCATTATTTGGGTGTTAGTTTTCTTTTCTATGTCCTTTTTTCTCTTCCCAACTATTTTATACTATTTGGAAACTTAGTATGTGTTATTCTATATGACAATTTTACTTATATTTCTCTCTAATTAATCCAATGTTTTATTCACCATTTTTATGATGTGGGTTTTTCAACAATTGTGTTTCCAAATACAAAACCCTTGATTTACAAGATCAATTTAAAATTGAGAGGTTGAAATTTATTTAAGGTGGGTAGAATGTAAAACTATAATATTTTAAAATAATATCATTATTTTGTATAGAGTTTGTGACATGAAACACCAGGCTTAAAAAAACCATGAATATAATTATTTAAATTTAATCTTTTTGGTACCTTAGGGAACACACACCTTTGATTATAACGGAATCATAATATAGAATTCCTATATATCCTTGACATTAAATTTTAGAGTGATAATATTATTATATAAACTACTATAATTGTGGATATATATGGATTATATATATTAAATTAAAAACATTTGAAATAAAAATATATGTTTTCTGAAAAACATTATTTTTTAAAAGATAGTTTAGTCCAACATTCAACTCATAATATAATGTTAATTTTTACCACTTTTATAAAATTTATTTTAAAAAGTAAAATTATTTAATTAAATCGTCATAAATATTATCCTATGATTAATTTTTTTTTCTGAAATGCATTATTTTTTGATGAATAGAGAAAATACTAAATTTTATTTTGAACTGCCTTTATGTTTTAATAATTAATAAACATACATTATATGATTTATTTAAATAAAAATATGATAAATTATATATATTAAAACAATTTAGTTCATTCTCATTACAACCATTTTTAAATTGTATATGAAAACATTGTAAACTTTTGAACATTTTCTCTTTGAAAACCACACTTTCTCATCACACCAACAAGATTAATTTTAAATTAAATTTTGATACGTACATTGTTTTAATTTATGAAAATTTATTCTATATTGTTAATAATAATAATTATTATCATCTTATATGGTCAACATAATTTTTAAACTAATAAATAATAAGATAATTAAAAACTATTTATCGTGGTTAAGGTAAAAAAATGGTGTAGAGTGGAGATTAACTAAAAATATAAAGGTTAATATTAACTCACAAAAATAATATTATATATTTTATGGAAATATTGAGACACTATAATGTCTTTTTATCTAAATTAATCTTTTTTATACCCTTTTGGGATGTTTAAATCATAGGTACACAATTATAATTTCAAAATTTTATATCTATGTCACTCACCACACTTATGAAAGGCCAGCCCATATCCTCAATTATTAACACCATAAACCAAATATTGTCAGATAATTACAAACAAATAAACTTCCTAAGTTACCCAAATCATACAATAATACTTATTTTTAGTTTAAATCCAACCTATGAAGTCTTTTGGTGAAAACATGTGGAGGTTACCCAAATAAGTGGTAATGTTCACCAATGAGAATTTTTATATTATTTATACCAACACCACCTTAAATTATTATTAAAAAAATGATTGTATAATAAATTTATTATATTAAATATAATTATTTTTATGTTGATTTAATTACCTACATCCATTTCCACTTCAATCCAATGGTTTATGTAATCATCATTCATGTGTGAAGTGGAATATCACCTCGCAAATCGATTTCATTCATTTTCCCACTACCACCTCAAATAATTGGTCATGGTGATGGATATAAATTATATATATGATATTTAAAACAACATTATACCTTTTTATTCATTATATATTATATGACCATATAATTTTCATTTCTTATGGGATATGATAACACCTATCATGTGTACGGAGAACTACTTCCTCGTGAAGCGATGTGACTCGTTTTCCACTAACTCTTTACATGGAAGGTAATAAGGATAATGTTAATAAATATTTTTGATATAAAATATATAATTATTATATATATATTGAATATTTATAAATATAAATATATAATATATCATTTTCTTTTATACCTTTTCACTCACTTAAAGTTGATAACATTGTTCATGTATGTGTGGAATACTACCTTCACGAAGGGGTATGATACTATATTTATCACCAAAATATAGGGATGATATATATATATATATAATATTGGTTAAATATATAATATGATATTATTATCATTATTTATTTGAAATATATTACTTAAATCATTTCCAGAACAATCATTTAAAAATAAAAACATAACTCATGTGTATGTATGACTTACCGTCTTCAATATTGTAACGTTCATAATTTCTAAAAAACATATTTCAAGATTGGTATTAAAATTTTAATTGATGTATAAATATGTGAATAAATTCATTATTATTATTCAATATATGATTTATCAATATCATATTCATAATAACCATAATTTGTATAAAAAAACGTATGAGAATCCAAGTAAATTAACACCAGAAAGAATGAAAAAATGAAATTTTAACAACAAATAAGTGATAATATATTATAATAAGATAATATATGAAATTATAAGAATTTATATATTTTTTTAATAATCTAATAAACATCTTAATTTAATTATATTGTACTTTAAAGAATGTTCAACCAAAAGGATGTTTGTTGTAAGGGATTTCATAACTCAATTTCCATTAACTAGTATAAAATTTTACATCATAGATTATGTCATGGTATGATTAAGTTTGTAAAGTCCTTTGATTATTTTATGTTTTAACTCAATGTGTTTTTTGTTGATTTACATTTTATTCAAAAAATATATTCATTTATTAATCCTCAATTAAGCATTATGATCTTCACAAGGGATTATTTCAAAATTTTATTTTTAATTAGGATTGTTTATATTATAATCCACTATAACAATTATATGATAGTTGTTTAATAAAAAATTTAATAATTTAATAATTTCGTTATTCCTAAAATTTTCAAGTAATAGTACCATTTTTTCAATCTTTGGAACTTAACATTGTTGATAACATATTTTTTATAAAATCTAAATTATTTTATCTATTCAGTTGAAAATATGTTTTCTACAAAAAACATGTTCTCTAAAAATATTTTTAGAAATGTTTATTCAATTTAAAAATGATTTATTAAAGAAATATTTAACCATTTTACTATTTAAAAAATAATTTTAATGTAATATTCATGTAATTTTTTAAAAAAATGGATACTGTTATTTCATCAAGAAAGTGAAGGGAATCATTATATTAACTTGTAAAGCATGAGTGGAATTTTTTTCATCACGAATAGTCAAATTATTAAATGATTCCATTAAAAGTATTAATTATTATATTAAAAGAATAATATTTTCAAAATTAATTATGAACTTTTAGTTTGAAAAATTTATTTTCCAAATGAATGGGATATATTCCTAAAGATTAGTTTTAATGGTATTATTTTTCAACAATGTAAACGAAAAATTATTTATACACTAATAGTTATATGTTGTATTGATTTTATCTGTATTCTTCTTCTAGATTTTTTAAGATAACTTTAACCAATGATAGTTTTGATATTCACTTCCTAGATTCATTTTTTTTCATTAAATTTCCCTTGAAATATTCACTTTCTTATGGAAATAAAATTTCCCATAGATATCCATATTATTATCTTGGATATTATAAATGATTAAAATTTATATAATTTATATATATGGTATTTTAAATTGAAATTTATTTTTTGATCTAGGAAAATACTAATAAATTCATATTAATTAATTAATATAGATATTTGATGATAATTCGCATAGTTCATGAATAAAATTGATTAATTAAAAAATGATGACTGCTTTGGACATATATACATGGGTGGGGACCGATTATAGATATCCCCTAGATGCATCTACTGGTCTCATGAAACAAATCATTTGAATATCCATAGTAAAATGGGTGTGTACCCATCAATAATAAACTATCTTAGGGATAGATCAAGATGGTAGAGGTATCAGGATTCCTGGGAGCATGACATCTAATAATAAAGCATCTCTTTTATTGATAACTTATTTATTTTTATACCTATTATTTTCATAATGATAATATATCTAGATGCATTTCATTATAAATTTATTGAATAAATTACAAGTGTTTTTAGTTATTTTTCTTTCTATTTTGTCTATTCCTAGTGAAATTTTGATAATCAAGTTATTTATTAAATTTAATGTGATTTTATTAATTTACATTTCCATATTTATTATGCATTATCCATTTATTATAGTCATGTTATTGATTAATTTTAATATTTTCTAGTTATTTTCCATACCAAATATTTTATGTCTTATCTAATCATGATAGTAAATTTATTTAAAATGAAATTATGTTTAATTATTTACCTTTATATTTCATTTATTTTTGTTGTTTCATGACATATTTCATTCTATTTAACCCATACCATGCATATAATCTCACCCATATTTTTTTCCCTATGATTAAATGAAGTGTGAAATGATCGATGTGAAAGGATATGCTAGTGGTAATAACATAATTCTCAAAAACCTATTTTAATTTTTGATTTTAAATGAAATGTGGTAATCTAGTATGTATATACTTCAAAATTTATACTAAACTATATAATACTTGGGGATGTAATTATCTATATATTATACCAATTTAATAAAGAAGACACAAACTCTAGGATTCTATAGTTGGTGTCCCTAAAAGTCCCACCTGTCATCATGATTAATAGTATTCTCACTCATCATTATCAATAATATTCATGTACCATATAATGACGAAAAGTAATCCCTCACTTTTCATTATAACAATAATCATTCTTCATATAGTTCTTGATTTAACTATCAAAATGATATGAGTTCATAGAAAATCTCATTGATGAAATCATAATCAATTTAGAGAAAAAATATTGATGGAATCATTTAAAATTTTCTCAAATTTTTAATAGTTAACATCAATATATCTATCAGTGATGAATAGAAATATTATTAAAATATCACAAAAACACTCTTGAGGAAAATTTAATTTCAACATTGAAAAACACATTTAAAAATTTACAATATAAAAAATATTATGAAACAATTTTAATTAAAATTAAATTTCGAAAACATAAAAGGATTATCCAATTAAAAAAATTCAAAATGTCAAAAAAATTTATTAATTCATATTTTTTTAATTAAATCAGTCCTTTTATACTTTGGTAAAGGAATTCTATGTGTGTTGTATGAACATTGTTAAAAAAATTATTTTTTAACCCATAGTAAATAAATTAATAGACATGTTAAAATCACCTAAATAAATAATTCAATTTCAAATAATACTATTCTTGAAAATATTTATTAAATCATGGATATGAAAAGAAATATTCTTGGTATAAAAAGTGATACATTATTTGTATCACTTACTAACAACTTTAAAAATGTTTCTTCAACAAATAAGGAAAAAATAGAAATTATGATTTTAAACCAAATGCATTAAAATAGAATAATAATATGTTTTTGTTTAAATATAATAATATCATATAATCCCTCCAAGTTGATCTTTTAAGATTAAAAATCCTAAAATAATAATATATTTTATCAAAAAAACCCATACCATTTTTATAACTATTGGATCATAATCTTGTGAATGAAGTGAAATCAAATAAAAAATTTAATATCATGAATATATATAGATATATGAGTAAAAATTAAATTATTAATATATACACATTGTATAATAATATAGGTTAATAATATATCCATGAGTCCCAAAAAAAATAAATTTTGAAACAAATAACAATAACAAATATAGATTCGTTGAATTGGTAAATAATAAATTTATATATTATGTATAACAAGTTAAAATACAAAAATAAAAAAGCTAAATACAAATAAAATCATTGAAATTTTAGTTCAAACATAACAATGGAGGAATATAATCAATGACTAAATGATGTAACCCAATGAAAAAAAATTGATTTAAGAAACACCTTACCTCATTCGTAACATATAAAGAAAAGCAACTTGGATGTAATACTAAAATTAACAGACAACGTATTGAATTGTAGGTTATTTATTATATAATATTTAAAATTTTATTATATACACAATATAAAAAAATATATGTATAACATTAAAACATAACTCAATAAAGTGAAGTTTAGTTGAAATCTCCTAACCCAAGCCCCTAGTTTCCATGTATATCTGTTAACAACTATATAAAAACTGTTATAAAATATTTAATTTTATGAAAACCATATATAAGGTTAATACCCTATAATTAAATGATTCATTGAATTTCTTTCAATTACATTTTTATCTATTTAATTGGCTATGTCTAAGTCAAATATTTTTTAGATGTTTGGATCGTAATTTTAAAACAACTTCGGTTCGATGACCATAGTCAATCATTTTATTATTTCACAATATCCATAATAAAAAAATATTTATTACATAATTATCATTTTGAAAAAATATTTATAATTTTATAACATACTATTTTTTATGATTATGAAAAAAAATTACATTACACTTATGGAGGCAGTAGGTTGAACGTTATCAGGAGTAATATTAAAATTTTTAAATCTACATGGTGGAAAGAAAGTAAGTATAATTTTATATTTACATAAGTATTATTATATCCTAAATATCATATAATCATTAAATACACTAATATAACATCAGTGGGAGGTTGTGATGAAAAATGAATCTTGTCGCTTCATAAAGGTGGTAATCTACTCGTACACAAGAACAACATTATCATTTAAAAATAAGTGGAACGAAAGAATGATAGATGATATAATATATTTAAATAATTATAATTAATTAATTATTATCATATATATAATTTAAATATATTATTATAACCATCCATGATATTTGGTGATAGAAAATGAAACACATCTCATTATGAAGGTTGTATCCCACATGTATGCATAAAAGATGTTTTCATTCACTATTTTATAGATAATGAGATGAAAATGATTTAATCCATACTAATAATAACATATAATTATATATTAGTTACTAATGATATTATATAATAATGGTTTATATAAATTTAAAGTAGTTTGAAGAAGAAATAAACCAAAAATGTTCTGCTAAATCGTATACCTCTTCTTTAGACAAGATCCTTTTGTTTTACGCCTTAATCCCATTATGTTTGATATTATGAAAAAACTATGACCTCAAATAAATGAGAATATATTTTATGAATTTAATTATGAAGTTATTTTTTGAATTAAATATCTCTATATGTGTGTAGAGGAAAGTGTAGGGTGTGTCCTTTTATATGTGGGTGAGAGGACACAGTTGAATTGTTTTAAAATATTAAAATATATATTATAATCATGTAAAGTGTCACCAAGGAACACTATATTATTATATTATGTGTTATGGGGTCAAAATAAATTAAAAAACATTTATAAGAGTTTTGGATAAATTATAATCCATATATTTTGGTTAATAAACTATAAATTCAATTTAATATTAGACAAGATGAATTAAATTTTTACCATGATAACTTAATTATACAACCAATGATAAAAGGTGATTCATAAAAAATATGTACTTGCTAATTCAAAAATTTTCATCTATTTTATTCTGTTAAATTTGTATAATTTTACCAAATAGATTTTTAAATTAGAAAAACGCATGAAAAATAGTTTTTAGGAAAATACTTGATTTAATCATAAAACAAAATTTACCTTGAAATAATGAAATAAAATAAATCAAATTAAATATTTAGGAAAAATTATAAAAAAGGAATATTTTTATACATTTAGAGAAGTTAAATACCAAAAATTTAATTTTCCAACCAAGACATTAAGTTCAAAGATATATAAATATATTTTAATTATAATAAAATATAACTTATCTTCACTAAAGTCAATCTTGGATTCCCCAATTTAAAATAATGACTTAAAATACCTTATTTAACTATTGAAAAATATATTTTTTCAAAATCAACTCATAAAATCAAATAAATTTACATGATAAGGTTATTGTAAACCTTTACCACATAGTTTTATCTTAGTTTCACATGTTTTACCTTCAATGAAGTGAATAATATATTCTATGACTACCATTCTTAATGAACAATTTTTTTTAAAAATATTATATATTTTAATTTGGTATCATTATAAATATGTATCGTATTTTATAAAATTCAATTCAAAAAATTAGTGGACATTAATTTAAAATATACTTACTGAACATGATTAAAAGTGGATTTCCAAAAATACGACTTCTCATATATAATAGGTTTTCATACCAAATTCAAGAATATATTTATTCTTATTATATTAATTGGAAAATTATTAATATAAAATAGCTAATTATACATTGAAACCATTTTTAAAAATGAAAATTTTGAATTTATTAAATCAAAAGAGATGGTATTAAATTTAAATGAGTTTTCAATATTCATCAAAGAAATCAATCCTTTATTAAAATTCTCAAAAATACACATTAATATAATTTTTAAATTATCATATAAAAAATTATGTTCATTTCTATAAATTAATTTTCAAAAATTGTAAATAATAATTTATAATATTTTCTCATAATTAATAATGAACCCCCTTATAAATTAAAGGTATTTTCGAAGTATAAAATAAATTTATTAAAAACTAAGGTATTATTTCCTAATAATTAATAAATCTGTTTTTACTGAGTACAACAATTTTATATAATTTTCCCAATTTCGTAACGTTTATTCATACTTTCCAATTTAATAGCTATATTAAAATTTCCATGTTTAAATAATAATATTTTGGTACTCCATTTGTGCTTGGTGTATTATGTCATATATGCTATCAAAAATAGTGTTCTATTAAAATATCTTGCTGTTATATTATCCCCCCCCATCCTTAATGAATTATGACATAGCAATTTTATATGGATCTCAATAATAAAGGGTTTTACAATTTAAAATACATTTGTTCAAAAACAAGCATTATAAAAAGGAATAATAAAAATCAATCTGATGTATGGAAATGGGAAAATAAAGGTTAACTATAATGGTATGTAATTACATTTTAAAATAATAAAACATTAGTGAAAAGAGAAAATATAAATCCGGAGTAAAAATTAATTTCCAAATATTCATGGAGAGTGATAGAGAACATTGATCACACGAAATTGAAAGAACATGATAAAGTAAATAACAAAATAATAATAAATAAATGATGAGTTAAAAAAGGCCATAAATTCAGTATAAATTTAAGTAAATGATATCATTTTTATTTTAAACTCATTTTACTTTATTTGGGGAATAAAATAACTATCTTGAATATAAATAGAATGAAATATAATTACCTTATTTTCTTCAAATTAATAAATTAAATTTGGTCCTTTGGTTTCATGTTTCAACCAGTTTCCACCTTTTTATTATCTTTTAATCAAAGGGATGTTTATAGATATTTAAATTTTGAAGCATAATAATCAAATTCAAATTGACCATGAGGTACATAAAGGATAAATTGATTTTCACTATATCTTTAATAAAATAAAAATCTTTAGAATAAGGTTAGATAATACCTCAGATGAATAAACCATCCTTATTATAAATAATAAATTAAACATTGAAATGAAATAAAAACACCAAAGGTTCAACATGGAAAATTTCCTAAATAAATAACCCTATATCATAATTATCCAAAATAACGTCAATATTAATGAATGTATGAACAAAAAATTTTGTATCATACCTTTCAGATTATATCACAATAAATTTAATAAAAATATTCCAAAATAAAATTTATTGTTAAACCCGTGGGATAAATTTACTTAAAAATAATAAAATATATCTTAAATTATTATTAGGTACCAAAAAATCACATAACATAAAACAAAAAATTTGTTTCTTGGACATTTAATTTATGATCAACTATAAACATAAAAACCAATGATAGTTTCAGAAAATATTACATTTAACTCGCCTGGAAACATCCTAATATATAATGTTTTCTAAACCCTTATTTGATACCAAATGTATGATATCTAAACATTCAATCTCAGATATGGTACTAAAAAATATTAAAATGTATAGTTTGGAAAAATGTTACCCAATTTTATCCATCAAAAAATGATATTTCATTTAAATAGTAGATCACTTATAAATCCAAGTACCATTATGGTTTATAGTGTTAGGGAATTAAGAAAAACTATTACATTACAATACCCATGTCTTAATGTGAATTCTTCCCCTATTACTAATATTTTTATATTCCACATTAAGTATTTTGAATCTCTAATAAAATTATTCACACATTATTCCTTTATAAACACAATTTGTTTACCAGTATTCTTTGTAACCAAGTGAAAGTAAACATAAGATGTGGATTATAAAATTATCAAATATGGTAAACATAAGAATGAACAATTAAGTATAACCACTGAGAATAATTACAAAATAAAATAATTCATAACCATATTAACATGGATAAAAAATGTCACAATCTTTAAGGATTTCAAAAATGAAATAATCATGAGTCATGTGATATCAATATTGATCAATGTAACTATTTAAAATTTATATCAACCATATAGAATAAAATTTTTATCTCATAACATTAAACCGTTATCATGTAATCATCTAAATTTATCCATAAAATATCTCTTAAGAGTAATATATAATGGATACAATCCATAAACTCTTAGGTGTAACATAACTTCTACATCTCTTAAGAAAAACATATATCCAGTTAACTCTATCTCATTACCCAATGCATTGGAGAGATATATAGAACTCACATGTTATATGACATATATCAGGCTCACCCATCATTATAAAGAATGTCCAAATACCATATAATTAGAAACAAATTAGATGATTTCGATTTTCAACACAACAAAAATATTTGTTTAGTAAAAGCGTGATTTATATGTTAAAAACAAACATGTTCCAACACAATCTCTAAAAAATAATATTCCATCAAGATAGAGATAATTATGGTATCACTATAAAATATCCTCTATAGGGAATGAGTAACATCAAGTGTTATTTTTTGTGAAGAATATAAATTCCATAAAAATATCAACAAAAAAATTTCTTTAGAAAAATAAACTTTCCAATTTGAAAATCAATTTTAAAAAATAAAATTTTCTAAAATATTAGAAAAAACATTTTATATGAAAGTTATCTTTGAAAAATTAATTTTAATATTCAAAAAATAATCATAATGGTACACAAGGATTATTAATCTTTATATGATAAAACAAACATTACTTTTATACATCGGTAAAGAAGGTCAAAATTTGTCATATCAATAATGTTAAAAAAATTATATTTTAAAACCTCTATAAATGGATTAAAAGAAAAATGAAATTGACCTTTCGAAATCATTGATGTATAAATAAGGAAATTATATAAAAAAACAAGAAAATATGAATATTAAAGGTAATATTTCTGATCTAATAGAAGATACAAGTTCGATATCACTTACAAAAAAATCAAGATGATTATTAAACCAATAAGGGGAATGTGGAAATGAATTATGTAAACCAAATTAAAAACTAGAGGAGAATAAATGTTATGGTTTTTAATATTATATGATAATATAATCCCTATAAAGTTAACATTGTATATAGATAATCCTGAAAAAAGATGAGATTGTATCTAAAAAATCCTGTCCATTTTGATATCTTTTTTATCATATGCCTGTGAAATAAATGACTTAAAATGAAACATAAACTATCATGAATATTATTGTATTCATGATATAACATTTTATGGAAAATTATATACACATATTATAAGAATATATGTGCATAATATTAAAATTGGTCCCAAATATGTATAAATAAAGATGAATTACACCCTAAAAGATCATATCAGTTAATTGAAAATTAATCAACGGAGTGATTTTGTGTTAGAAATTTAAATCAACAAAAAAATAATCAAAATAAAACAAAAATTAAAAAATAATAATTTCAAAAATCATTACTCTTTTCATTTTATAATGCACCTCATGGAATGGAAATAAATATAAAAAGATAATGCCCCATGAGTCTACCCTTCATTAGGCCTTGGGTTGGTGACTAGGATTGAGGGAATGAAAATGTAACATATGGAAGGAATTAACCATTATGAAAATATATGACATGGATATATGATATAAATGTTAAAAAAATCATGAAATAATTTAAAATAAATTGATGAAAACCATCCCATAAATCATGAATAATTTAAAAAAAAACAAGGAATCTCAAACAAATAACAAGATGAAAAGTTATATAGAAGAGACTAAATATAAGCTTCAATTGTCCAAGATAATAATTTATATAGGGGTACATATAGTCCTCATATAATCCTAAAAATAGTTTTTATATTCATAGGGTGATAATACTTGTATACTCAGTGTATTATTGACAATGTCTCTCTTGAATATTTGAAAAGAGAATGTTAATACACTAGAGAACAAACAGAAAATCCAATTGCACCAAAACAGATAATAAAATTGAAAAACTTCTCAGCATAGCCCAATCAAAAAATAAAAAATCCAAGTACAGTAACATAATAAGAATCGTGTTTATAATAAAGTTCCCCACAATACTTCCACATTGAGTTCCAACTCCCATGCCACAACATTATATGGTGTGTCACTCTCATGTCTTTCATATAAAAACCTACTTGAAGAAACATAGTCCGTAACATCACATCTCTCTCATATAAACCTGGGAAATTATATCTCATTAGATATCATCTCACCCATATACACATTTTCCATCACATTACATCACATCACATCTCGCATGTATGCACCTAGGACAACACATCACATCAGATCGCATCTCACCCAAAGAAACCTGAACCATCACATCACATGAAAACCGCATCCATAACTGAGATAGTAGGATATCATGAATAAAAAGGACATCAAACTCGCTCCCTATTCTTACCATGAGTAACCCCATTATAAGAAAAATCATCAAACATCCTTATATTTCACTTTTTACTTGTGGCCATCACAACCCTTGAATGTAATCATCTCATGGATGAGATAGTGGGAAAAAGTGGGTATCCATACATCTAACCTTGTCATTAGAATGTTTTTAAAACACTATAAATACAATTATTTATTGAGACAAAGTGCTCAATAGGGGTGTGGATCGTACAGAAATCATGATGTAACTAAACTATATTTTTTTTCACTACACATGAGAACATATTATGGTTCACAAAAAGAGTTTCATCCAAACTCACAACCTTACCACAATCCTCAAATCCACCATTAATTTACTTTTAATTTTTAAATTCATAATTCCATAAAATAAATCTAAAAACCACATTCTTCCTTTAATTTTATGATAAGACAATTTCTTGATCTCTCATTACAAACTTTTTCAATATTAATGCCATTTATTTTACATTTAATTAACAACCTATTTAGATAGACATACCATTTTAATTAAAAAACCTATTAATAATTTCAAACCAATATATATCAATTCATTTTTATGAGTTTATTCCACTATAACATTGGAATCTATCACATCCAAACAACAATTCTCCTCATTCTAAAATGACCTCTATTTTATATAATTTCCCATCACAATCACTCTCCACATCACAACCACTATTTTCCACATCCAAATATTTTAAAATACTCCCTACACATCACAAGAACACATCATGACTACACATCCCAAACACACAACACAAACACACATCACCACCACACAAATTATTTAATATTTTCAATGATTTTTCGTCTCATTTCATTTTAATTATCATTGTAATTCTCACAAAAAGTAGAGTTTCCATATGAAACCATTTTTATTATATGGAGTTTAATTATTACCCACATTTAATAAAGGAGATAATAAAAAAACACATAATAATTTTTTCATAGTAACAACAATCACATTGTAAAGAAATTATGCAACTGTTTTGTTTTTTACAATAGAATCGGCCTCATACAATCATAACATCAATAATATCAAATATGAAAAACCATGTCAATTATTTCCCCATAACCTTAAATTTAAATTAAACCAATTCACTATATTCATTATGTAAGTTCATACGAACATACCAAAAAATAATAAGTATATTACCCTTTTTGAATACATAAATTATATGATAAATAAAGTATCGCCTACATCAACCATGGTTTTTGAACTACTACGTATAGTTTGATCAGAGGAAGAAATATTTTGTTTACCATAAAAAAGTAAAACACAATATAAAAACTGTAATACAATTACCCACATAATAATCTTATCAATAAAACATCAAAACCAATGATAACCTAATAGCATCCCTTCCTAGATAATAAATGTACTGAAAATAAGGGAAATGGAACTAGAAAAAAATTCCAAAAACCATTTAAGATCAATGTCCCAAGGTTTGGGTCATAATTCAATATATATGTGATAAAATAATTCCAAATTATTAATTATGGTCACACAATATATTATGGATAATGATAGAAGAATGAGGGGATCTATAGGGGATTTTGTGTTTTAGATCTATCTTGAAAAACATTTGATCACATTGAACAACTATCCACCATACTACAAAACTTCTTTAAATGGAATGAATTGAATTATAATGGGAATGATAAAACCTAACTGAGGATGTTAAAATCACACTATAATAATTTTATCTATCTCTAAGCCACATATAAAAAAACTAGGGAAATTTCCATAGTGAATCTAAGACCACTACACTACGAAACCCGAGAGCTAGGAAGATGGCTACCCTGTAGTCTATCTCCATGGTGTAGCTATCCTAAAATAGATAAAACCATCAAAAACATACCCCAAATACTGAACATTAAAAAAAATGTCTCCCTAATGAAGAAATAATGAAAAATGTAGTAGAACCAGAACTCTGCATAGACCTCTATAATGCATATGACACCTCCACACTATAGCCTTGAAAAATTGGAAGTATCACAAAAATCCTTATCTTGGTCCTCTATATCATAGAAAACCTCTATATGACTTACCATTCTCAATATACATATACATTATAGTACTGTTTTTAATTATTAATATATTACAGAAACACATTCCCAAAGAATATATTAGTTTAGTACCTTTGGAAAAAAGGAACACAATCTTCTAATTTGGTGAAAGATCTTAAACATATCCCATAATGATCTTCCCCTTTAGTAACCCCAACTAAAATCTTTCATTATAACCTGGTGAAAAGAAAACATAAGAAGAATTGTTATATCATATTCTTGGTAAGGTTAAACAAGGGATATATGTAAAAAATAATCATAAGCATAAGGGTATGATAACATGGTCATGAAAATAGAATATCATGCACTTCATATCAATGATCATAAACCGGAATTATAGAATAAATATTTTTAGTACATAAGACATGAATCATAAATAAAATAAATTAATAACATGATCCATAAAATAATAACATAGGAATGAAACATGAAATTATGTATGAAAAACAATTATATAATGATGATTTCCATAGTATTAAATGCTGCAATTCCAAGGATATCTTAGTAGTATGGGTTCACTTTCCATACCATCTTTTCTATCAAAGGTCACTCCCATAACCATATTGGTAGTCATGGATGATTCCCATTACCATATTAGAAATCAAGGTTCACTCACAAGATCATATTAGTAGACAAAGTCTATTATGTCTATCTCATGAGATATAAATCTTTACCCAATGTATTAGAGGTAGATATAGGTCTGACCCATCTCATAATGAAATCATACCCACATATTCCAAAATATTTTAAAAAATAATATTATAATAAATGTAAAGTAATGGGATTTATAATCATGTATTCAAATAATAACCTATAGAAAATATATAGGTTTTATAATTATTTCATAAAAAGAGTAACCTTAAAAAAGAAGTTGGTTTCTTAAACCTCAACCCATCACAACCTAATCCATTAGGGGAAGGAATATGAGTGGTATTCAGAAAAAATAACAATTTATGTCATTTTATATGGGGAAATATTTTGAAAGATCATTTGGAAAAATTATTTTCCATAAACAATACTTTTTGGAACAGAAACCCTTTTGAAAACCATTTCCCAAAACTTATAAAGGAATCCTGAAAACTTGTATGGAATGTTTGAAAACATCTTTTAGTCCTTTTTCCTTGAAAATAGTTAGAGTAATCTTTAAAAAAATTCAAAAAAATTACCTTTAAAATAAATTTTAATAATTATAAATGAATCCCTCGAAAACATTTTAAAATATAAAAAATTTCCTTAATGTCCTTTTCCTTAGAAATAATATTAGGATATCTTTTAATAATATTTATTTAGAAAAATAATCTTAACTCATTTCAAAGGGTCTCATACAACTTTGAAACCTTTATATAATAATCCCCATGAAATAATTACATTAAAAATTATAAAATATCATGAAAATTAGGATATTCATAACATAACATGTCAAATAGCAGTATAAACAATCTCTCAAATAACATAGGGGCATAAAACATATGTCATGAAGAAGGAAAATTGAGATAGAACTACCTTACTCATTTGGTAACTTTTGAACCGTAAAACAATAATAAATTCAGATCATAAAATGGATATGTAAATACCCATAAATTGAATTATAAAAATCATAGAAGACATTCATGGGAAGTATTTATTCCTCAAAAAATAAATGAGTGGTGACTAAGGCATGTATCTCACTGAAAAAATTGTAATGAAACTCCCTTATTCCTTTATAATAAGTACACTCATATTCCCCATTAAATAAAGAAAAATATATAGATATAAAAATATAATAATCTTCTTATTATGTCAGAAAAAATAATTTTATGGTACGTATATACACTATGAAAAATAAGAAGGTTGTGAATATGTATGTTGTCCGATAAAAATAAAAGTGAGACATAAATCCATTACCTTTTGACTGATTCCTTCCTTACATGTGTAAAATTCATGTATAGTGGTCTTAAACATATTAGTAACTAATTCCACAATCATGATTAAAATTATGATATCATATATTATTTATTTGTGACATTATATTATCTATTTATTAACAATTACATTTTAAAGTGACATTTTGGGTAATACCTACTTTATTTATCATAGATGTTTTGACTTGTAATTCATGATTATATTAATTAGATAATGATTAAATTACATCCAAAATAAAAAACATGATTTATATATAATAAATTTTTATTACGTAAATATATATACATATACATATATATATGTATATATAAGATATATATGTGAAATAGAATACACCGTTCATGGAGACGGTGAGTCGTACAAAAGCATGAACATTGTTTCTATTTTCTTTCCATACTAAATGGAAGAAATTAAATTCCATATATAAATATATTATTCTATTAGTATTATAATTTCATATATTTAATATTTATTCATTATATACATTTTCGTAATCATTCTTCATATGGATAAAATGGAAGATGAATCTCATCGTGTCGTGGACACGATATGCTATACGTATGCATGAGTGATTAAATAATTCCCTAAATTGTGAAAATGTAAGGTATTGGATTGTATATATTTTATTACATAATCAATATAATGTTATATTTATTATTTATATCCATTATATCCATCATTAAACCCATCCAACTAATGTTGTGATGAAAAACATATTACACCAAGATGTGAAGATATTAAGTGGTACATACACAAATGTGGTACAATCATTTTTCATAGCTTGAATAAAAGATGGAATATGGTTTTTTCATTATCATAATAACATCTCATTATATAATTGATATTTGAGTCATTAATATATAATGGAATCAATACATAATGTAGAAGTTGATGAAAAAACAATTCTAAAATGTGTCAGCAAGGATATTAACACTTCTTCAATGATCTCCCTCTAGATCTCATATTAGAGACACTAGATATGTTATTTTTAAAATACCATAGCGTCTATAATATCGTTATATAAGTTTAAAAGATAAATTTTGATGATATTTCTAGTCTTGAAACCTCAAAGTGGGGTCTGGAAGTGAGAGAGGAGGTGTGTTTTTATAAGTGAGGGTATGGGCACTCTTGGAGACACTCAAAATGTTAAATTAATATAAATTTATTTTCAGTATAAAAAAATCACAAAAGTAAATTAATTCAAAGATAATATGATTATTTTTTTCAACCCTCTCAAACAATGATTTTTAGACTTGTTTCGTAAAATATATTAACAATATCTTTTGGGTTTATCCCTTAGATAAACCCTTTAACATTTACTATGAAAACCTGGCCTTTTATACTTTAAAATTAATTTATTTTCTATAAAAGGGAAAACGAACACCAAATAGATAATTGATTAAAATTTTAACATAATTATAGTTATTTGGAGGAATTCTATTTTTTATGAATTTTATGTCATTTAATAAAATATTTTTTATTTTAAAGTATCATTTATGTCAATATTGATACTATTAAATATTTTATATTTTAGAAATATCCTAAAAAAATGATAAATTCAAACCAACACATATAATATAACAATAAAATATAACATATGTCTATAAAATTCATATATGTCATTAATTATGTTAATGTGTTTTTATTTTAATAGTTTTTATAAAATATATTTGATATTTCTCATAATTGAACCATTATTCCATAATCATTATACAAGAATTTATTTAAATTATTTACTTTGTGAAAATTAAAAACAATTTATCATGATGAATATAAATGTATTATCTTTCAAATTAATATTTATAGTTGAATTTATATTCTGTATAACCATATATTACGAATGTTTTAGTTATTAAAATCAGTGTATAACATTTTTAAGTTATCCTTAAATAAAATTTATTAAATCTCATATTCTAACCCAAGTGCACTAAATTTTTTAGAATTTTGGAATACGATTTATTTTGTTCTAAATACAATCATACTGTTAAATTTGTATATGTTTTATTGTAATTTTTTTACATTATAATATTAATTTTACCTTTAATTACATGATTTACACTTAACCATGGTAAATATAAATTTACTAAAGTTACAATTCATAATAAAAAAAATAAAAGGAACTAATTCTCATAATTGGGACCATCTAATTGAAAAAATGATATCTATTTTCCAAATTTTAAATACATTATTTTTAATAATTAATTTATAATTGATCCCATTAACAGGAAGAGAAACAAGTTATTAATGTTAAAACATGAATAAAATTGAAATGTTTTTATATATAAATTCAATTTAAAATTTATTCAAATGAAATAAAATATTTTAAATGATAAAAAATTTATCTAAATATACTTTTAAATCATTCAAAAATATAATTTAAAACTACATATTTTTTCAATGAAAAATATTGTTTTCAATTTAAATTTAGTATTTTTTATAATTCATCAAAACATGAATCTTAATAGAAAAATACAAAAAAAATTATGAAAAAAAATTTAGTATCCTGAATTCAAAGGAGAAGTTTATTTTTTTCATATATAATTTATAAAAGTGAAAAATTTAGATTTAAAATTGGTTCTCCATTTGAATGTGATAAAAATATCATTTTTAAAAATATAGGGTTTTATGTATAAAATTTGGTAGGTTCTTATCTTTTGATTATAAAATATATTTGATGAATATAAAAAATATTTGATATAATATATACCAAATATATTTCATCATTAAAATTTACTAATTGTAATTAATTTAATTTATTAACACTAAACCACATTTGGCACATAAAAATGAAACTATTTTCATTATAATCAATTGGTAAATAACTTCATTTCTAATTCATTTGTAACCAATTAATTCATAATATAAACCTTATATTTTCATAAGTTAGATAATAATATTAAGGACATATAATTTAATAACAAGATTTTATATTATTATGTTAAATAAAAATATTTTGATAATATACTATCCTTCGGTAAAACTAGGTTTTCCATGTAATGAAAGCTTTGAAAAGAACTAGATTTACATATAACACAATCGATTATAGTGTTCCATATACCACAAGATCATCTAATTGTTGTTGTTATCACAATATTGTCTTGGTGTGTCATATGACATAATCTAAACATAATCTGTATTCAGTATTTGTGTTAAATGAAAAATATTGAAAGTAATAAATTTATTAAAAAAACATATTTCACAACATATCAGGGTGTGACACTCTTCACACCATAGATGCCTATTTTCCATACCACAGCAAAGGATCCACACCTTCGAACCTCTCTGAGTTATGATCTCACACCCCCTTCAAACTCTTTAGGACGCCGCCACGCCCCCACCCCCTCCCCCCCACCATGACACATCCTCTAATAGATTTCCATCAATTTAATGGGTGTAAATGTACTTATCATTACATAAGATACAACTAGAACTATTCTCTCCCTCTAGAATAAAAACCATTCCTAAGAATGAAAAAATGTAATGGGGTCAAAACAACTATCCAGGAGGATACCTCTTAGGAATATTACTACAATTGACCATGACCACTAACCAAACACATGAAACCCAGCTAAAAAATCACCAAACATCCCACACAACTAAATTACCACACTTTTAAAATATCCCAAATTGAACCCTTTTCAAATAACTATCTAAAACAACATCCCAACCACCTCAGTAACCAATCCAATGCTCACCATAACCATCTCAAAGAATATCCCCAAGCATAAATAAAAAAAATACATCTTCTATACCAGTATTTATCCTATTAGATAGGTACTTACTTAACAACATGGTTTTAATACATGTCATTGTATAATGTGCAATGATTAAGAATTAGGTTTCATCATCTTTTTATGTTAGAATATCTAACACACATAATATCTAGTGAAAATTAAATATCATAAACTAACATAATCTAAATTCCACATTAAAAAAGTCATGAAAAAATAAGAAAAAAATAAAAACAACATCAGGTACTGAGCACAAATTTGGGTCGCATACTCCCAAGAATTATCCTATATATTAACAATCCTCTATAATACATAATCCAAATTAATGGTCCATATATGCATCACCATGTAATAATGATCCTTGATGTCTACAAGATCCCATAGTGTGTCACTTCATCCTTGATATCTAACTCTCTTCAGTCAGTGACATTATAGTAATTGTTATGATGCTGACATAGTTGATAAGCATTTAAGAGGTTATAGATCATAACTAGTTTTGATAGAAGTTTCAAATTATAATCCACCTCACTAATGTGATCGAACAACTCAAAATCACCAAAATATAAGGCAAGAGCTTACTAACCTTCTAAACCTCCCTCACCAATATTAGGGGGGAACTTTAAGAACATGTTTTCTCTATCCTTGAACTCCCAGGGCCTCCTCCAAAGAATGTAATAAACCTAATTTTAGTCTTGTTATGCCTTTATACTCTTCTGAAAAACATTAATCATCCCTACTGAACACAATACCATATCATGACATAGAATTGAAGACACCATAACCTCATCCTAACAAAATGAATAAGGAAATGGTTTCCTATAAAAAGCCTCAAATAGATCATTGTTGATGGATGAGATAAAAATTATTTTATTAGATAACACAACCAATGGAATTTCTTGATCCTTGATTCCTTATAGACCAATATGCTTTCTTGCAATATATCCTCTAACTTTTATATAGTTTTCTCTATCTGTATGTCATTATGTGATTATATAGTATTGTTGAAGTGAAAATGTGTGCCAAATGAATACTTCAATTCTCTCTAGAATCATGAGGTAAAATGATCATCTCAGTCTAAGAAAATCGATATCATAACTCTATATAGCTAAAAATCCTTATACTCCTACCTAATTTCTAAGACATCCATGGTGTCTGACACCTTGGTCACTATGAAGTGAGACAACTTCATCAGTTGATCCATTATTACCGATATAACATCAATACCTCCTTGGACTCATGGTAAAACTTTAATTAATCATATTGAGATGAAATCCCACTTCCCCTTCAAAAAATCAAATGGATTTTATAATTTCTAAAGAACATATTTCTTATCCTTTACATGTTTAAAAAATAGAAACCATTAAATAAACACTGGCACTAATAATTTCATCATGGGCCACCAAAATTGCTTCCTCAAACAATTGTATATCATAGATGATCATGGATTCACATAAAAGGGTCACCAAAAAAATAAAAAATCACCCTCATGAATTTCAACCATAACAAATAGCCTCTATTGAATTGAAAAGCATTTATAACTATCATTCAACTAACCCTTTAGATTATTACATTGGATAATATGGTCATTCATCACCTCTACCACTATTTCATCCCACTGTGACTCCTCCACCTTCAATATCAGAGAAGACTACACTATAATTTGAAATAATTATCCTTCATAATTAAACACCCTTTCATATATCATTAAAGATGATAACTCTTCCATAATCCCCTAAGAATATCTAAACTCCATAAAAATAGCCTTCTATTTATTCATGCTCAGCATGGCATACCGGACATTCCCCTTTCCAAATAGGTATGATCTATATAATTCATAATTCATTAAAAAATCCATCATCCTTTATTTTCATATATTTATGTCTACATTGAAAAAATATACCTCATGATCTTTTGTTTCTTTAAGACCACAAAGTCTTCCATGAGATAATTTCACTATAGCATCAAAACAATCAAAATAGATACTAGATCTATATCATTGGTAACAAAATTAAAATCATGGTAGTATAACTATATAGACTTATAAGAGAAAAATACCTTTTACAACATCAATACACACCAAAAAACCATGAGGGAAGCTTCTTAAAACACCTTAAACATCTCCCATCATCATTCAATAGGATTACTAGGGAAGTAGTCATCTTTCCATTTAGGTAGTCCTATTTGGTCTGAAAAATATCAGTCCAGATAAATTTATTTTATTTCGTAGATAAGGTTATCAATTGGGATACAATCTAAGGAAAATAATATATGAACCTCTGGTAAAATATTCTAAGACCATAGAAGCAAAAAACAACTACCACGTTCTTTTTAGCTGCCCAAGAAACAACTGCTGTGAGTAATGACTGGTCTATAGCCACACCATTCTAGGAAACCACATGCCTATGTAAATTCACCAATTATTTTCAGAATATACACTTAAAAAACATTCCATTTAGGTGGTTACATAAGACAACCCAAAGTATAACTTTTATATGATCATCCTGCTCCTCCAATAACTTTGAGTATATCAATATCGCATCAATAAACATGACTACAAACTATTTTAAGAAGTCATGGATCCTAATGTTCATGATCCCTATGAAAAAAAATATTTAGTTTGTGACAAAAAATAGAATGAAAAAAAACTCAATGTTATCATCTCTATATTTGATGATATTATTTGCGACATCTTCCACCCTCAACTAAAAATGGTGATATCCTAATAACATATTTACATTAGAAAACCAATTATTCCCTGTCAACTCGTAAAAAAATATTCAGTCCACAGTATAGAGAAGTGATTCTTGTTCTTCACCTGATTCAACATACGGTAGTCTATCCACAATCTCAGAATACCATCTACCTTCATGGATAATGGAATCAGAGCACCCCAAGAAACCTCAATAGGATTGTGAAATATTTCCATACTAGATCATTTATAAAAAATTTTAAATCCCATAATTAAAAAGGTTTCATCTGATAAGGATACATCAAAATTAGAGAAGGATATATTTATAGATTGATATTATATATCATATAACATTGTGGAAGTCAAATCATAGCCTCCTCAAAAAAAACTTCTAAAAAATCACCGGTGGACTTAGTTTACTCCACCATCACATAATCTACTGATTCCATGGACAACTCATCCATAATTGATTTATGGGGATCCAAAAATATATTATAAAACCTACAAATGTAGTTTCTAATAAAAACTACACACAAAACATCCAAATACATGAAAAAAACTCTCCCCTAGAAGTAATTTATATTATAATTCATGTAACACATCCATTTGATGATAAAGATGACATTGTATGACTTCTGATGAATAAATAATAGATCTGCATACAACTGATGTGGATCCAAAATTAGTCTACTCCCTTATCACACATTAAACCAGTTGGAACGAACTCCAACTATAGAAATATCATTTACATCTTGTCATAAAGCATTAATTATATTTAGTGAAACAAAAGAGTGTGATGGTTTGGAATCAAAAAAGGAAAAATTAAGTGTAAATGATAAACTAATCTTACATATAGTGTTCTATAGACAATTTGTTAATACCACCCCCACAACATAAAACAAGCCACGCCCAAATCTAATGACTCATTGATGATAGATACCTCCATTTCCTTGCTTATGTCAGGGTCCGTGAAGACAAGGAACATCTTTAGGTCAACCTATACATTTTTTATCTCCTCTTTATTTGGGATAATTATGATTCCCCTACTATTGAAATGACCAATCTGCTGGATGCTACTAAGGATAATACTGGAATAGACTACCTCCACTATACTAAATTAGAAGAACTATGCAGATCTAATTTTAACAATTTTCAGAGCCACTATAGGCAAATCACACTGTTATAAGGCCCGAAGTAAAACCATGAAAACCATTGACCCTAAAAGGCTGAAAATGAATTCAATATTGTTGATTCCCCAAAGGTGAAGACATTAAAGGCACATGAACCGAAGACTTACCACTAGAAACTATACCCCTTATGGATCCTTATTGGTTCCTTTATCATTGTAAAACACAACATGAGTATATAACCTCAATCACCTCCACCTTTTTATGAACATCCAAATACTTTGGAAAATGAAAAAGGGTAACTGATTACTAGATATAAGGATGGAGTTAATCCTCAAGATATCACGCTTGGAACTACTAATTTGGAAAAAGATATGAGGAAAACATAAAATATCCTTAAACATGGTTCTAATCTCCCACATATACATGCTCAAATACTAAAGAGAGAATAGCTCCTTTCTCCTCAAAAACATAATTATCAATTTTAGAAACCTCACATAAAACTCCTTCTAAATGTCAACCCACAAAACATGTGCTTCTTTTTCTCAGTAAGATATAGATTCCACCACTGATACATATCCCATTGGATCTGACTAATTGAAAATGGAACTGATTACTTAGTTAGGGCCAAAATAAAAATAGTAGTGATTTAGAGATCACCAATAAAATCTATATCTCTATATACAAAAAAATTACCACATACTTCTCCAAACTCTACCATGGGAAGAAATGCAAGAACATTTACCATGCCTCGACCTCCCATATTAGGTAAATCCTCTAAAGATCAACTAGATCATTATAATGAACTATAACTTCCTAAAAACACAAGGAAAAAGAAAAAAATCATAAAGAAATGGGAAATAAGGATTTCCCATACTCAGTATTATATTGTTTTTTTAAGATTCATTTAAATAATTTTCATATTCTAAAAAAACAATTAGAATAAGAATATATGTAATCATAACTCATGTTCCCCCACTAGTTTACTAATATATAACTGATTAAACCTCAGTTAGTCATTCGGCAGGATAATTTACTTCCATCCATCGATGGGGGGTTCTAAAATCCCATGTCCTAATTGGTCTTCCGTGTCATATGTCACACACCAAGATAAACTGAATTCATTACCCTATTAACTGATGAAATCCTCAATATTGCAAACTTATAACTCAATAATATTCCTTTAAATAATCATTTTATACCACTATTCAATGACCCCCACCATCTAAAGGTACCCATAATAGGTTAAAAATATAAGAATTGAAATAATAACCCCTAATTCCTTCCATAAGTAGGCCCTTGGTTTCTTACTAGCTTCAGGGGTATAAAAACCTCACACATAGATGGAATTAACAATTATAAAAATACTGGATTGGGATATAGGGTATTAATTATCAATTAACTCCATGACATAATATAATATAAATAAACCAAAATCATTACACAAGGCATGAAAAATGTAAACAAATACATATAATATCTAAAAAAATTCCCTAAAGAAAACTTATATAGATTAAACACAATTGTAGCTCCAAAGGTAAGAGCTTGTAATATCTATCACAGTTCATGTGGTCCTCCTAAAAACCTAATATATAGTTTTTATATATGTATGGTGAGAATATTCATGTATAATTAATAAGATCATACCCAAAGCCTCTCCTTCACAAGGTAAAATATCATTCAAATGAACTGGTGATAAAACAAAGAAACCGATAGACCTAAATAAGTAAACTAATCAATTCCATCCACACCATGGAATTATCCACAAATAATGAATCCATTTTTAGTAAAATAAAAATAAATATATCGATAAAAAAGGTACTTGAAACTACATTCTCATTGATTTACCACTCTCATACAACAACGCTTGACATCATGTCACTCCCATATCTTCCATAAAAATACTACCTAAAGAAACATGGGCCATCACATCATATCACATAACATCTTTCCCTACACACACCTAGTTTATCACATCACATGATATCACATATTTCCCAAAAACAACATATCTATTAGAATTCACCCACAATAACCTAGGATATCACATCACAATATATATCACATGCGTACAACTAGGATATAAAATAATATTAAATCTATAGATATAACTAGGATTGTAGGGTATAGTGAACATATGGAAAATTAACCTCATGTAATAATTCTAATATTCATGACTCCGACCATAATTCCTCTCTTTAAACTTTACCTCAATTCACTTTTGAATTCTAGAAAAAAGAGACTATGAATTTCAACATCGTATATAAGAGAGATAGGGGAATGGCGGGTATCCATCCATCCATCATCCTAAAAATTAATTTTATATTTAAATAAATTTTTAGAAAAAAGTGAGAAACTGAGAAGTTACACAAGAAAGAAACAAAACAGCCCATGTAGAGAATGCTCAGAAAAAACAACTGGATCTGCCCCTCCCCAACACCTAATCCATGACTACAAGACATCACCAAGCTGGAACATTCAGTAAGAAGTACCGTGAAAAATTGAATGGAAATGACACCGATGACGAAGCCATACCCTCTCAATCGTCCAAGTCTAAAAGGCCAGCACCAGTGAAAACATTATTCTCTAATCCCATTGTGAAGAAGATCCAAGTAGAATGTTGGAAACGAAGCATCAAATGTTGCAATAGCACCGAGAAAAAGGAATCGAGAAGCAAACATAACACATACAAGAAAGCCTCTCACTCAAGACAACCAGCACCAAAAAATTAACCAAAGTAATTAATGATTAACTCAATTTTACCTACGTCTATTTACCTAAACAATTTCTAGTAAATTGATGAGATCTGAGTGGTAGGCACATCTGTAAGAAGATCCTATACTCAACTGGACAGCTTGTCCCATGTCTTAATATACTCGTCAAGATTGATATTCCAATTATTGAAGCCCCCATCTAATATTGAGTCATTCCTATCTATCCAAGCATATTTTTCCTCATTAAGGGACATCCTATGCAGTCTACACATCAATTTAGTGGCTTCTTCTTTAGTTACATTGAGATAAAAAACTTGTTCCACCGGTTCTTCTTCCTAGCTCATGAGGAAATCCTAAGATTGTTCATCCACAACCATTTCCTTGTCATGTTTTTCCATTTATTTTTCCTTCAATTTCATCACTGATCATGTCTCAATAAGAATAGGTAAGTATGAGTAATCCTTATTCCCCTTATGACATCCCTTCCGCCCTTCCAAGGATGTCCGGACCCAAACACCATCCATCTTCAAAACAACATCGATAGACTCTTGAAACATGACCATGCGATCGATAATCTCATCATGAACCTCCTTCAACTTCATTGGAAAAGGAAGTAGGTCCGAGAAATTCTTAGCAGAAGAGTCCTGAGTCTAACCCCACTCTAAATTAGGTCCTATGTCATTAACATCAAGACACAGAATACTGTTACGAACATGGACATTCGAATTTGTTATTTCGAAACTCAATCATCTTGATGACTTTCCTAATCTCGTACTACCTTCAATAGTGGTAGGAATTCATGTGTTTTAGACCTCAGCAACCCGGTGATACTCCACTTCCCCTTCTGTATTAGACACTTTTAATGCATCCTTAAAAGGACCTTCAATTCCATTACATGAACTCCTGGATGCAGAAGAGGACAGACCCACTTCGGTATTAATAGTCAAACCAGTTCCCACAAACCCCCCAAACTCCTGCGAACCCAAAGAAACATCCCCCATCTGCTTAACATGATTATAGGTGACATCTCCCTGTGCAGGTTCCTTGATCTGTGCATCCAGATCAGGCCTGGGTCCTCTAACAAGACCCTTACAATTTCCGACCAATGTCATATCCAGCTTTTGTAGTGAGTTCCACCAAGCCCAAGGTTTTCCATGCACTACCCCATCCATCTACATGCCCCCTAGACCCTAACTCAAGAAACCATCCACACCACTTACCCCATCCCCTTGCTAGCTCAACCCACGTCAGAATTCCTCCGCCGAGTGGTATAACCGCTTGCAAACTGAAAAAAATCCACCCATGACTCATACAAAACTTTTTTGTCTATATTCTTATTCAAGTCCAATAGTGATCCAAAAGAAATCTTGGGGATATCGAGAAACATTAACCTTGACACACACCCTTGGATTGACTAGAAGGGATACAGCTTTGGTAAGGCTATCAGGGAAAAAATCACCTAACTAGATTACCCAACATCTGAATGATCAACGGATTTTAGAAGGGTAGAGGGAGATTAGGGAAACTTGCCCAAATCGCTGCTGAAGGGGAATCCCGCTTCATGTGGTAGTCATATATTCATCTGTGTAGGTAAAATTTGGACCCATTATAGCTGCAAGGAACACACAACCATGCATTGAACACGTCTTCCGCCAATGTGAAGCGCACCATTAGGTTTCTGTTGTCGTGTAAAATAACAACAAACCTTTCTTGAAGATTTCATGACCTGAAGATGCATCGATCGAATGTATCCATCGATGGACTTCTCTATGAAAATCAAGCAATCAATGTCTGGTTGAGCAACTCTGAGGCTTTGTATAATTCAGGGAGTGACAATGGTAGGTTAGGGATTCCAATATACAAATCAGGGATCTTCAGGTGTATAGAACATTCTAGAAACACAGGGAGCATCTCAGGTTTGGAAAGGGGGATAAAAGAATACTTCATTCCCATGGAGAATGATGAAGGTCCCTCCCATGTGGATGGGGGAGAGACCAGTGTAGTTGCCTTTGCCATTGGGAAATGGGAATGACGTCGCGAGCTCCCCCCATTCACACTCCCATTACCGTCCTTCTTCCAAATCCATCCATCCTTGATTTGGAGATATTGGGAAAAACACCCAAAAACATTTCTTTATATTCAAAAAGTGGTCGATATGGGTGGGGTTCATGTAGAAATCATTGATAAAGTAAAATGTGTGTGTGTGTGTCTATATATATATATATATATATCACATCATAGTATCCAAACATATGGGTTCACAGCTAGATTTTCATCCACTGTCATAATATTACAACATGAATCACAACATAGATCACATATTCAACCACTAATAAATACATAAAACCAAAAAATTAATACATAATCCAAAAACCACATTATACTATTCATTTCAAGTTAAGTCCTTTTTAGAAATCCATTTCCAACCATTTCATTATCATTCCCTTTTTCACATTAAAAAATATCCACTTTAGCCACACCTTCCATTTTAATTCAAACATTTTTTACTCATTTCAACCCAAACCAAAATAATTCATCATTACTAGTTTATTCCTCTATTACCTGGGAAACTACCATAACACCACACAACATAATAACCACCCTCCTCATTCTAACAATCCCAACATTTTCCACCAGTTAACAGCACAACTTTCATTCACCACATCAACTTATCAAAACATCCACCCACATGTCACAACCATACTTCACCACAACACATCACCACCAAAAAAAATATTCATTATTTTTTAAGGAACTTTTATCACATTCAACATTAATTTTTATTGGAATTATCATAAAAACCAGAGTATCCATGTGCAAACAATTTGTTTATCTATATATATGTGATTACATATCTTTATTCAAGGTGATAACAAACAACACCACAAGAAGTGTTCATTATTCATAGTAACCATAAATATAACAAATACATTAATGACCATGATTTATAAAAACATGTCAATCCAATATAATAAAAATCTCTATGTTATAAAAAATGTTATAACATGGGATTTCTTACCCATTCCCCTTTAATTTAAATTAAACCAATTCACTATCTTTATTAGTTTTGTTCGTAATATCTTACAAAAATCTAACAAGAGCATAACCCCTTATAAATTATATAACCATATGAGAAATGAAGTGTCCCCTACCTCTAATAAGACATCTAAACCACTATATAGGGGTAGAATAAGTCGAATAAAACTTTTGTTCACCAAAATGAAGGAGAACTCCAGAATCGACCTATAACACATGTAATCACAAAATTATGTTACTATAACAATATCAAAATCAATTTTTCCTTGGATACAAACCTTCCTATAAAATAAATATGGAGAAAACAAGGGAAAAGAAGAATGAAACTTACTGAAAACCATCAAGGATAGATATTCCAAGTCCAAATTCAAAATATAATGGAATGGTATTGAAATAACTCTGATGTATTTACTTAGGTTTCCCAATAAAAGGGAGAAAATTTTGGGATACTTATTGTTATGAGGGGATTTTTTGAATTATATGTAGTCTACAAAACATAAGATCGTTGAACAGCACTAAACACAATACTAAAGAACTTATAATAATGAAGGGATTATGGTATAATGGGAAGGACCATTCCATAATGAGGTATGTGAAATAATACTTTTATAACTATGAAAATATTTATTCCATGAATCTGAAAAACTGGGGAAATGACAATTGTGCAGCCAAAATCATTGCACCGTAGAACCCGAGATCTAAAAAGAGGATTATATCACAGTCTTTATTTGTGATGTGGATACACAAAATCAAAAAAAACCAATAATAACTAACCCATATAATAGATTTCCATAACTAGGGCCTTCAGGGAATACTTTGTCAAAAATGGAAGTAGCACCAACACTCCAGTTGCGCCATTGCACCACAGCCAACACCATAATGTTATTGCTAAGACAAAATTTAAAGTACACCAAAATCATCTTCTGATGATTCTATTTTATTGATGAACCCTTAAGGAAACATCTTCCTCTTTTCCATAATTCATCCAAGGCTCTATTTCATGGGACTCTTCTTTGATGATATCTCATCTTCATCGCCCACTTTTTCCCTCCTACCTCCTTGGTAGTCCCCCCCCCCCAAATCCTCCACCACCAAAATTCCCGAAAAGCTACAGGAATGAAGGCATTGAATATCATATAACAAAAAAAATAACGGTATAATATAGTCATTGAGAATGTTATATAACCTAGTTAATGGATATTGATGTAAAAAACCCTTTACCACTTTGGTGACATCCGAATCAATACCCCTTAGACACAATTACATGAAATGATCATTAAATATGGTTAAGTTTGATAAATTCATGGTATAACATGTAAAATGGTATTATATAACCAATATAAAATAAATTATGAATATGAAATTAATAAAAGCCTCAATGATGGTAAATTGAGAAGAAATCCATTACATAGGTCTAATCTTTTTTATTTTCCTCCAAAAAATATTTAATAAAATTACACAAAAGAGTAAATTTACTATTAAAATTTTAAATTTTTAATACCTTGTAATTATACCATTTATTTCATTTATTTTATAAAAAAATTTCTTAATCAATTAATTTTACATTGATTGTTTTGAGTATTTTCGAATCATTTTTTCAAAAAACATCAATATGTTTCCCATGGTTAAAGAGGTAATTATTAAATCATATATAAAATAATCATAATTAAATAATCATAATTTTTATAAATTTTTTATATTTTTAGAAACAACTTTGTGTGATGTTTAGGAAAAAATAATTATGTTATAATCATGGAGGAAATTGGCCTAATGTATGCATTAGTAGAATATCAATTTTTCAACGTACATTAGGGAAATAAGGAAAGTATTATTTTAACATTATATAAATATAGTATATAATAAATATAATAATATATTTTTAAATTTACATATATATTTAATCCATTTGATGTGGTGATAAAAAATGAATCACGTCTCTAAGTGGAGGTGGTAATCTGCAAAAACTCATAAATTACAATATCATATTCCAATGGATGGAATAGAAATAAAATTAAGGATATTTTATATTTAATGAATGATAAATATTTTATAATTATCATAGATATACTTTAAATTATTGTTTAAAACAATTCATTCGAGTTTGTGATAGGAAATAAATCACATCGATTCATGGAGGTGGTATTCCACACGTATGCAAGAAGAATGTTTTTGTTCCCAATTTGATGGAAAAGTAGATGAAGAATGATAAAAATGATGTAATAATAATATTAAATTATATAGGTTATATTGATGATATTATATAATCATGTTTTAATAATATTCTAATCATTTTGTATTATATATAAAACTAAACAATTTATTAAAAGTTATGCATGTTCTTCAAAAAACCTCCCTTTTTATACCTTAATCCCTCTAAGATGGAATTTTCAAAAAAATTAGTACATATAAGATGTGTGAAGGGATATTATTAAGTTATTTTTACATATATATTATGAACCAAATCCTCTTATAATTTTTAATAGGAGAGTTAAGGGTGTGTCTATTTATTATTGGGGGAGTATGAACACATAGATTTCTTAAAAAAAATTAAAATATATTTCATAATAATGTCAAATTGAACTAAGAAACTCTATTTTATATTACAAGGTTATATAGGATCATAATTAAAACAACTAATTACGTTTATATAGGTTTGGGATACATTTTAATCCAAATATCCTTGTTAAACAACTTTAAAATAATTCCAACCTTAACCATGATAACAGTACTTTTTTACTATGATAACATAATTATATGTCTGAAAATAAAAGGGTACGTATAACCAAATTAGAAAATAATGTTTCCAAATTTTTAATACCTTTATTAGTTTTAATTTCTATAAATTTAATAAATAAAATTTAATATAATATTAAAAATGCCTAATAATATTTTCTAGGAAAATACCATATTTAACCGTAGAAATCATTTTTCCTTGAAATCAAGTAATAAATTTATTCTAATAAATTATCTGGGTAAAATAATTAGAAAAGTTTGGTTTTTATAATTTTTTAAAAATCCCAAAATGAATTTCATCTCCCAAAAATTCCATTAAATACAAAGAACAAAATATTTTTTAATATGAAAAAAATAGAATTAATCTTCCAAAAAGTCACTATCGGGTTCCCAAAAACATAATAATTTTTTAAAATTTCTTATATAACTCTTCAAATATATATATATATGGTCAAACAAAACTCTTCTAATAAGATAAATTCAAGTGTTAAATAGATTTTAAAGCATAACCCCATAGTTCTATCCCAGTTTCACATGTTTTATAATTACTAATATGAAAAATATTTACAATGATTACTATTCATAATGACAAAAAATTAAGTTAAACATATAAATTATATTACTTACGATGATTAAAACAAATTTAATTTATTTTAAAAAACTAAATTATTAGAATTTGGAGAATCTAATTTATAATTATACCCACCAAATGAGAAGAAATTTAGTTTACAAAAATATATTTTTTATATATTATAATTTATTATTACAAAATAATTAATAAAATTGACTAAAATGTTATTAATTTGATTATTAGTAAATTTATCAAAATAATTTTACTCTAAACAATATTTAAAACTAAATGGATCTTTGTAATTTCTTGAGTGGAATGATTAATTTTCAATAAAACTATATTTTCAAAATTCTCTGAAAAACTGTAAATTTTTTAAAAATTATAAAACTTCACTCAGAAATAATTTCAAAATGATAATTTTAAGAAATAAATTTCAATTTTAAAATTGAATTTTATAAATTTTCTTTAAATTATTTATAAAATTTAATCACAATAAAATAAAAACTATGTTTGAATGAAAAACAATTTAGACATATAATGAATTTACTTAAAATTGAGGGCTTCTTTCATAATAATTAAATAATACAATGGTATTGATTACAAAAATTTTATATAAAATTTAAATTCAGTTACTATTATTAGGCACGTATATTTAAATACAATGTTATAACAATCATATTTAAATTATAATATATTGAAATTCATTTACGAATGATGTTTCTTGTTTTAAATGTTTTTTAATGTAATGTTATGTTAAAATATCGAGATTTAATCGAAAAAAACTCTTCCATAATGATGAATTTAATGTCATATGGGTGATTCAGAACCATCAAAATAGGACAATTTCTTGATTTATTGGATGGGTTTACTTGATTTATATGTTTGTGATAGCTCTATTTATATGAATGTAGAATCTTGATTATTTTATGGAAAACAATATGATTATTTCCATTGTGATTTAATATTTTATTGGAATGGTAATATGTAGGTGTGGTAATAGAGATGATACAATGTCAGGATTTGTTGGGGATAGTGATATGGCTATGTATAGTTTTGAGTAATGTGTGGGTTATGAAGTGTAGTGTATAGTTTTTGTGTTTTTTTATTATCTTATTTTTTATATGATGATAATGTGTCTTTTTTGTTTTATTCCAACCTTTTTGTATTTTTTTGAATGTTTTTCCATTGAAATTCATTAATATATTGGTCCTGGAAATAAGTAAGAGGAATAGCAGGTTATATCCTTGCTAAAATTGCAATAAAAAAGATGTTTAAGTCCTTCAATAGAGCCTATATCTACAAGGATGAGATTTTGTTGGTAGAATTTTTGGTTTCCTATTCATTTTTAAGAGTCTAGGATGATTCTTAGTTATGTAGGCTTTTGGATTTTTTAAACAGTGGATTGAAGGTGATGGGAGATTGAATATGTATTATTGAAGGAGATATCTTTATAAGAATTCCATGAGTTATTATTTATGTATTTCTTCACTCAAGAATATAAGAAGGATCATTTTATTGAGATTCAGGAGATTTGAAAAGGGAATGAGAGTTTTCATAGTTTATGTATCTACTTCCTAGATATAATTAATTGGATTTGAGGCATTCTTCCCAATGGTATATAAATAGATTTATTATTTTATTCTCCCTTGAGACCAAATTTCTAGGGATTTTTCATTCCTCATTAGTTTTTACTTGAAAAGTGGTGGAATAAAAAGTGAAGGTGATGGAATATGGTTTATCTACAATGGAGGGTTCTAGTTAATATCCCTCTTGAGTGACTGGGATGGTTTAAATTAATTACTTGATTTAAAAAAAATAATGTTTGTGGAAGAAGTGAGTGGGGTAATATTCAATGTTAGAACATAGTTTCAGGATTTAGGGATAAGTATCCCAAGGAATTTGGTTTCATGTGATCTCATTAGACTTATTGTGTAATTTGGGGGGGGGGGGGGGCGACCTCCGATATAACTTCCCCATGATTCAATATGTTTATTTTTCATTCGTGGAGAGTTATTTTTTAGTGATTACTTAATATGGCATATCCCCCCTCACTAAAAATCTTGTAATGAATTTATTATCTCGCTTAATGTTTTATTTTCAGATTAATTTTTAAATGATTAAAATTAAATCTTATAAAAAATTATATTTGTTTTCTTTTTAGTTTTTTTATTTTTACAATATTAAAAATATTTATATTTGAATTTTTTTATGTTTAATGGGAGTGTTATAATGTAATTGGTTTAAGTAGTTGTTATTAATTGTTTATTCTAATGGAATATATTTTCCGTTTTGAGAGGTATCACCCTTGGTCATAGGGATTATTAAGTTTTTTTTACTTTGTCGGAATTTGTGACCCATAAAATTTTGCATCTATTGGTGGCATATTTTTTCGATTTGAGATGTATCTCTTCCCAAAATTTGTGTTTTGGGTGTTGGGGTATCATGTTTTTAGTGCATGATATAGCTATATGTCTTTTTATTCTATCAAAAAATATATTTCTTATAGGTGAATAATGAGATGATTTTTCAAATGTTTCCACATTCTTACTTTATTACTTTTTGGTTATCTTTTAATGCTTTATTATTATAATTTCCTAGATGTGTCTAAATTTATGGATCAGGAAATTCTGTCCCATTTCCCTATGTTTTTTTGGTGGTAGGGGATTTGAGAGAATTTTTTTGGGGGTTTTAAGTGGACAAGTTGTGGTTTAACTATCTAGTGGGTCACAATTCAATAGAATAGGTTGATTTTATGATTATTTTGGGTACCTTCAATTTTTGATCATGGGACATATCATATGGAATTTAATTATTTTGATGGATTTTGTATTTTTTGTTTTTTATTTGGCTATTGGGGTTCCATAGTGAGTGAAATGGTTAGGGTGGAAATTTTTTTGGTTGTTTTTATATTCACAATAACAACTTGAGATTTTGTGAAAAAACATATAATTAACATAATCTCTTTGATATTTGTTTCATTTCAAAAAACAATGAATATATCATTGTAATATTATAGAACTAAGTTAGGCTTGATCAATACCAATTAATTCAATAACGATATGAAATAAAATGGTTATTGTTATCTACACTTACCATTGAGGTTAGATTACATTATACCACAGACTGACTTCCCATGACGGCTTCTGTAACATGTAAGACTGAGTTTTATTAAAAAAGTATATATTATTAAAATATTATTATTCAATATATTATTACTTAACCTAGAAGTTAGGTTAGCAGTTATTAATAATATTAGATATATTATAAAAAACTATGGTTTTCACAAATATAAAATTAATTAATTAATTATAATAAATATAAGAACTAATTAAATATAAATAGAATAGTTTTATAGAAAACTATTTTTATCCTCACAAAGTTATTTTATCAGAATAAATTAAATTAATTAAATTTAGTAATTTATATTAATTTAATATATATATATATCTTATTCAATTAAATGTTTTTTGATATTCATCTAATAGATTTGATAGGAATATGATAATAACAAACCAAATATTACAAATAATACCCAATATTTTTATCAAGGCGCTCTTACCACAATTTGATGGAAAGAATATATTAAATATAAATTTTGGACTTTTATAAAGAATTTATATCAAAATATACTTTATTTTTTTAATATAAACATAAAAATTAGCTTAGGTGAATTTTAATATATTTCTGGAATGTTTCATTTTTAAATGCATAGTGAAAAATACAGAAATTTAACACAAAACTGATTTCCATCAAATTTATTTGTTATTTAAATTATGCTTCTAATTTATTTTAGTATTTAATTAGATGAAATTTTTATCAATTTATCTAATTTAAGACAATGTTACCAGTTTTATGATGAAATTGGTTATGAAACCAAGAAAACTTACGAATGTTTTTACTTTAAAAAATCATTTTATCACCCTATCTACTAGATTAAATTTAAATTGCATTCTACCACTTAGGTGATTGTAATTTGGAAAAATGGATTCCATATTTGTAATAGTCATAATAAATAATTTATAATAATCCCAAATTTGTTTTTGAACCATTATATTATTGAAGGTAATTGAAATTAAGTAAAATGTTTGAGATTAAACTATGTTTGATAATGGACTAAAACCTAAACATAAGGCCTAATATGACATAGAAACTTTCCAAACATCCATTTTAAGGACATATTTTTACATTTTACTCCATTTTATTAAATTTTTACTATTATTGGATCCAATTTCTAGAAAAATAGCATTTTGGGTTTCCCTTTTACAAAATATTACATGAATGACACTCATCCTCCACTATAAAAGGCCTCTTATCATATTACTTATAGAAACATCTCATGAAAATTAATTTATCTCAGAATATGTCAAAATATATATCACAAATCCCTCCCTTATTCATTAATGTCTCTATTTTGGGAGAAATCAATTAAAATAATTCCGCTAGTGAAAACCAAAATGAGTTACCCAGAGAAGAGGTAACATCATCACACAAGCTCCTCTCCACTATCCTTATTACCATTTTATAAAACATTTCTTGTATCCTTAATAAGCATATATTTTTTTTAAATAATAATTTTACCTACACATATACACACATCCATTTAATTAACAAATAATATATTGCGTATGTGAATGGAAAACTATGGCCTCACAAAATGATGATTATTTATTCTTCCTTTTCCACCTCTCAGGGTGGATATTTGGATGGAAACTCTTAATTTTATATAAAATTAATTAAATTTATATTTTATATATTCTTATATAATTATTTTTCATCACATATCTATCTAATTTGAATCTTGTGTAAATACTATAATTTTGTTTGATGAAGTTTGGACTACCTCCCCCTCAAAGAGATGTGATCTATTTATATATGACATGTAATGTATTAAAGAAGTATTTTGTGAAATTATATGCTATATATGAAATAATAATTCAATATTAATATTATTATATACTTATATATACATTTATGTAATTTAATTTCTTCCTTTCAATTTTATGATAAAACAGAAATGACATTCATGTGTACATACAACCTATTATCTCCAGGAACATTATATATCATTTCATACCTATTTTTTTTATAAACATCTATAAAAAAAATATAATGAAAATAAATTATATCTATTTTTTCATTATGGAAATATTGATATAAGTATACGTACGAACTATATAACAAATTAAGATCGTGTGAAAAAACATGAATATTACCCAAGAATATCATTAATATGGAATCTCTAATAAAAGGTGACTATAAAGTAATAAAAAATTAATATTTGTTATTAGATTTAATAATATTGTTTTATTAAATAGTTACTATAATCCTAACTTTATTATACAGGAGTTTTTAACAAGTATGATGAGAGTTGGGACATTAGGTAATGTAATTTCATCTCGCTCTTTATTTATATGAGATACATGCCTTATTTAGCACTCAATTAGCTTGTGTGGTTTATATAATACCCATGATTTTGGTATATAAATATTATACTTAAATATATGGGTATCTTCAAAAAAATGATATTTATATCTTGGGGTTTAGGTTTTTAAAGATATCAAATTGGTAAAGTAATTTTTTCTCAATTTTCCTTCCTTGATATGCATGACATTTAATACAAATATATTTTTATATGAGTTGTATAAACATCATTTGAAATGTTCTAATTGTAATATACTTAATTTAATGTTATTTTAATTATTGATTTAATATAATTTTCATATATGGGGTGTATGATTCAAATTTCCCATGTGGTAAGAGTTTATTGAAATAATAACACCGTTTATTGAGACTGTTTGTGATCGTGTTTTCATTAATGAAAAATTACAATCCATAATTCAATGACACTCATGACTTTTCTTATCATATTCTTAGCCTTGATATATTCATGTATTTGTAAAAAAACTTCACTTCTTTGGTACTTAATATAATTAAGAATTTTTTTATGAAAATATGAACTTACATCTATCTTAATTGGAAATTTTTTGTTAATTCAAAACCTTTAATTATTAAAAGGGATTCCAAAAATATTATACAAATATCATATGACAATTAAATGAAATTTATCCATTTTTTTATCAATTTATTCAATTTAATTATCTTATATGTTTTAGATCAAGTACTTTATTTTAACCATTTTCACCATAAAAAATTAATGTATTTTTTATCGCATATGACATGTACAAATTTAACATTCATCATTTATTTGATGCTTCATTTTCATGTTTAAAATATTTACTATTTAGAAAAAAATATTAAATTTTTTTTTCAAAGAAATAGTGTTCAAATGAATTTTAATCTTCTTTTATATGTTTTCAAGAAAAACATTTTTCAAATGGTTTTCAAGATCCTCTACAAGTTTTAATATTATAATGGGTTTGAAAATGTTTTCAATTAATCCTTTATTAGTTTCAAGTTTACTTTAATGAAATTGGTTTTGAAAATGTTTTAAATTTTAAGAAGAATTTTTTTAGGGTAAATAATAATTTCCTCATGATGTTTTTTAAAGATCCTTCAAAATTAATTCTCATCTAAGATATCATCGGTGGGTGTTAGTCATGTATTTAGTAGGAAATGATTCAATGTTTTGTTTCATATTATTTCTATGAATGGTTTATGTTTTTGCGATTGATGTTTAGAAAATCTATTTCTCTTTCATGGTTTATATTTATATGAAACCCGCTTATTTTGAACAGTTATGCTTTGATGAAATGATTGTGAGACCTGTTGTTTTTTACAGGTTAAGGTATGTTTTCTTGTTTCTTAATCTCATTTCATTTCATGGGGTATTATAGGATTTTTTTGAGTTTTTGGAACATGTGTGTTTAATTTCATTGTAATATTGTTTGTACCTGTATCTCCCTACAATTAATTCGGTAAGGAAAAATGTTTTATGATCTCAGAGGGTACATGGGAGGAAATCCTAACACCAAAGATAGAGGATACGTAGGAGGACACACACCGAATAAAACAAGAGGTTATATGGGATGTTATCCCAATCCCGTATCATGTAAATGGGATATTATCCCAATAATAACATGTTACAAAGGACTTGGTATGAATCCTTGACATAGGGGTTTTATATCTTCTTATGTCTACCACAATTCCATGTCTTATACATAAATTATACTTTCATGGATCATGTTTTTTATTTCATTAAGATTCATGTCTTCTGAAAATCCAATATTTATGACAAGATTCATGTTTATTATATTTGATATGTGAATGAAGTTATCTAATGTTACGATCACTCTCTCAAACCCCTATACTCATGTTTATTCTTATATGTCTCCCGTGTTTACCTTAATGAGAATATGAGCTCACCCCTTTAATATTTCCATCCTCAGATTATAATGATTTTTCAAATAAGGTATACATTCTTGAAGAACCTATTTGAAGATAATGCATCCCACTTATGTAATGATGTTTAGGTTTCCATGTTTCCAAAAGCACGAAACTAATACGGTCGTTAGGTATCTATTTTTATAATGTTTTAATTATTCTAAAAATACGATGTAATTTCTATATGTGTTAATACTAGATCATTATAATTTGTATGATAGAAAAGTGTTAATTAACATTTACAAACTATTAATAAAAACTATAGGACGATTTATAAGGACATGTTTAAGGATAATTCTAAGGATAAGAAAATGTATTGAAAAATGTTTTTCAATTTTGGTAAATGATAGAGTGAGTAGTTTCCTAAAAATACATTCATGTGTGGATGTCAAAAGAGGATGTGGCTCTAGAACAGATGTAACTAGGGGTAACTACTTTGATTATATGTCTGAGGCCTAACTAAGGTTAATATGGTATATAAAAAAGGTCCCTAATTCACACCTAGTTTGACACTCTCAGAGGATATGATTTGGAAATTCAGTAACACTTTATAAACCATTATAAATTATTTTAATATAATATGAATATGAATAACCTAGGATAATGCTAATGTTTCATCAATTAAAATGTAGGTTTCATGACATAGACACCCTAAAAGTAAATTTTCTTGATTGTATTGTTTTATTATATAAAATGTGTTTCTCACCCAGTGCTTTCTAGTTTTAATCAATAGAGACAATTAAAAGGAACATGGTTAAAATTTAATTTTTAGATGTGTAATGTAAGGGAATTATGAAAATTTATTTCCCAAGTGGAAATATAATAAAGAGAATAATGAATTTGGAATGAGTATTGTTCATACTTCTGTAGATAATGAGACTGCTAATGACATGTGAAATTTATAAGACGTTCTTCCAAAAAAATTTACATTATTCATAAAAATAATGATTATATTGATGTTTACAAAACATAAGACATGATTTATATTTCATATTCAAGCAAAGTGGTATTAAGGAATTAGTTTACAATTCCTGATTAGCGGTTTAATAATAATGATGGATGAATGAAGTACTTATGTTATGGAATTCAAATATTATGTTATATGAATCAAGATATATATATATATACATTCAAAATAAGATTTAATTAAGGATTCAAATGGATATGTTTATGATGACTTATAAAAGTGATATTCTAATTAAGGTATCATAATGCTTAATTTTATCATTATGTGGAAAAAATTTTATTTCTCTTTGATAATGAAATGATTGATTTTGATAGAGTAAATTGGATTAAATAGATTTCCCTAGATCTGATTATTTATTGGGTGAAACATTGTTCAATGTTATCATGTATTAAGTTTATAAATTCATTTATTTAAGGAACAAATCATGTAACCTCGAGAATAATTAATCATTCATATTTTCGAAAAGCATTTATTGTAATTTAGGTTATTGACATGTTTCAAAAGAATATATAACGAGGGTATTCACATATTTTAAATGTGAAAAATAATAGAAACTTTTTGATATAATGGGGATCAACGATAAACAGATTTTGTGACTTTCTTTATAAATTTTTGAATTTTTATATTTCATAAGGGATATAAGGTAAGGATTTTCTTGAATTATTATGTTAACCTTTAGATGATGTTTTGAAGAATAAATCATAAAATCACCATATGAGGATTTATTAATTAGGAATTAATATTCACCTTCTTTATTATAACAAGAGGTGAATTGGGTCAATGAAAAAAGGTTGAGGTTTACTGAAAATCATTCATGTATAAATTTTCATGAAATTTATTTAAATTTAAGTAAAAATTTCATGAAACCATAAAATTTATCATAGTGCCTCTTTTTTATGTATTAGATGGTCCCTTAGTTGAGCATTGATTTATGGGTTTTGTATTGTTAATTTTTTCATTACATTTTTCAATATAACTCTCCAATATGACATCATGGATAATGTTCTCTTCCATGTCCATGTGTTCAGTTTTGTCCTATATTCTCCCATATGGAAACACAGTTATATATTACTTTAGGTAACCGTTATGTTTCTAACTTTCCTTTTTAAAAGATGTTTTGGTATTCATTTTTACGATGTGGGTTTCTATGAAAGTAACCTTCAATTATTAATACTTTGATATCTCGGATGAATTTTGAGGGATAAATTCATTTTAAAGGGGGTCGAATGTTACACCTTGATATTTTGTAAAAAAACAAATTAATTTAATCTCTATTATATTTTTTTCATTTCACACAAGATTGTATATATCTTTGGTCATGTTAATGAACTATGTTTGACTCATTAAATACCAAGTTAATCATGAATTGAACGCATTATAATTTTTATATTTCTCTACACATAACAATTATGTTAGCTTATGTTAAATTCAATACAGACTTCCCTTGATGTCTTGCATCACAAGTATGGCTGAGTTTTACCAAAATATAATATATTATTAAAATATTATTATTAAATACATTATGAATTAACCTAGTTGTTATGTTATCTATTATGAATACTATTACCTAACTTATGAAAAAATATGGTTTACAAAAATATAAAATAAATTCATTATTTATAATTAATATAATTACCAATTGAATATAATGGGAATATTTTTATACGAAATTATTTTTATGCTCACAAATCTATTTTTTATAAATAAATAAAATTATTTAAAATTAGTAAGTTATATAAAAATAATATATATATTATATATTAAATAAAATTATTTTTAAATTCATCAAATATATACAATAGACATAAGATAAGAACAAACCCAATATTATACATAAAAAAAATATTTATTAAGGCATTTTTACAACCTTTTAATGGGGACCTTCTTTTAAATATATTTTTTTTGAATTTTTATAAAATTTATAAATGAAAATAAAAATCATTTTTGAAAAAAAAACTTATAAAGTAGGTTTCATTGAATTTTATTATTATTCTATGATATTTAAATTTTTAATGAATGGTGAAAATTACTAAAATTTAACACAAAACTGGTTTTTCATCTAATTTATTTATCGAATTGAATTATATTTTAAATTTATTTTAATGTTAAATTAGTTCATATTTTTATATATTTATCATTTTATATCATTGGAATAATTTTCAAAAAGAAATTGGTTATAGAAACTTCACAAACTCTTGAATTTTTTTACTTTAAAAAACTGATATGTCCTCCAGTTCCCATGATTAAATGTTAATTAATTTCTACCCCATATATGATTGTAATTTAAAAAATGGATTCAATATTTTGAATTATAATCATATATAATGGATAATAATATCATTATATTTTTTTACCAAAAATATTAGTAAAGATAATTAAAATTAATTGTAGTGGTAAGTAATAAATAAAGTGTAACAGGGGATTAAATCACAAACATAAGGCCTAATATGACCTAAGAACTTCTCCAAAATCCATTTGTTTTCCATATTTCAACCCTATAATCCATTTCATCAAAATTGGTCTTTTTTTATCCAATTTCAATAAACAAATGTAGGTGGGTTTACCCTTTTCCAAAATATTACAAACGTGGAACTCCGTCGCATTTATAAATGTCCCCTATCCTTCCAATTCAACACACCTGTCAAGACACTTTTATTAAGAAAATATCTTCCAAAATCGCTGCAAAACATCCCTCTATTCCTCAATGATGCCTAATTTTGGGAATAAATCAATAGTTTGTCATTTGGGGAAAACCAAAAAGACGTACCTAAAGAAGAGGTAACATCCTCCCACAAGATCCTTTATATTAATTTAATTGTACACCCCCTCTACTCTCCTTATTAGATTATTATACAAAAATACCATTACCCTAAATATAATGAGATATTTTTATGCCAATATTTATACCTACACATACACACACATTAATCTAATGGGTAATGAATATATTATTTATGTGTACAGATAACTAATGCCTCAAAAAAATATGACTGTTCTGTCTTCATTTAGTGCCTGTTATGGATATAATTCTGATCGAAACTCTTTTTTATATAATATTTATTATATTAATAATTTCTTTAACCTTATGTAATTATTTTCCAAGAAATATATATTTATACTTTCTATCTTTTCTAAATACGATAATTTTGTTTAATGATTTTTGGAATACATCCCCCAATGAGTTGTGATTCGTTTACACACCACATGGAATGTATTAAGGTTTTATTAAGAGAAATTATATGATATATATGACATAATAATGATACTTTAATTATATAATATAAAATTATATTTATATACATATATATCATTTATATTCTTCCTTTCAAAACAACATTAAAACGGAAACAATGTTCATGAGTATGTACAACATACCATCTCTATAAACAGTGTACTACAATTCATAATTCTTTGTTATATAAATTAATATACTAAAAATATACTAAAAATTATATTTATATCATGATTTTATTTCTATAAATCATTATATAAGTATAAATACCAAAGATAAAACAAATTTGTATCCTAAAAAAAGCGGATATTACACGTAGTGTATCATTAACATGGAACTGATAAAAAACGGTAATATAAAGTCATAAAAAAATAATATATGGTATTATATATATGAATATTGTTATAATATATATTTATAATATAATTACATTTACTATAGTAGTTTTTAATGAGTGAAACTATTTTCAATACACACGGAAAAATAATTGAATCTAAATATTTATTTCTGTGAGACACATATCTTATTCACCACTCACTTATTTTGTGAGGTGTACATAATAAACATGAATGTAATATATTACAATAATAATTAAATATATGGTTCTTCACATATCCATTTTATGATATTTATATAATAGGTTTTAGGTTTTTAAATTTATCAAATTGATAAATAATTTTGTCTTAATTTTTATTCTTTGAGACACATGCCATGTTATACACCCATATTTTTATATAATGTGTATAAAATGAAATTTAAATGTTATAATATGAATCTAATTATTTTCATGTTATTTTAAATCTCCATTTAATTTCATTTTTATACATGGTTAATATGATTCAATGTTACCATGTGGAAAGTGTTTATTAAAATAATCTAAATGTTTATCGAGATAGTTTATGATCATGTTTCCATTAATAAAATATGGTGATCCATATTTTGGTAAACTCATTCATTTTAATATCCTTTGGTTAGACATTATGTATTCAAGTATTAGTATAATTTTTACCAATATTTGGTACATTAATTAATAAAGATAATGTTATTCAGAAAATTTGACCGAACCTCTCTCTTTAGTTGGAAATCTATGTTCCTTCAAAACCATTTTTTCAGAAAAGGGATTCCATTAATATTTGACTTATATTTTATGATCATTAAAGGAAGTTTTTACTCATTTTTTTCTTTTAATTTTTTTTTCAAATGAACATTATTTTCTCTCTACAATTAATGATTTTATTCTAACATTTTTACCATGAAAAATGTAATATTATGTTTAAGCTATATGGAATATATGAATTTACTCACTATAATGTTTTTGAAGCTTCCTTTTCAAGTTTAAAATGATAATTTTTTTTGAAAATTATTTTGAAATATTTTTTCAAAAAACTGGTTTTTAGAATGTTTTCAAGATTTTTTTAAGGAAAAATTGATTTAAAAAATGGTTTTCAGCTCCTATACAAGTTTTCAAAAAAGAAAATATTTCAAAATGTTTTCAGTGCTTCATTTTTAAGATATAGAGTTTATTTTTACCAAAATATATTCCAAAGGTTTATATATTTTTAGAAGAATTCTTTTAAAATAGAAAGGATAATTTTTTCGTGAAGGGTTTTAAAACTACCTTTCAAAACTATTTCTTATCTATGATAACATCTGTTGGTGTTATTCATGACTTTCTAGATAAATGATTAAATTATTCTATTCATATTCGTTCTCTAAATGTTTTACGTTTTATGGAAGAAGGTTTTTTGATATCTATTTCTCTTTCATGTGATATATGTCTATGAAACCCACTTCATTTGACAGGTTTTTCATTGAAAAAAAGATAATGATATATTTTTCTTTTTCCATATGTTAGGGTATGATTTCATGTTTATGAAACCTATTTAATTTAATTGTTAATGATATAATTTTTTAATATTTTCTTCTAACATTTATGTGTTATTTCATTATGATATTTGTGGGAAATATATCGACTTATAATGAATTGTGAAATAATAATATTGTTTTTGAGAACAATGGGTACACGAGAGGGAATCCCAAGCCCAGAACAAGAGGGTATATGGGAGGACATCTCAAACTAGAAACTATTGGGTACATAGGAGGGAATCTCAAGTCCTATGCAGCTACAAGGGGTATTATCCCATGCCTATAATAATACAATGGTCTTGGTAGGAAGCCTTGACATAGGGTTTTTAAATGCTCATGTGTCTGCTACATTTTGATGCCTTATTCTTATATTATTCTTTCATGGCTCAAATTATTTATTTCATTATGATTATTTTCTAATGAACTAAAAATATTTATTCCATGATCTCTTTTATGATCTTTTTTATGTAGTGTGAGATCATATAATGTTTTGATCACATTCTCATACCCCTACTCTCATGACTATAAATACTTGTCTCCCTTGTTTACCCTTATTAAGCATCTAAGATCACCAATTTTTTTGTTTCCTTCCATAGGTTATAAAGATTTATATTATGTATGATTTTCCAAATATGTTTTTTTTTGTAATGAAGAACCTAGTTGAAGATATTTTTTCTCATTTCTCTACCATTGTTTATGTTCCCAAGTTTTCAATTATACTGAATGAATAGGTCATTTGAGGAATATTTTTGTAATGATTTATGTATTCTAAAAATGTGAAGTCATGTCTATTTGTGTTAATATTTGGTCATTATATGAAAATAGTCAATCTTTCACCACATAAAGTTATATTCTTTCCCACATAAATATTTTTGAGTTGTATGTGTGGTTCTTGGTGCACAATGGGAAAAAATTAGATTCTCCATTTTAAAAAAGAATTTTTGAAGGGGGGATCTTGTAAGGGTGCCATAATACTATTAAAGATCACATGAGAGAAAATAATTATATGTAATGGTAGGGAAACACGGTTCTACAGTGCACCATGGGTAGTGAAATTGCTTGGATATATTTTTGGAAACTATTTGGTAAGAAGGTTTCACCTATATAGAATATGGACTTCTAATACTCCATATTTATCTATTTTGAAGGGTGTGATTGTGAAATGAGGCATAAGATGATGAGAAACTAAAATTAATGTATGGTATGAGTAAATAGTGAGTTCAATCTCATGACTCCCTAGTCTGGGGTAAATTAAGGTGAAACATCCAGGCTCTTAGCACGACACCATGATGGATGGTTGTGGCTTGGTAAAGAATTAAAATTCTCTAGAACACACCATGGTGTATTAAATTTTAGTGGTCATCGGAAATATTAATTGGTTTTAAAAAATTTGAGAATCAATTTGATAATACTATTTAAACACTACACAAGTTGACCATTTATATTACTAGAATCACCATGGGAATAGTGGGAATATCAAGATCATCATTATGGATAAATAAACCTCCTATATAAATAGTGGTTCAGGTACCCCATGTATTTATTTTAATCTTCTCATCTAGAACCATATACGGCTCCTATGAATCTCCCATTCATAAGCCACACCATTGAGCATCTAAAAATATGATATTGTTCATATTAAGGTCTGACGATTCAAGGTTCTAGTGGTTTTCCTATATTATTCAATGGTTCTTGATCATGAACCATTATTTAATGAATGTTGAAATTATAATCCAGGTATGGGATTTCAGTACTTATAATTCTATCTTTTGGAATAAATTTTCGAGATTAAACATGATGCAACTCTCTTTATTGATATAATATTTCTTCCTTCTATATTGAATTTATATTTTTAAGGGGTGATTTTGAATTATGGGATTAATTTATATTGATGGAACTTTATTTTACAAATTGAGTTATGATGGTGAATTTTATAGAAGAATTTATATGTTAAAGGAATATTTCATGTGTTTTCTAATTTTCCAATTATATGATTTGATCTTCTATTTATTGAAATGAATTTTTTGTTTTACAAATCGTCTAATTATTGATAATTTTTTTTAACCATATTAATTGGTTAAACACGTAAACCTAATAATAAAAATGGATATTTGGAATCTAGATTTTTTTTCTTCTATTTTTTATGTTTTGTTTCCGGCATGTTTATTGATCCCCGTTTTGTTGAGATATTAATTTTCCATGAATGTGTGTATTTATGCTACGATTAAGTGATAGAATAACAAAACATACATACATAATATTCGAACCTATTAATTAATGGGTTCCAATAATAGTGATGATGTCAAATAATGATTGGTGTTATCCCATGTGTCTTTTACGCCCAATTTTATCTTTCTTTGTATATAAATGTACAGAATGATTATTGGTTTTCTCATGATAGTATTAGAAGAATAATTTGCCATAACCCTTAACCCCATAATTGGTTAAATCACATAAACCTAGAAATTAATTTCTCATGTATGAGTATGTAAAATATGATTATATATATTAGAATATGCTTGGTTGAAGAAATATGAAAATGGATAGTGGGATGAAAATTAGTATGTGATAATTTTTTAATGAAAAAAATCAAGGTTTGATGTAAAGTGATACATTGGTTGATAATGTATATTCAATATGATGTAAATAATTAAGGGATAATTAAATTCAATGATGTTGGGAATTTTTAATTGATAATGAGTATCATGGCATGGAATTTTTAATTTTTTTGTGTATAATTCTTTTCTATAGATAATTGACATTCATATTGATATAGATTTTTTTGAAAAATGTGTTTCTTAATATATGGATATTATGTTGTGGCTATAAATTTATTGGGTGGTTAAGGAATGATGGTGATGAATGGATGTTGTCATGCATGGCTGGGGTATGGAATAATGATGATTCTCTATATAATCATGATAGCCTATTATGACAATTATGATATGATAATGATGTCATGGTTAGGTAAAATGCAAGATGTGGGAATAGTTGGTGGAAATTAGTATAGTTTATAGTGTGTATATAGTTAATTTACACTTAAGTATGAGGGTATAATGAATATTTCAATAAATTTTACATTACCCTAATGACATACAATTTTGGAAAGTGGATATTTGGAAGATGTGGAAAAAAGGAATGTGATGAAAGTGTGTGGTTCGTATAGATCAATTATCATATCCTAATCACATAAGAGAGGTCTACCATCTGAGTATCTACCAATCAAAGGGTGGAAACACTACTAATAGGTAATATTTTTTATGGAAAATAGTAGGCACATTGGATGACATGTTATTAAGAAAAATATAGTATTACGAGATTCTTTGTGGATGATAAGGATATTGGTTTAAGATTCCCATGATGTAGGGGTATTGGTAGCATATATTGAAGGGATTAAAGGGGATTATGTGGATGTTATTATTCTCATATCTGTCTTCTTAATTGATTATTATTTTTTGTTGATTTCACTATTTTTTTATCTAACAAATTTATTTATGAAGGATGATAATTTTTCTAGAATGATGATCCTACTTATTACTCCCAATGTGATCACCTCCTCAAATTTTACCAACTATTTTCAAGAAAAATCAATAGAGTTGGATATTAATTTTGGGTAGCATGGTTAGAGTTATAAGTTGGAAAAGATTTCAATGTATCTCTGGTGTGTTATTTCCTTAATGTTTTACATTTAACAATTTAGTATCATTTCAATTTTGAAAATTTATTTTTTCAACATGAATGTTATTTTGGTATTGATTGGTGGATCCCCCCTTATATATAGTTTTTACGTTCTTTTGAGGGTAATGCTTCTAATTTGAGAGGATTATATGCTCATTAATAGTCCTTAACTTAGGGAGTACTTGAGATGGGACTTGGGGTGTCACTCCTTCTATTCATTATTGACCTAATAGGTGTACCAATGGAATGGGGTTTCTAGAATAATTGTGGTAGTAATATGTAGTGATTATTATTTCATGGATCTTATAACACCATGAGAATTTATAATATATTTCTCATTACATAAATTTGATTTCTTTGATATCATATATTACAAACAATACTGATTTTATATGATCTATAATATAATATTAAAATATTATTATTTAAAGGTTCCCGTTATAACTTAACTGTTAAATTGGTGGGTATAAATAGTTTTAACTAATTTTTAATGTGCATATAAAGGTCCTAAAAAATATATAATAATTTATAAATTCCTAAAAAATAATATATCAACTATAATAATGAAATATTATTTTACAAGGAATATATTTCCATTAAAAATAATTTTTAATTTATTTGTGGTAGAATATTATAATTAATTTTAGGAAATTTTAGAAAAAAAATTTTCTATGATTGTTTTTAATTAATAATATCTATATTAATTTATGTTTAAATTATTTGTTTTTCAAAATATAATGAGTTATCAATGAATATAGAAAAATATTGTTTTTTTATAAAATTGTAAGTTCCTTTAAATAAATTATGTAATTAAAAAGTCATATTATTTTATAATATGTTTTCAAATTAAATAATATTTATTTGTTTATCTTTCATCCACAAAATTTCATTTAAATAATATCTATACTTTATTTTAATGTAAATTTCTTTTTAATTTTTAAAACACTCTTTCTCAAAAAAATTAACATGCATAATTTTTCTCCATATTAACTAATTAAAAGAACGCCAAATGAAAAATGAATTAAATTAGATGATTTGATTATATATATGTAAATATTAATTTAAATTAATTTAATTATTATTACTTGTAATATAGTTATTATAATATCATCTTATTCTTGAAAATGCATTTCTTAAAAACCAATTCATTCCACATGTCAATGTGTTTAATTTTAAATTAAATTACAATAAGTCTATGAAAAAAAATTTGATAAAAATTAAACCATATTTTGAATAAAAATAATTTATATTAGAGAATAATTTCAACATAATTTTCTTCATAATAAATAGTTAAAATAGTTAATAAATAGTTACCCTAGTAAAAATTTAAAAGGGTACAACTGAGTAACAATAGAGGTAATGATGGTAAAATGTTAAAATTTGTTTCTTTTAAATTTTGATGGTGTGTATGAGAATTATATATCCTCCACTAGTTTTTTTATTTTGGATTCATTTTTCTTAAGAGTTACTTCCTATTATTGAATAGTTTTTAATATTTACTATAATGCCACTCATCCTCTATAAATGGGCACTCCTCTCCTCTCTTTTTTTTTTGCAATTAAAAACCCAATTGTTTCATCCAAAACCTACACAAATTAATTTCTTACTTCCATAAACTAACCCTAGGATCCTTATTGGTCAACAAGACAATCTTGGAATTTTATTGGTATAATAATAACGTGGTTGTCTAAAGAAGAGTTAATAGTCCTCACCCACCACCTTTTTTCGTCATATTTTTCCACATTCAATTATATATTATAAACACAATTATAATAAAAAAACTATATCCTATATACTATCATTTTAATATTATTATGGAATAATAATCACTGATATCCTCTTCTATCAAATGGTTTACAAAACTATCAGTCCTGTTTATAGCGGACTACCACCTTGAGAACTGATGTAATTTTTTTCCTCCATCATATATCTTGGTTATTGAAAATGATGGATTAAATATATATATATATATCATTAAATATTTTAAATTATATAAAATTGATATATCTTATACTTTATTACCTTATCATCTAATAAAAATACTAACATTATTCGTAGAAACCTAGTAATATCACCTCGTGAAGCGAAGTGATTTATTTTTTTATTAACATATCACATGTATGATATATGTAACATTATTTAAAGAAATAATATTTTAATTATGATATTATGAAAATTTTTAAAAAATAAAATAATAATTTACTTCTTTCCATCCGGACCATTCAAAAATTGAAAGATTACACATGCATTTGTATAACCTACCATCTCGATGATTGTAATGTAGTTCACTTTTCATAACCATAATTCATGGTAATTTTTAAAAGAATAATTTATTTATAAAAAAATGAAAATTATTTCAATATTATTATTCTATTAATTATTTAACAATGACCCTTTTGACCATAGTCAACACCCATGCTCAATTTTGAATTAATGAACTGAGAATCAGTAAAAAAATTCATCATGGTTATAGCTGATTATATAATAAAGTACATCATTAAAATAAATGAAGTAATTGTTCAAGTATAAGGGATTAATCATGGAAAATTATTTGATGAAAAAATTACTTTATATGAGTTTATTATACATGATATAAAGGATACATGTGGAAAATTTTGGACTCGAGTTAAGGGATTTCATCTCAAAACCTCCTTCTTTGAGATGCATGTACTTTTATATGCATAGATTCTTATACGCTGTATATATATATATATATGATTTATAAAATATATCTTTAAACATTTATAAATCATGGTAATTTTTTATAAAATTCATGTACATCATTTTTTTGGGTTATTATTCAAAAGTTAATAAAGTGGAAAGAGTTTATTCTTCAATCACATTTTAATTTGGATTCTTTATAATTTAATTTCCATTGAAAGAATTTTTTTATTAATAACTAATACATTTATTTTATTTTATTTTATTATACTATATTAATTTGTGGAATTTTTAGAAAATTGTATATTTTATTCTCTCACATACTAAAAGTGATTGCTAAATATTGATTAAGAAAATATTTATTCATTTTTATCTTTTTTTCAAAAACTATTTTTCCTTCCAAGTTCTTATTATATAATAATGTTTTCGTGAATATTTTTAATATTATATAACGATTTATGAAATTTTTTATGGTATTTTTTAATTTTTAATAAATATTTGAAAGGAATATTCCAACAATTTATCGACCAAGTCACTTTTTAATTTTTTACAAAATATTATCGGAATTTATTTTAACTTTTATTGAAAATAAAAATTTACATACTATCATTTTATTTGAATATTAATTTATAAGTATCCCATTATATTTGAAAAGAAATTTATTCCAATAATATTTTTTTAATTTTAGATTTTCAAAAGTGATTTTCTATGTTTCAAAGTTATCATCCCCAAGAATGTTTTTATCTTTTTAAAAGAAATTATATTCATAAACTATAACAACATTTAATGATATGAAATTCATTGAAAATATTAACATATGACTATTAAATATTTACATTTCTTACAATCCTTTCATTTTATGCGGTAATAAATACCTTATTATCATTTCTCAAATTCCTTCATTATGGAATTTCCTTTGATTATGATATTAAGAAATCTTGTGTAACCCATTTTCATTCCATGGGTAATTATTATGATTATGCCTTGTGATTTATTTCCATATGTGTAACACATAAGTATGCACATTGAATGAATGTTATGGGTGGGTTCAGAATTATATAGTTCTCCAATGCAATGGGAAGTATCTTAGTCTCATGAGACTTCATGTATGAGATTGGGTAGTATACCTAATCCATTATGGGAATATCCAACTTGTGACGTTGTATTAGAAATTATACTTGAATTATGTGTTTTGTAATGAATAAAATTTCATCAACATTTTCTAAGTATAAATAATATTATAATAACATGTTAATTACATTATGTTTCAATGTGATTACTCATTTTTCCTTTATTTTATGATATCATGATATACCATTTCCTAACATGTTTGGATTCATTATCATGTTTATTTAAATTCTAGGTTTTTTAGATCAACACTTTTTTTATGTATTCTCTAGTCTATACCATTCACTTTTCAGAGATCAAAAGGATTTATTATTTCATTATGAAGAATAAAATAAAGATTTTTTATTTTTTCATCACATTGATATATTATGATCATATTTTTTTAAAGATAATAGGACTCATGATATTTGGGTGGTACTTAATATATGATTATGTTAAAAATAATGTCATGATATGTGAAAATGGATTGGGTTTCTATAGTTTCTATTTGAAAATATTTTTTGTAAAAAAAAGGATAAAACGATGAGATATATTTATTTTGAACCTTATTGGTAATTATAAGGATAAGACTATGTATACCCAAATGTAATTGAATCTTGGTGAGACATATAATGAGTAGTTTTTCTGCAACTAGATCACTATTTAGATACTCTAAGTGGATTTTGTTTCTAGAATAGATGTACTGAGGAATAATAACTCCAAAAAATACCTGACTTGAGAAATACCTAGTATACAAAAATGGTCTATACTACGAACATAGTTTGACACTCTCAGGGTATATGTTTCGGAAATTAACAAACACATCTGAAACAATATGAAGTACTTGAACAAATTTTTAGGCTATGAAACCATATAGAAATCACTATCATGGATAATCAATATTGAAACCTAGAAATAGGTAATATATAGTAAAATTATCATTTATAAGTTATTACTTCTATAAATATCATATTAACTTTTTGTATATTAAATTATTCTCATCTTTTTCTTTTTTTTATTTTAGAAAATGGATAGAAATAAGAAGAATCATTCCTATATCGAATGTGATGGGAAATATAATGATTTCTGTAATGAGATTCCAAACATAATAATAATGTAATGAATACATATTGTGATCATTACAATTGATATTTCATGAATTAAGATTAAAAACTAGAACAAAGGTGAATTCCAAAACACACAAAAGAATAGTAGGATATAGTCTCATGTTAGTTCAAGTGATAAATATGAAAAACAAAAGATGATAATATTTCTTGCAAGTAAAAAATTGGGAAGAGGCATAATGAAAATATACATCATATAATTGTAATATTATTTATTTGTCTAAAGGTTTTTCAGAAACTACTGAAGAAAAATGAATAGTTTGATTAACAAGATGTGGGGAAATAAATTTCAACTTGAGGAACCACAAGTAGTTCAATATTTTAAATGATGTGAACTTTTTCATTAGCTGAGTATATTCCCAAATCCAAAGATATTTTACTGAGGGACTATACTATAAAAATTATTTAATTCGAATGATTGAAGTTTTTAGGTTTTGGAACTCAAGAATCATGAAGATGAAGTATTTTTATAAATGTTCTTTCAGTTATAAAAATCATGAACCTTCTGAGGATTTGTATACAATAGTATTCTATAAGGATTATCATGAATATGTGGAATGGTACGAATGACCTAGAAAGGTGATTTAATAGTATGGTGGTATTCTATTGAAAATTACTGATTGAGAAAAATATAATCATGGGTAATTAATTGATGTTAAGTTAATAATAATACATTAACATTTGTTGATTTTTGAGAAAATAATAAGATGGATAGAAAACCATAGTTGTAAAAAAATTGATTTGATTACTAATGTTTATATTGTGAATATTTTAATAATATTATTGTGAATTTTATAATATAACAGTTAATAATGAATATTATTACCTCTTAATTATTTTAAATAGATTTAGAAAAAGGACGATCGATAAGTGGGGTGACAAACCATCACCACTGGAAATGTTGTGGGGCCTGAACGCATAACCAAACGGTGATAATGGTGTAGTTCCAACCACTAGCCTCTGTGATATACTTGTTAGTATGAAATTGTTTTCACATAAATGTTTAGGTTGATTAATATTATGTTGGTTTTTATTAAATGATTAAATCTTTATTTATTTTTAGAATTTTTATGTGATTATATATTTTTTGTTAAATGTTTTATTTGTTTGACACAAACACACACACACACACATATATATATATGTAACTATTATAACTAAAACTAATTATAATTTTTTAATAATCCCATTAGTTTTTTGGATATGTAACTTGAATGGTTTTAGATAACCTTTGAGGTTAAAAAAATTCCATGTTGAAGTTAGTGATGTTATTTTGGATATATAGTTACATATTTAAGTACTGAACTATGTTAAACATCTTTTTTATTTTTGAATATTGTTAATTAATATATTATTATTCATTTTTGGTTATATCTTACATTGTGATAACCGTATTAGATTTAATAATGTTGGTAGGAGTATCTTGTTACTCTTTTATGAATCTTATGATCAGTTAAAATTTTATTCTTGGGCCTCATATTTAGAAAAATCATATTAAAAATTCATTACATAGAGTAAGAGGTGAAGTATAAATTTATCAAAGCACAACTAGAGGATGGAATTTTTTTTTGAAATAATAATATATCAATTAATTATATTTCTCAGTGTTCATTACCTTGATAGAAATACATTTCATCAACTGTAGGATAAGGATCATGAAAGAAAACTGTTACCCTATTACAGTTTTATATGATGAAATTATTGTCATTTAAATAATCACTTATTAATGGTTTTCTGTTTTTCTGATTACTTTTCATCATTCACTATCTTGCGAAAAATGATATATTTCACTCTTTAAATTTTTTTGTTATTTTCTCCCATATCAATATTTCCACTTCCCGAAAATATTATTCCCTATTTAATCCTATTTATTTTATGAAATTAGTATTTACATTTACCTTTTTTAAGTATAAGTTTCATTAAATCCTTTTATGAGGTGGGTTTTCAAAAAATAAAATTTAAAATGTCCAATCCTTGATTACTAAGTAGTAGTTCAAAATACATGGAAGCAATTTATTTCAGAGGTTAAAATATAACAGACAAATAATTTAAGACATAATTATATATAAATAAATATTATTTCATTGATATATTACATTTCATGAAACACTTCATTAAAATTAACTACTATATAATATTAAAATATTATTATTCAAATGTGACTGATACAACCTAGATGTTAAATTAGAAGGGATGAATGTTAGTAAAAACAATTATGATATATATATATATATATTCATATATAAAATTTTCTAAATAATAATAATTTATTTACAAATTCTTGAGACACAAGAACTCAACTTTAATAAGGATATTATATTCCACAAAAACACATTACCATAAAGAATGTATTTTATTTCTTTTATGTTCAAATATTATAATTAATTTTTGGAACTTTTTAAAATTTTATTTTATAAAATTAAAACCAATTTTAAAATAATCATATATATATATATATATAATTATGGATAAATATTTCGATTTTTTGAAAAATATTGATATTTTAAAAAATATAGTTTTTTCAGTGCATAGGGAAAAATATCAATTTTTTTAAAAACTATCATTTCATTATAATAAATTATGTTCTTTAAAAGTACAGTTATTAATTTATATGATATGAAAGTAACATAAGTATTCTATATTTATATTTCATCCAATTAATTACATTAAAATCATCATTATACTAGATTTTAATAGAAGTTAATTTTTAGGCTTTAAAATAATTAATCTAAAAGCATTTTTGAAATGAATAATGTTTCTTCATTTTAAATAGTTAAAATAACACCAATTCGGAATTAATTTCAATGAAATATATTGATTCTATTTTTAGAAATACTACTATTAATTCATTTATTTATTATTACCTATCATATAGTAATTATAAGAGCATCTTATACTTGAAAAATGCATTTTTTGAAAACAATTTTTTTCTTCATGTTTAAGGGTTTAATTTTACATAAAATTATACTAAATGTATGAATTTAATTTTATAACATGTATTCAAATTTTTTATTTATAATAATTTATATTATATAATAATTTCATCTTATTTTGTTTCAAAAAGCAATTAAATTATTAATAAAAAATAGTTATCATGGTAAAAAATTAATAGCTTAAAAGTGAGAAACCTTATAGGAAATGGGGACAAAATATTTAAAAAATTATTTATTTTGAGTTTTAGATGAGTATCTTAACATTATCTATCCTCCACCACATTTTTTTAATTTTTTAGGAATTTTTCTTGAAATTGACTTCCCATTATTCAATTGTTTTAGGATATTTACAATATTGCTAATAATCCTCCCTTATAAGAGGGTTACCCCTATCCACACATTTTAACACTTCCAAATACCATTGGTTCAGCCAATATCTTCCCAAATCAATTTTTTACTTCACTCACCTCATCCTAAAATACTTTTTTCATCATAAATTCAAATAAATAAAGTAATAGTTTAGGTATAGGGTATTAAACCAGAAAATATTTCTGAATAAAAAAAATAATTTATAGAAGTTTATTAAACTTGAGATAATGGACATACAAGACAACGTCTGAACTTTAGGTAAGGGATTCCATCTCAAATTTTTTTTTAAGAAACATTTTTTATATGTATAACTTTATTTATATAGTGTATATAACCCTATATATTATATCATTAATCCTTCATAAAGTCTGGTATTTTAAGTTTCAATTCACATACATAATTCTTGTGGGAAATGATTCAAATGTTACAATATGGGCAATGGTTTATGCTTCTGTATCATTTTAATCATGATTGTTTACACTTGAATATCCATTTATGGAAGTTTTTTTATGATTTTATAAAAAACTCCATTAATTTTATTCTAGTAGTGTTATTTATAAAATATTCTTCTAAAAGTAGAATTTTACTCTCTCGAGTACTTAATGATTGAGAAAATGTTCTCAAGAAAATAAAACTTCATTTCTCAGTTCAGTGGATAATAATTTTTTCATCTAATTCCATGTTTTATAAATAAAATTAATTATTTTTTTTAATATTCTCTTATAATTTAATAAATAAATTTAGAATATTTTTTAACTTTTAAAAATGTTCTAAATAGAATATTTCTTTTGTTTTCCGAATGAGGTACTTTCTAAATTTTCTTTCCAAATGTGAAAGCGATGTTTTTTAACTTATATGGAATGTATATAATTATCCACCATAATTTTCATTCAATACTCATTTACATGATTCCATGTATATTTTCAATGAAAATTATTTCCATAATAATTTTTTAATTTTAGTTTTTTAAAAGGTTTCTCAATTACTCAAGTTTATTTTCCTCAAGAACGTTTTTTGGTTTTTATAAAAATATATGTATGCTTAAAAATTTTAATATTTAATGTTAGGGAATGATTCTAAAATCTATATATATGTAACCTAGATATATACATTTCTTAATATATATTCATTTAATAGTGTAATACATAACTTATTATCATTTTTCAAATTCCTCCATTATGAAATTCAATTTGATTAGGATCTGAGTCTAGGTTAGGTAAACCATTTTATTTACATAGATATTTATTATGTTTTTTCCTTATGATTAATTTTATTATTTGTAAAATATATGGATGTGCATTAAATGAATGTGATGGGTATGATCAGAATTATTTATTCCTCCAATGAGTTGAGTAATATTTTAGTCACATGAAACTACTTGTATGGGATTCGGGGTGACCCTAATCCATTATGGTACTATATCAACCATGTGATGTTGTCTCGAAAATTAGCATTAAACTAGGTTTATTTCAGGAGTTGAGTTGATTCCACATTTCCTATAATTCCTTGATTTCATTATTCCACTTTCTTTACATTATTTTTCAATGTGATTTCTCGTGTAACTTATTTTTTATGATATCATGTTATACCTTTGACTCATGTGTTTGATTCCTTATCATTTTTATTACCTTACTGAGATTTTTAGACCATCCAATTTATATATATATACTGAAGGTTATCCCTTATAGTTCTAGGAGATTGAAAGGAATTGGGATCTCATTGTAGAGAATAAAATAAAGAAGTTTTATTTTATACTCAATTTTATTTATTATGAACCTAGTCTTCAAAAGGCACTAGGACTTATAATTTTTTCATTTGTAACTAATAGATGTTTTTTATAAAAACTATTTAATGGTAGGTGAAAATTGATTGGGTCACTATAAATATTATTAGGATTTCAACATTTTTAGATTCTCTTATATTTTATTTCACTCAAGATATACTTTTTAAAATATAGCTTGGAATTTTTCTAGGGAAAATACTAATTTTGCTACCTTCTTTCTAAGAATAGAAAAATGATCCTCAATAATAGAACTTCTACTTATATATTATACATTATCACATTTTTCTATACATTTCATAATTTTAATAAATCTATATATACCTTCCAAATGAATTTCTATAACACAATGATCATATTTTAATAAAATATTACTTATATTTTATATAATTAATTATTATTATGTTTACATGTGGTACTAATAACCATATAATCTCAACATCTATATAATCCTAATTTCCATTTAATCCAAATTTCCATATTATCCCAATAGATATATGTATAATAGTCAAATTGAATTCTTATACATATTCTTTCATATATGTCTTATATTGTTCATTCCTAACTTTGTTATATTAATAGGAATGTTATTCAACTAAAACCATGAGGATGAGTATTACGTGTTAATGTTATATATATTTACATGCCTTTTTCCTCTTATTGTTTTTTTAATTATGTTTCCTACTATGATATAATAATTTTTTAATTTTGATATTTCTTTGAAATATTTTATCTCAATAAAATATGTTTTAGTTTATTTTTGTTCAGTGTTTCGTGTATAAAAAAATATTATATATTTAATTTTATTTTTATAATTATATGCTTTGGGAGTTACATAATCCACCCAAATGATAAATGTTGGTGAAAAAAAACCATTATCGGAAAAGGGATAATAATTAAAACCTATATCAGATTGTAATGAATATTTCATTTTCTTTTATTCCATTAATGAGATAGATATTCAATATTTCAGTGAAAAAAATATGTAGATTCTCACATATGATCCCCATTAAATACTCTCTTAAATTTATTTTCATGATTGATCTCCTTACAATTTTTAGTTTCTGGTGAAATCCAATGAAAACAACCACTAGATCAAGATAGATTTATCATCTCAAAACCCTAATGTCATTATCATTAGAATACATCACTAAAAACCACATGAAGATAATGAAATATGGGTATAATAAGAGGTTTATTACACCAACATTGAGATCAATCATCCCTAAGAATATCATTCCAAGTGGGGGATATATCCAAGTAGATAAAAAATTCACAAAGGTTATCTCCTTCCCCAAGATCAATGAAATTACATTAATAAATTGATATATATAATAAAAAAATATCTATATAAGTAATAAACCTAATATTGATTGATCCCAATGATTTCATGTATTAAAATATATTAAAAAGTGATCCCATGTAATGGTATCATAAAACAATAAAATTGAAATTGAAAATATCCTAATATAAGAAAATGAAAAATAATAAGTCTCTAAAATCATAATGAATCTTCACCAAGAAATCACTAGACATCACATTCCATAAAAAAATATCATATTCCTTTTCCATCCTCACATTACATAAAATCACTACACTAATGTAATTTTTTATGTACATGGTGTGAGAAATCTTCATAATAGAAACCACTCTAAACAAAATAATCAAATAAATTTTTACATTTATCTAATTCATAAGTGTAATTATATATAACAAATTAATAAAACAAAAAGTATACAAATCACAATATATTTGGTGATAAAGAATCCAACTAAACATTAAGTATATCTGAATTAGTAAATGTTATTAAATTATATGAATGTCTTTTAAGGAATTTCATTTCAAAACAAGTGGGTAATTTAGATTTCCAACCAAAACATGTATTATATTTTGTCCCGACTAAACACATGAAAATTTATACAATATTTGGACATAATAATTAAAATATTCATAATTGGTTTTATATCATGGATTAATACCTCACATATGAAGTCACATAACTAGTATAATACCATTTTAAAATAATGGAATCATTAAATTTTAGTCAACCTATTTATTATTTCATTAAAAAAGTTAATATATATTTGGACAAGAAAATTAAAATATTCAAAATAGGGTTTATATCATGGTTGGATACATCGCATATCAAGTCCCATAACATATATAATAACATTTTATAATAATGTAATCATTAAATTTTAGTCAACCTCATGATTGTTTCATCAAAATTTTCATATATAAAAATATAATAATCCCAATATCATTTATTAATGTATCAATCAACGTTTAAATACATATCATTTAAATCCTTATCATTCTTAACCCCAGGGGAAATATAAAAAAACAACATTTTATATCATTATTTACTTTCCAAACACTTAGTTTTTTTATACTCAATTATTTGATAGGCATGATTGACATATAAAACAACCACTATGATTATTGATATGGGGTATATCAATAATTGTTCGTTTAACAAATAATTCCATCTTATCAAAAGGATTTCTAAATTTATTGGTTTCTACTTAAGTAAAGTAATAATCAACATAATCATGATGATTAAAATGATATTTTAAAGGAGTGTAAAGGTAAAACACACTCAAATAAGGTGTTTTTTTAATTTCAATAACTCAATTCAATGAGTGTACAGTATTGTGTTTATTGTATATCATCATTTTTCCACCTTATAATTATATTATCAATTTAGGTCAAATATAAATAGTGGGATTATAATATAGAACTTCGGTATGTATAAAAAATCGATAAAAGTGATTAATCAGATGATAATCCTTCATCTTTTATTAGTTGAACCACTCCAACCGTAATTTTAAACAATGTTATTCTCTCAAGAATGACCCAATTTGGGTGCATGCTTAATTTATCTCAAATAAAATATTTATCCTATTTGTATTATCTCCTTTCTACAAACATTGTATAATTACATTGTTATATTTCAATATTTTAGTATTTTAAACACCATGTAATTCAGTCTCATGACCTCCATTGAAATCAATTTCTCTATATTTTTAGTGAACTGATATTACAAAAATAATGTTTGAAAAAGGGCCAATGGATATGGAAATATATATATTCTTCAAAATATACACAAATCATTTAAAGGATTTTCTCAAATTCCCCATTAATATTTTTAATTAAGATTCATAAAAATTATTTTTTAATTCAACAAAAATATCTCATGTATCCATAAAATAATTATTCTGTAGCATCAGGTTAATGTTATATAGAACTTTAAAACACTAAATTCTTTTGATTTGAGGTCTAGATTACTCATTGATAGATTTTAAAACATTTTAATTTATCTTTTGTAGTTTCAAATATCCCATATTAATATCACATAAACATATTATTAATCATACAGGAAATTTCAATATTTACGGTTACTTATAAATAAATAGTTAAACCTACTTATTAGTACCACAAAAATAATTCTAATTTTCATGAAACATAAGAAAACATATATATACATGGTATTTTTAGAGATACTCATGTATATATTTTAGATTACTCTTATACGAACATTAAAAAATCCAATTCATTCTTAGAAGAAAATCATGTATTCTCCAACAATCTCTGTGCTTATAAAATTTATAACATAGTCAAATGATTAAAAATAAAAACTAAAAAACAAACACCACTATTATGCATATATTTGAATCATCATCCGTCCCTCAAGGATTCTATTATAAACAAAATGATCTTGTATTAACATATTTTATATATTCTAATAGTGGCCACATGTTTTTAATGAAAAAATAAATCCTAATTATAAATGAATTTAAAGGCCCTAATTTTTTATCATTTCTTTGATTGTAATAACATTATATTTAAAATGAACACTATTTTAGATATCATACATGATACCCAATTCCAAGCAATAATGAAAGTAATATATAATCATTTAAATATGATTGTAATAAGCTAACTATTGAATTAGAGGATATGAATATGAATAACCACATTTTTTAATATATATATATATATATAGTTCATACATAATAAAAATTTATTGATTAATGCTAAATAAATATGCACTAAAATTTTGATAAATTCATATTATGCTTCAATTTTTTTTTTGAAAAAAATGGTTTTTTACTGCTGAATATTAGAATAAATATCTATAACTTTCAGAAATTCTATTTTATAAAATGGTATCATTTTTGAAATTATCAAGTTAAAATCATCTTAGCATGGTAATTTGGGATTTTTATGAAACGATTAATTTCATAGTGTATAGAAAAAAATTACCAATTTTATAGAAAAATATTTTTCTATTCTAGTATTTTGAATGTTCCTATTTTTTTGAAATGATTTTAAAATTATATAATTGTTTTTGATTAATTATAATACAATTATTTTCATTAAAATTGACATTATTCAAAAAAATTGATTAAAAATTATATACATAAAATTGTTTTTTTGGAAAAGTATTTTTCATCACATTTTGTGGGATTATTTAAAAATTAATTTCTACAACTAAGAGGGATATAATTTTATAAAATTATTTCAAAAAATTGGTATAATAATTTAAAAATTTGATAGAGTTCAAATATATTTTTTGTTGTTAGGAATATTAATTGTGGTAAAAAATTGTCACCTCCGTAAGGGTAAATTGGGTAATTATGGTTGCAAATGTGACGAGGCTTTAAAAATATATATAGCACCTACCTTATTTATATTTTTTGATTTTGGTTCTAAAAAATGAGTCCCATATTCTAAAATTTATCATTTTTTCCATTTTACTTGATAAATACATTTATATTATTTTATGTATATAATCAATATGTAGTGTCACTTTTTTGTTTTAATAATCTTGTTATATTTTATGCATAAAGGGATATTATTTTCAGTTATAAGTGTTTATTATAAATATTTATTAATTTTCTTATCATATTAATTTATTTTTTATTATTAGTGATGAAATAATTCCCTTAAATTCTTACAAAACGTCGACATTGTACTTGTACAAGCAGTAGAAAAATAAATTAAATGACTTTAAAAACAAAAAAAGTAATATGTATTTTGAGTTTTGTGGTGTTCTATCAATTTAATAGAAAAATATTATTTCATAGTTTTTTATGTTTATATTTGAACTCCATTTCTATATTGATTTTATAAGTAAATTATTTGAATAGGATTAAAAAAGTGATTAATGGTATTTTATGTTAAATAATATTTTATTAAATGATTAAAATTTCATAATAATATTATATTTCTTCAATTTAATGTTATATTGTCTATAATATAACCCATTTTCCATTTACAATTAACATTTCCTTATATAGGTACTTTTTTAACCCCTTAAGTGTAAACACATTATTATTGATTTAATATTTATAAAGATTAATGGGGGTTTAGAACTATGCATCAAATAAAAATGTATAATATTTATTGAATTATAAGATTTATAATAACACCAAGAATATATTATAAATATATAAAATCAAACTAAAATTTAATTTAATATATATTAAATTAATACTTTTTGAAATTCCAAGAGGGAACCTTTCATCACTAATAAAATTACATCACATCTCCTCTATTATACAAACAATTAGTGCCACTCGTATTGGAAAAAACCTACTAAAATCCATTTTTATTATTCCTACCCTCTATTTACAAGTCATTTTCTCACTAAAATACCAATCTATAACTCTTAATGGGGAGGTTTTAGGTGGTCTTCTAAAGATATGGTAATCATCTTAACTGAGAATCTTCATTTTAGCTCTCTATATAAATCCCCAAAATATTCTTAATAATTGTGGATATAATAACATATTTATCTCCATTATTCTAAAATTTAATTATGAATACATTACACCCATTTGTAACCTAATTATATATCATATAGAGAATGAAAATTTCATTTGTGAGTACATGTTGACTACCACCTCCACGAAGTGATGTGTTTTTTTTATATTACAACCTCTAATATATTTATATAATGGTGTATTTTATGTAAAAATATTATTTTAATTACATAATTATCATTATGAAAAGATAATATATCATTTTCCCTTACCTTTTCATCCATTGTAAAATGATATTGTCGTTCATGCTTATTTGTGGATTTTCATTCCAAAGGAGTGGTGTGATTCATTTTTAATTTAAACATTTCATGTATAGTTATAAAACAATTTAATTGATAATAAATAATTATTTTTTTATGTTCAATATTATGGATTCTATGGGAAAATTTTCCTTTTGACAACAACCTACTAAATTCATTTTTCAATTATGAACCGAATGCATTCAAAATAACTATTGTGGACATAACTGATTATTTAATTTAATATATCATTAATATAAATGAAATAAATGTTTTTATTATAATTTAATAAACCTTTAAATTTTCATTTGAAATTAAATAATTAATGTAAAAATTTTATAAACGATTTCAAGGATATACATTGTAAATATATACTTGAGGTAAGGGATTTCATATCTCAATTTATATTCATTGGGTTATATTAATTATTCATTGTCTATGTTATGAAAATATTATATGTGTAATCTCCTGTTATTATTTCATCTTATATTACAACTTTTTTTTATTTTATTATTTTTGTGAATAATCAATTATTTCATTAAATTTTATCTTCAACGATATGATTTTTTATGGATTATTCATTTCAATATTGTTTCTTTGAGACATGTCTTTTGTTTTGCACATACTAACTTTTATACGGTGTATATGATACCTATTGATATATGATATCATAATTTAAAGATTAATCATGATATTTAATGTTCCATTCATGTTATCTCTTTCATTAGTTATTGATTTAAATGTTATAAATGTTTCTATGCTTTTCATGGTCTCAATTTTAATTATTTGATACCTAAAATATTATGTGCAATGTGATTTATTTAATATGGTGTACTTAATAACACATGATTTTATAAAATATTATTTAAATTAAATTATTGGATTTAGAGAATCATGTTATGTACATTCATTCAATGTATTTTTTATTCAAACAATGTCCAATATACAAGGGTTTCTCATCTCAAAAATTCTTCTTTGAGATGACTTTTAATAAATTCACCAATATTCATTTACATGGTGTATAAATTGTATATTGAATTATAATTTCATACCTATTTTTATACTCATTCTATTTTTTGTTCAATGTAATATTCTTTATTTCAATTTTTTTAATGACATAATATTATTTTTCTTTAAAAACATTATTTTAATGTTTTTAATGAATTCTAAACAAACTATTCCTCCATGTTTAATTACTTATTTCAATAATTTTATTTTTAAAAAATAAATGATTTTCTAAAGTGGTTTTCTATTATCATTGATATTATTTTAAAATAATTAAAAGGAAATTACTTAAATTTTTCTACATGTGTAAATTTTGAATCTCTTTAAAAATGATTGAAAGGAATGTTTATTTTTAACATTGATTCCAAGAATAAATTTTCCTTCCATCTTAATATTTTCTTAAATTAAAAAATCCTTTATAATTTTAAATGTTCATTTTCAATGAAAATATTTTTCCAAAAAATCAAGAAATTTTTATAAAATATTATCAAACAAAAAAAAATTTTCCCTTGTTTTTCAAGATATGTTTCAAATGTTATTTTAAATGTATTTTAACCAATGTCATCAACCTTTAATGATTCCTATAATTCATTGAAAATGTGATCTTATGATAAAATTCATTTTTTTCTATTAGTATTATAGTTATTTTTTAAAGAGATTATTATGAAGCCTTTTTTTATATAGGTAAATCATGTTATAATGGAATTAATGATTATTTTTAATGTTTGATAATGGAAATTAAAGGCTCTATATGATATATTTATGTACAGTACTTGAGAATTATATATTGTGATAGTTGATCTGAATATAGATCATGATAATGGAATATCCCAATATAACTTATAAGATGGGTGATCATTATATAGATCATCATTCTATTAGGTAACGTTCATTGTCATTAAATTTACGAATGAGGTAGTTAAACCTAGGGGTTTATCATATTAATTTAAATGGGTACCATTTATTTATGAAATGAGTTAAAATAGGTGGTGAATACAATTTTCCAGCATACTGACACGATTCCTATAAGCTTGTTATGATTTTTAATATTTCCATTGAACAAGTTTCACATTACATGGCTCTTTGTTATAGATTTTTATGACTCTTTAATTTGTTAAATATTTATTCCCTGTTACATTATTAATGATCCATTTTTTATGGTTATTAATTACCTTAGGTTATTTTTATTCAATTTTAATATTTTCTCATACCCTTATACCCATTTAATGTTCACTTATGACTTTAAATTATTAATGTTTATATTTACCCTTACTAGGAATTTAAGATCACTCTTCTTGTGTTTAAATTTCACTGTGTTATAAATAATTATGTTAAATTATTAATATCTACAATGGTTTCATGTATGAATAATTTTTTGGTATATGTTTAAAAATTATTTTGAAATAAGTAAAACTGCGTATATTGAGAAAAATGATCACTTAAAGACAGGAATATTATTATGAAAGAGTCTATTAAAATTCTATAAAACTCTAAACCTAAAAGTTTCTTAGGTATGTATGTGATCTGATATCTCTATTTGATGTTTTTTATTTTTAATGGATAAAATTGGATCATTTTTATGAATATCAAATCAATAAATGTAAATATTATGTTTTTTAGTATCAGATCAGATATTAACTTATGGGGTTGTTATAGTTGTTATTAGAGTTGGTTTTATAAAACATTAATGATTTGGATGTTTTCTTGTGAGGTTAACGTATGATCCATAGATACCATTATAGTTTTATATTTTTAGGTTTATCAAAATTTCAAAGGCATAGTCACACCTTTTGAGGTTTATAGTGATGGAACTGTAAGTGATCAGTGACGTTTGTGGAAATTTTCTTATGTTTAGTTAAATGTTTCCCTTATTTATATCATTTTATTTAATGTAAAGGATTATATGGGAATAAATAATTTACAATTTTGAATTTAATAAGAATGTTATAAGATAACCAGTGGGATTAATATATTCTTATTGAGTTTATTTTTTTAATATAGAAATAAATATTTCTTAACTGATATAAATTGAAAAATGGGTATTATAATTGAATTTGGAGATTAATTTATTAGTATTTTATAATAATATTTATTAATTTAGGGTATTATATAATCTTATGCTAAACTTTTTTTATATTAGTAAATATTGAAGGAATAAGTTTTCATTGTTTTATAGACTCCATAATATATTCGAGGTTAATTTAAATTCATTAATACTATGAAATATTTATCATAGATATTCCTTATTTTAAATATTAGGTTTGATAGAGGAGGAAAATTTCTGAAACATGAAAATAGTTCATGAAATTTAGATTATGGATTTGAATAAATAAATCATGTGTATTTTATCATATTGTTTATCTTTACAGTAAAATGATCCCTATCCTTTAGATAAAAAATCTAGAGTTTTAGATTTTTTTCCTTTATTATAATAATTTCATATAGATTTATGGTCTTGTTATAACCTCATTAATTTATGGGTTTATGGACATTGACTTTCTCATGAGCATTCACATTCTCAGGGTGTAGGTTTTGGTCAGTAATTAATTTTTGATATGGAATTTGTAAATTTTTTGAGTACTCCAATAATTATAGGAATAATGTCAGTTTCCTTATCCTTAGGTGATATCTTTTTTGATTCTAGGGATTCTTATTCATTTATTACGTATTTTTAGGTTTCTTACCTAGGGTTTTCTATTATGTTTCAACTTAGATTTTAATTTATGAATACCCAATTGGGAAGAAGAGAGTATTACATCATAAGATAAAATGTTTATTCCATTAATATATCTTGGTGTGAAAATATTTTATTTTTCATTATTATATAGGTAAAATTCATTCGTGTGATTATTCGGATGGATTTTTTGTTATGTTTTTGAGCATATATTGATTTTTATTAAGGACATATGAATTTTCTATCAATATATTGATTAATATTATATTCTTCCATGAAATTCGGACTATCATGCTAGAAAAGATGAATATGATTTAGGGTTTTTTAGGATTCAATAATATGTTATAAGGATGGTTCTAAGATATGTTGAAAGTGTTTTTAGTGTTTTTTCTCTAATTGTTGATTAATATTTGGATTCATTTTCTAATGATTTTATTGGATTTTCTCTGAAAAAGGAGGTTGAAAATTGGGATTCAATTCGTAAATTGTAACAATCCTATTAATATAACTCCATATATTATATATCCCTCTAATCTTAGTGTATTAAATACATAGTTATAAGAATTTAAATCTAAAGGATTCATCAGATAGATGATGCCTATATAGAGTCCTCTGATGATTTTTTCAAATAAAGTAGATGGAAGTTTGAGATTGTGTGTTGACTATAATAGATTATATCATGTTACTATAATGGATTGATGTCCATTTCTATGAACTAGTGATTTATTAGATCCATATAGATGAGATTATTGATTTTTAATGATTAATCTCTAATTATGTTATTGTTAATTGAGAATGTAGAATAAAAATGTGTCTTAGATATCCCTTTATATGTGGTATATCAATTTTAAATTTTTTACTTACATATTGATATTCCTTATATAAAATGAGGATAATAGTGATAATTTGAATACTTTCTTGTATAAATGGAGAATAATTCATTTTTATGAAGAGATGTTAACATGTATGTTCTAGAACCAAAAGGCTATGTTTCATATTCATGTTGTCTATAAAATTGGGATATCAATGGATCCTAAAAAAGTTTATTTTTTAATGTTTTAGTAAATTACCTCAAATGTTTTTAGTATTTATGGTTTTCTAGGCCTTTTAAGTTATTTTTTATGTTTTATTATACACATTTCACTACTAGATATTCCAATGGACACTTTGACTATAAAGGAGTGGAATTTTATTGGGATGATAAATTTTTTGTCACATTACATGTGAAAAATATTGTTTTCAAATCATAAACTATTCTCATTTTATTAGCTCTAGTATATTTTTTAGTTTATTTTTTCCATTTTGTGGGATTGAAATGTTATACATTATGTCCAGATGAGTTGATAAAATTAATAAGGAATTTGAATTTTCTTTCTAGTAGTAGGATTGTTTTGAGAACTAAGATTATGAATGTAATTTTGATGGTTTAATTTGTTATAAAATATGAATTTGGATTTCTTTGATTCCTAGAGAGTCTTATAGTTTTTCAAGTTGAATGCAGAGGAAGAATCACAGTGGTCGTTCAACTAAAAATTAGTAGTAGGCCTCCATCTGTTAGGTAATGCCCTACTAGCTAGTTAGTAGGTTTTTTATAGCCCATTCCCTCTTCATGGATAATCATCTATATAGTGATCTATCACAACCTATTAAATGAGATTTAGGCTCTCTGTTTTGGTCTTCTAGATGCTTTTTTTATAGATAGTGTTCTAACATTTTTTTTGTCCCCCATCCCCCTATGAAGTTTACTCGTTAGGATAACTTGTGGATGATAATTTGAATATATCCTCCTCTATCTTAAAATAATTTTTTTCCCTTGATATAAGTGTGATATCATCTGATTTTCCATGTTGGAATAAATATACAAATCTATATTTATTCATTTATTTATTCCTTTTATGAATCAATCTGATTTTGGTTAATTTTATTTAATAATTGATGACGATTTCAACAATGTATTGTTTAATAATCTGAGAAAAATTGATATTTGCATTAAAATTAAAATAAGGCATACTATGAGGATAATTTCATGACAATGTATAGTATTTTGATAAGGTATGTTACCATTTTATTTTTATTGTTCATTTTGATGAAATTAGAGGAAATTGACAATTGAAACTGTCATTTAATATTGGTACTTTCCTCACCTTGTGTCACATAAATCCTAATATATTATCTTCCCATCATTTGTTCATTTTTAAAGGATTTTTTGGAATACCATCGAGGGTTTGTGGAAGAACTTTTTTTGTGTTTTTAATATAGTTCTAAAAATAAGATTTCTCTAAGAGATACAAATCCTTTATCTAAAAAGTGGTATATGATTAGTCATGGATGAATCTTAGAAATCCTGGGAAAAGATTCTGAGATAAGAATTAATTTTGGTAAATATTCATTTGAGGTTGATATTCCACAATATTTAACATATTATTTATATTGTAACTTTTGATTTTTCATAAGACTTATGAAATATTGTCTCTTCATTAGTGTATATTGACACCTAAATCTAGTAATTATTTAATTAATAATTTAATTTGTTGATTAAATAAAATTCCCATACATGGAAAAAGAAGTGTCTCAAGGGACATGGTGGACTCTTATGTATTGTAGATACGTACCTTCTATAAATTTTTGGGAGTATAATTAAAATTTTTCACCTTGTTTCATGTCAACCCCATGAGGGGTTATAATTAAATAATTATGTAAATTTAGTATATGAAATAAATACTCATAGACACCATGTGTTGGGTTAATTTGTGAATTTATTTAATTTTCCCAATTTTTCCTTTTGAAATTAAGTGGTTCCTTGGAGCCTTTGGTCTACATAACACAATCCAAAAATGAGTGAATTTATAGAAATTAGATACATTCCATTGTATTATCATTATATTGCGGGTGGTAACTAATTACATAGGGGTCATCTTACGTGTCACCTTAGACCAATGACAATACTCTGTGAGCATGGGAGGTCAAAGAATCCACATTTTTTCTAGGTTATGATTGTTGAATTTATTTTCCATGTGTGATGGTTGTTTCCCTTGGAAAAGTATATGTTAAGGATTAATTAATTTTTTGTGGATGATTAATTCATCACCTTATATCTAAGATGTGAGTTAACTAATGAATACTTAATCAAGAAATTTGATTAAATATGATGTTTTTTTATATGGTTTTGGGACGTTGTTGTGGTTAGAAGGATCTATTATGCCCAATGCTATATGGTTAGGTTTCCATCATATGATTCCAAGGATAAATTATTCCTACTATTATATTTTTGGGGGACCTTTGACATTGTTTAAAGGATTTTTTTTCTGATTATTATTTTGTAGTTGGGGGAACATGATGTAAGTCCAAGGATTTTGTTTGAGCATTTTTAGGATAGTGGGGAACCATAGATATGGTTACTAGGATATGGTGTTCCAATACTTATTATATAGTTAGAGGACCATAAGGTGATTCCATAGATTTGGTATTCCCATTGTTATAATATAGGGGGGTCGTGAATGTAATTCCATGGATATGGTGTGCCTATTATGATAATTTGCAGTTGAGGACATAAGACATAGTCATTTGTTCTAGTGTTCTTGTGTTTTTATAATACATTGTCACAGTGTTATGGAAATAGATATCCAACACTAGCTGAAGTAGGTATGGTCGATCTCGGGTGTCATGTTTAACCTGAGGATCAATAGAGAATATTTATTTATTTATTTTATACTTCCAAAATTAAATATTTATTTATTTAGTTGAGTATTTAACATGCATATGTCACTTTATTTACTGGAAATGTATGAGACCATGTTTTTGGTGACCTACTAACTTATATACTCACACCCTTATTGGGTGGCGATTACACTTGGGTATGAGAACATCCAACACTAGTCATAGGTTTAGGTTGGATTAAGTACTGAAGTATCTTTACCAAGATGGATTTCATGGATGATACAATCAACTGGGATGAGGTGAGACTCATAGATATAGTATGTCCTCAATGTATTTTTCTTTATTCCTTTATTTCATAAAAAACAAATTTTGTGGGTAGTTAGGTTGGTGTAGGACTATATCGATCATTTTATTAGTTACTATTGGTGACCGATATTTTTTCCATCCATATACTCATTTATTTACTATTTTAGAAGATATTTTGTTTTTTTATTACTTATACTCTAATATGAGGGTATAGTCAACCAAATATCATACCATTTACCATATATACTATTTAGAAGCCTCTGGAATATGGGAAAGAGTTCCCTAGGTCATGTAGTGACCTAATCTAGTAATCGTTAATAGTAAGTCAAAAAAGGGACACTAAAAAAGTTGTATTATGTGTCCCTTTTCATTTATTACTATTTAGGGATATAGTACATGTGCTATTGAGGAATGTGTAAAATCTTATGATGGATACTAGATAATTGTTCAAAACACTTTTCCCAATAAGAATATCGGGTTACCAAGGTCATGGGATTGAGGTTATAGATTTTTTATGTTATGGTTTTCTAATTTCACATGTTGTGAAAAAAAAATTATGAATGTATTTATGATTTATTATGGATTTTTAGGTCATGACCTAGTAGAAATAGGTTATTTATTAGTCTTTTAATTTTTAACACATTCGCAAGGGGAATATCATCCATCTTATTCAGCACATATGACACAGATGAAATATTCTTATTTGTGATTCTTATCACTAATAATCCTCATGATGATAGATCATGTGGATTCTATGGTATGGTTTCTCAATTATGATTATTATGAAATACCACAGTCCATAGATGCATAAAAACCCTTGAAAGGTCATTATAATAATAGATTTCATTAATTATGAACTATTGTGGGAAAATTTAATTCTGATACAAAAATTCTTAAAAAATGGCTCATGATACAATAGGAATATAGTTAATCAATTTAGATGATCTTGTAAAATGATTATATATATATATATAATGAGAGATGATATTTTTAATCTCAAGGGTGTACTCCCATATGTGGATTCCCTTTAAAAAATTTCATTGTGAGTAGATATGGAATGTGATTCCTGATACATTTATGATACAAGACGTCCTACAAAGGGATGTTTGACCTTGAGATTTCATGTGAATTAGATATAGAAACAATAATGTATTACCAAAGATATATGAACAATATGATATGTGACCCATTAGTGAGATGAATGTTATGATTGAGAATTGGGATGTTTTACCCTACTATTTTTGAGAAATAAAATTAGAAGGTAATGAAAAAGAGGGGTTAACCTAAAAATGTGAGTTGCTTAGTGGAGGTAAATATGAGAATGTTCTATGAGTTCTAGGAATATTTAACATGGTTGTAAATCAATAAAAACCTGTTTTTCTAGAAAACATTTCTATGGGGATTACTTAATGTGTTTCTGCATTTGGTTCCCATGAAATTATTCAAACAAATATATCGGTATGAGTATTGACTCTATTGATTATATAAGTATATCGAGAGTGTGTGAAGAGCATCTGTAGACATGAGAAATTTTGGAAATGGCACCCATATCACCATGTTATTGTATAGTACAACATTCTATCTGTAAAAATACTTTATTTTAAAGAGATATTTCAAGGGGTCTTTTAACATCAAGGGATTCACATGTCATGTTCTTTGTCAGTGATTTTTGTATGATCTCAGAGATACGATTACGTATGAATCATTCTAGTGATTTAGGTTCTATGAATGGGTGATAAATGAGAATACACTTATAGAATCAGTTGAGGTCTATTTTCGTGTTGAATAAAATCTGGTGCATTAAATTCTTAGAAACAGTAATTATGCACGATGCCACAAAAATTATAGTCTTTTTATGGATGTATATAGGTTAAGGAAAAATCAATTATATGACAATATTATGGTCTTTATGGTTCTATAATTGAATTTATTTTCATACTATATTATATCATTCTATAAAATATTTTTCATAATGTGAATTATTATAGTAAGTGGATGGGAGTGATTTCTTTTGTGATGGATGAAGATATCATAAATGGTATGATGTCATGTGTTTACAGTAGATGAGCATTGGTGGGGAAGAGTGACATGATAATAGTGATTGATCCTTATGAGGTTGATCTCGATTCAGTATATAAGTGTACCATATGTTTGTGAGTGAACCATTGGTTTCTTGATGATGTGACCCCCATTGAAGATAAATTTTCATCAAATGTCGATGATGACTATTTATGAGCTGGAAATGGGGATTAGTTGACAACTCATGTTGGTGACTGATTATGACAAATATGGCGATATCTATTTCTTATATTTGGTAATTGATGGATCATAGTCCATGGTGATCATCAATTTGGTTTGATATAGTGATAATGGTTATAATCCAATGATAATAAATTTTATATCATTTAAAGGGCCATGAACCCGTGGAACTATTCTAATTGATGAAATGAGACCGATTAGTGGATCATCATTATGGAATTTGGATGTTGGTGGGAATGTGAAAATAACTAGTCTATTTGCTTAAATATCATTTTTTGGATTCAGAAGTGGTGATCGAAAATTTAAAAGTATTTTCCTTAAGATCAGGATGATTTGAGGTACACTGTGTGTAATTCTATTCAATAGTGTTCCAATGCTCATATTGAGATCATGGAAACAATGAATAATTATTTTAAATACACTATGTGAATTTTCTATATGTCATGTTTTTGATTTGGTGTTGGAATTAAATATTCCCAAAAGGCCACCCATTAAATATCATGATATATTTAGTTGATTTTAATATGGTAGTTGAATCCAATCATTTTTAAGGAGGTTGGATATAGGAGATCCAACACGTGGTTTGGTTTATATTTATATGTTGTTATTTAGAAACCAATCTAGGTGAATCAAATTAAATATTATGAACATGATCAGGGAATGTTTCAAGGATTAGTTTTGAAAATTCAATAATTTTGACACTTATAATTGAGAATAACAAAAACCTATAATTTGGATATAATTAATACGAGGGTAAATAAAATATTTTCACAAATGTTTTCTAGAGGATGAGTATAGGGATATTTAGAATACTCTGAGTGAGTCATTTGACAATGTGTTATTATTTTTAGTGGGAGATTCCAATGGTTGGATATTTCTAGTCTCAGAATTATCCACTATGAAATGAATCTTATGGTTGGGAAAAACATGATATTGATGATAAATTTTATGTAACAGACAATAGCTTCTTATAATAGATTCTTGAGATTCTACTATCATAGTGATTCATTTTTAATTAAGAGTGATTTATTAGTTTTAATAAATTTACCACCTTATATTTGAAGTACCATAGTATAATTGTGTTGATAATTTATAGATGGAACACATCCTTTTAGTGTTAATTTAATGAACTATATAGGTTAGGGATTATGTTGGATTATTTAATTAAACATCTTGGGGATGAAAAGTGTTAGGGTTGGGAGATTATAATACCCTTTATCTAGATGAATTGATAAAATTTAAACTAATTTTAATTTTCAACCATGTGGTGGTTTTTTTTAAATATTCATAATAGAATTATAAGTGTTTGAGAATCTATAAAAATGAATTTGGACATTAAGTGAGACTTTAGGGTGTTACAAGGATTCAAGATAGTATCAAAGGCAGAATCTGGTGGTTGGGAAAATGGAATTTGTTAGGAGGAAACAAGATAGTTGGTGGGATGTGTAGTTAGTTTAGTAATTTGTTGAGCTCACCAACAATTCATTGAGATACAAACATCTAGCTGTTTAACATTTAGCTAGTTCTTGAACTCAGACTAGATTTCAGGTGGAGATTCTAGAATTTTTTCATAATAAAAGAATTTTGAATGTTTTATGCCAACCTCCCCCCAATAGATTTATCCAGTATGGATAAATTAATTAGGTTCATTCATCTTTATCCTCCCCTATCCTTCCTTTATTTCTATACTCTATCTTGGGGTGATCTTGATTTCATTTTCATAATGGATTAAAGGTATGATATCAATTTATCATTCATTCTTGACCCATAATTCATATTCATAAAATTATAGGTGATTTAATTTAGTAATTTTATGAAAAATCCATTGGATAAAGGTGAAATCATTCAATAATTATTGATATTTGGGTCAGTAGGGCATTAGAGTGTCCGAGGAGGATTTTTTCAAGATGCCAAAAGTCGTTTAGATTAATGTATGTTACCCTAAAATTTTAATTAATGGTTTTTTTAAGGTTTTGGGAAATAGACCATTAGAATGGTAAATTAATTTAGTACTTTTATAAAAAATTCATAAAGTACATACCAAGATGATTTCATGTCATTTTAAAGAAATTAATTAATGTAGCTTTTCATGAAATGACGTCTATAATGCATTGTGGATATTCCGCAAGTGGTTTTATTTGATTTTGGTGAATGGATGTCATTAAAAAATATAAGGTCTCACATTGATAAGTAGTGTGATATTGGTCATAGATGAATCCAAGTGATCATAGGAAAATATTTTTGATCAATGAATTAATGAGGGTAAAGTATTTTTAAGGTATATAGTCCTTAATATTTGGTATAATGGTTTATGGATTTAATTAAAATTTTGATATAACGAGTGAAATATAGTCTCACAAGTTTGAGTAATAAACCCTAAAATTGAATTATTATATAATGAATAAGGTAATTATTTTAATTAAAAATAATTCACACATAATTAACGCGCATATTATCAAAGTCCATAGTGGACCCTTTTGAACTGGCTAGACATCCCAACCATAGATGGATTGAAGTACCATTGTAATCTTGTACCTTATGTTATATGAAACATAATAGGGGTGATAAATAAATAATTATATAAATTTAGTGGACCAATGTTAACCCCATATGATATTTGAGAAGTTATGGGTTACGAATTGATATTATTGTACCATATTGGCCATCAGGAATTATGAGGTGCGTTAGAGCCTATTAGATAGAGGGCACAATCCCAAAATGAATTAACATATATGAACTAGATTGGTTTATATGTATTTACCATGGGTTAGAAGTGGTGATAAATTGGTTAGTGTTAGTCTTGGGTGTCACCTTAGACCAAATACTTGACTGGGTGAGATTATGATGTAGGAGCAGCATCATTGTGTTTGGGTTGAGACCAAAGGGTTGATTACACTGTATTGATGGAAGTTTCCCATGTAAAATATTTGGTTAATAACTAATTAATTTTTTAAGGATTCGTAGGATGTAAAAAAATATGAGAATTTAATTTAATGATGAACACTAACATATTGAATTGGGTTATTGTTTTGGTCATTAATATATGTTCTGTGGACAAGGATGTGATTCTATTGATTTTACATGACCACTGTTATGTTTTGGGGGGGCCATGGATGGGGTTCCAAGTGATCCAGGGTGCCAATTATTATTTTATAGTAGGTATCCTTTATGTAATTCCATTGATCTTGTATTCTCATTGTTATATTATTGGGGGGCCATGTACATGGTTAAAAGGATATAGTGTTCTAGTTTTTACTATATGTTTGGGGCCCTTGGTGTGATTTTGAGGATCTAGTATACCCCTAATTATACTATAGGGTGTTTTGGTGTTGTTCCATGGATATGGTATACCCATTATGATCATACGCTATTAGGGATACCTTTAATAAGTCATTGGATAAATTTTTCCCATGGTTTTATGATAAATTATCATTTTACAGTAGAAATGATATTAGTCACTGAATAATGTAGGTTTGGTTGATCTCATGTGTCATGTATCACTTAATGGTTGATGATGGTTATTTATTTATTTATATTACACTTCGATAATTATGTATATTATTTTATATTATATATATGAAATGTACATATCACAACATTTACTTGATATGTATGGGATGTATTTAATGGTTCCCTACTGATTTATATAATCACACACTAATTAGGTGTCCATTGCACTTGGATACCTGAGTATCCTTAACTGGTCATAGTTTTGGTTAAGAGGAGTCCAAGAGTAACTTTAAAAATTAGGAAACTGGGGATGAGACTAGCAACTGGGTGATGTGAGGATTTGGGATTTAGTATAACCATAGATTATTTTTGTATCATTTTTTATATGTTTTATATATAGTGGGAGGTTAGGTTGTTTTATGATAATTGTTTACATTTTATTGTTTACTATTGATGGATTCTATTTATTTAATCCTTATACATTGTATAATGTTTACTATTTTCAATTATCATTATCCTGTTTTCTATTTTTATTATTATTCTTTTATTAGGATACAACCTCCTCATTATCATAGCTTACACCCTCGCTACTAGTTGACATCCTCTGGCATAGTGGAAATAATTCTTATGGTCACATAGAAAACTGATTTACTTAGTAGTCATTGTTAATTCGTAAGGATAAGTTATATAAAATATTTTTTAATGCAATACGGTTAAGTAGTTTTATATGGTTCAAGATATATTGGGTTTCTTGATAGGAATTACCCTACTTATGATCATAAATTGGTCATGGTGATATATATTCCCTTAAATGTTTTTTATTTTTTTTCTGAGACATTTTTAGAATTCACCAATAAATAAAAAAATTTAGTTTTTATTTTTTGAAATGTATCAAAATTTAAAATTAAACAAATGAGTTGAATATATTTTTTCATTTTATTTTTTCATGATATATTATCTTATAAATATAAATTGAGTTATTAATCCTTTTAATAGGAAGTATCAGGTGGATGCAATACTTGAGTCAAAAGAAGTAAGAAAGCATCGGCCTCTTTTCACTGAGTAACACATTCATGTGTCGAAGGAACAATACCATGTTCTTCTCAAACCATCGATCATCACTTTATTAATGATGGTGATGGGATAACTGAGTTTCATTAGATTCTATGAGTTATCAACAAAAAAACAAAAAAATACTCTTCCAAACTATGAACTACAATGGTGTTTCAAGTAGGTAGTATAATGTCAAACCAACAGAGATTATGTTTATGAAATAACATATAAAAATAATAATGGTGTAATGAAAAAATTGAATGAAAAATTTCTAACCAATGAAATCATATATGAAATTTAAAAATTAGGTCCATGTATTAGTGAAGTGAAAATAGTAATTGATTAACAAAGTTATTGTAAGAACACAGTCTAAGAAAATCATTTGTGTTTGAATTATATCTCTAAATAATAAACTCACTTTTCTCATTGTCATGTACATTTATTTATTTAATATATAACAAACCCAAAAACATACTTAAATATACTCACTTTAATACATATAATATTCATCCATCAATCAATGAAATAAATTAATGCATTAAAAAGTATTTGTCTCATGAACCCATATTGTTAATGAATGAAGAAGATAAGATGCAAAAGAAAAAATTATGAATGGAAACCCCACCATGGATTAATAATAAAAGAATAAACTTCACTAAAAACAATCACCTGATATTACTTATCATTGAACCAAAATAATTACCCCCGCTTTTAGTAATAATAGAGTGCATGAACAAAAATAAATCCTAGCTATAATGGGAAATAAAATCCAACTAATTATGATGATCTAAGATAATATATAAAGATGAATCCAAGGAAGTTATATGAAACATTATTTATAATCAACAATATGCCTTGATTTCTCCTTGTATCTTCTTATATATATATATAAATTTTTATTTCATATAAATATCTTCCAATGTAACTCCAACAAATCAAACTCAAAAAATAACCTTACAAGTCAAGAAGATCCACCCATATATCACCTTTAGAAATATATATTTCATAATCCAAAAATAATAAATCTAGTTTTATCATTGATTCAGATATAAAAACAATGTCGTAAGGGTACTATTGTTTATAATAGAATATCCATATTCATACATCTCCCTTCATTAGATGACACATTCATTAGAAAAAAAGAATCATTCAGGTTATTTCCACCTTAAATGCATATAAATCATCTTCAACCTAATTTAAACAACATCAAAAAAATTAACCTATAGTGTAGAAACCATCTGAAGATGAAATATCAACCGTTTGAATCTTAGTTTTTACATTGAATTATCACCTTACCATGTACACATCACATCATGACCCAAAGATATCAGTCATAGTATAATTGTAAATTTAAACATTAATTTAATCACATGGGACTAGTCACATTATTGTATATTTACATAGTGATACAACACATGATTTAATATCACATAAATAAAGGGTCTTTGGAATTAATCACAAGTGGTTTCAGTTTAATACCACACAATAAGCCTTTAGAACCCATATAGACGATTCATAGACACTTAGAGGTCGGGATCTATATACACAAACTTTACTTATTTTTTTTTAGTACCTCTTATGCTCAAACATCATACCTGGTAACATATAATGGATATTATATGTCTGAAGAATAACTTTTTTTAAGAAAACACCTTCTGGGGAAAAGGTGAAAACCTGTGCAGCCTACCCCAGTCATGTACTAAAAGATCTTGTAAAATTATCAAAGGAATTTTTAATATGAATCAAATCATTATCCTTAAACAATTTCCATGGTAAAAAGATACCAGATCACCCATATCATCCTTCCGGAGGTCTTAAAATTGTTCCACTAGATAATCCCAAGATTTCTTGTATTCCTCTTTGTTGATCTTCCCATAGTTGAATCATTTTATTATAATACGATATTTCATGTCAATCCACAAACATTTCACATTAGTAGTGTCCACATTGATCACTCCTTCCATCATTTTATCAGCATCCTCTTGCATGGACTTAATCATCAGAACGTCCTCCAACATTTCTTCAGTAGAGTGAATTAGTAGCTCTAGATTATTCAGCGTGCCCACAACTACCTCTTACTGATAAACATTAGTGACTTAATTTAAAGTAGAATCCTCAAATAATGTTTCCATTTCCCATTTGGGGGAATCCCAAACCATGGGATCATCTACATTCTCCTCTTCTTTCATCTGTTTCATGATTCTAGTATCCCTTGAAAGGGGAAATTGGAATAATCATTCTGAACCTTCATATTGCCATTAAGAACATTACTCCTACTTTTATTATTAATATATTCTACATTAATATCATAATTTATATCTTTATAGAGTAGGAAATATTGGTCATCATTGCATGCCTCTTCGAGTTCACCTTGTGCCTCACCCATATCATCTAAACCAGCTTCTCCCACCTCATGTTCTGTATTGTCAGGATCCAGACACTCAAAGCGATTCTAAAGAATTAGGACCAGAGGGAAACTTCTCAAAATTGACCACTTAACTTTACTTTCATCATTTTTACGCCTCTAGGGTTCATGGGATACCAATATTTCTATGAATAATTGAGTTTAACACACTTAATTATCATAAGATGCATCCTTTAGATTTCTTTTATCTCAACCTTCATCCACTGCGACCTTGATAGTTTCAGAGCATAGAACCCCTACTTGAGTAGCTCTTTTGAGTTACTCAAAAATTAATCTTGGACTTAATCCACAAAAAAACACATCCAAGATTTAAGAAACTGGAAGAATGCCAGTTGATGGAAGAGGATCACCTAGGTCCCTCTCTAACCGCTGGAAAATATCTGAAACCATAGGATTTTCCCACTAATACACATGATTAGCAGACTTCGCATTTTTTGGCATAGAATAAGCTAATTGTTTCTCTATCATCCCTTCACCACCACCCAACCCCGGGTGTTTTACTTTATACCTTGAAACCTTATTCAACCATTGATGTCAACATACAACTGAAGAGTTACCCAGTTTCTTACATGTAGAAAAAAAGATACCCCACGATTAGAAAAACACCACCTACTTTTTCTATATTCATCTTGACTGGTACCCAAATATACACTATATATAGATTTGATACATAAACTTCTACATATATGAAAGGATAAATATGATGAAAAAATAACTTAGTCCTACTTTTAGAGCATATGTATCGACCAACAAGGTTCCCAAGCATGTGTATAATAGATGGGTTTTGAAAAGGTAAATGTAGATCAGGGAAACATAACCAAATCACCATCATGGGGATGTCCCACATAAAATGAAAGTTGTATGTCCACCTAATGAGGTAGAACCAGAAGCCATTATAGCTACGAGGGGCACTGGTTCACGATCAGACCAGATTGTCCTCTAAATCAAAGCGGATCATATTGTGTCTCTTATCGAGAAAACCTACAATTTCTCAGTCTTTCAAACCCCAAATCATGAAAATAAATTTCTCAAAGGGGTCTACCAGGGGTTGGTGTTTCTTAAATTGCATAATAAGGATTAGATTCAGATGATCAGAGGTTGTATTGAACTCCGAAGTCGAAATCTAAAGATATGGAAGACCGTTGAACATATTGGGGACCTTGGGGTTGAGCGGTATTTGAGGGAAATCTATGAGATAGTAGGGATTTGAGAAGGGGGAGAAGGAGCGATTAGTGTCCTTAAGGGATGGAAGAGATCCCTCCCCCAACGAGGGGGTGGACTGGTGCATCAATCATTACTGCTAAGGGGAAGAGGCCCCCATCCCAGAAACCCTACTCATAGGTTGTCCCTCTACATGTATTCACCCAATCATGGAGATATTATTCTTAATCAATGTATATGATATGAACCATCAATAATCATACTAACATGTAATTAAAATCATAAAATAACGAGTATAAAACTTATATTTTTTCAAGGATTGGTCTCGTAGTGAGAACATAGTCCATCCTATGATCAAACTATGGTTTTAAATGGATTATATTATAATTATAACTTTATAGTGATAAAAAACATATAGAATTAGTGCATAATGATTGGGAAGGAAATAATAAATATTCTTGAATGATGGGATTTATTTCAATAAGTACCATTATTTCCTTAATGGAGTTTTTTATACTGGAACCACTAGTTTTTAAAATATCATTCATATATCTTCTGAATAAAATCTCTTTAGTACACTAGATTTCTTTGCATCCACTTAGTAAACTTATTCACAAGATGATGTTATTTATGTACTATTATATCAACACCATTGTGTATATGAACATTGTTCCAGTAGTCTTCAATAAGTAGAAGATTAAATTTCCACTCTAACTCACTACATTCTCAAAATGATCTACTAAATGAACTGTAATGTTTTGTAGGTTGTGTTATTCCCCAACTTCCTCAATTACTATATTATAAAAAATGATGTGGTTAATATTTTATGTACCTCAAAATTTTAATCAATGATTTAATACTATTTCCATTAAATTAAAATTGAATATAAATATCAAAATTAAACATGGTTGTTCTTTACCAAAGTTTTTATGTGTTTCAATAAATACATGTATAACTCATGTCATTCATGTATAACCAGCAATGTACATATGGTAACATTATTTTAGGTCCTTCATATAATGGTTTATGTTTGTGTGATCTTTATTTTTTCAATTTCACTCTACCTTTATATAAATGATAATGGAATATCACCATTTTTTCGTGAACGTGGAAAGATTCATTAAACATGGTTACTTTTTAGAAGAATTATCAGTTTGATCCTCAAGGGTTAGGCACGTAAGCCAGAATAATTATATAAAAACACTTATATATACAATAAAAAATATTTACTTAAACATTATTTCTCCTTCATTAATATAATTCCAAGGTATCTCTTTCAAATAACACATTGTAGATGAATATAATAAGATGTATATATGGGATCTTCTTTATAAAAATCCCATATGGGAATATCCTCTCAGTCATATAGTTGGGTGAGGCACACATGAGGATTACTGCTTCATTGAGGAACCTAGGAGACTCATGAATCAAATTATCTTTCATGTATGTTTTTATATGTGTAATATATAATCCATAATACATTTGTAAAGAAGATCTAAATTAATCTCTTCAACAACATCACATAGATTTCTCATTATATATATAAATATATTAACATGGTCTTATATTCATACAATAAGATCTTCACAATGCTCTATTTTCTATTTAGAGACAAGAGCGACAATGTTAGTTAGAAACAACTCTCTCTCATCTTTATATTTGGGTATTTATTGGTAAATAATAACTTATTGATAAACGCCTTAGTCCACAATTTTTTTTTGTTTTTTGACAGATTTGGGTTACATGTCAAATCAAGGATGATTTAAAACTCCCTAATATATGAAGATTATTTTTATTCATAAAAATTGGATTCATTATGATCCTCAACTCTATTTGAAAAATAAGATAATGGAAACATTGTGAAGAAAACATAACTTTTATTTGATGATATTTGTATGCTCCACTCATGCACCAACACATATCATTTCGAGAGAGTGGGTCATCCTTAGACTTTTTTTTTGAAATATAAATTATTTATCCATGGGGTATTCATCATCTAAATTGGTATCCATCACCAGGACTACTTCACATGTGAGGAACAGTAGATCAATATGGATGATAAATAATTACCATCATCGACAAGTAATTTCTACGAGAGTTTGAAAGTGATGCTATATCATTGATAGAATAGACAAGAATAAACCTAATAAATATTGATGAAATAAAAATATGTTTTTAATAAAGTGAAAATATCCTACATCTCTCACACCACATCAAAAATAAATTTTCTCTAGAAGCCATTAATTACCATAACCACTTCTATAAATTCACAATTTTTCACTAGGGTTGGCACCCAAAACACATCCATACAAAACCCACACGGGTTGTGCCACATCATTACGCTATCCCCTAGGTACCCCCATTTGTTCTATGGCCACGCAGTGACCAACCCCGTTTGTCAGAGGATACCAATACCCATCTAGACATCCACAAACATTCCTCTTCCCCCAAGGATGGTTGGGTTGACTCTTTTCCACATGGTTGACCCTTGGGTGCCTTATGTGTGGTTGAGGGGGTCCTCTATTGGCCATTAGTTAGTTCATTTTTTTAATATACCCCATTAAATAATATAATAATCCAAATTATAGAACTTTATATCAATCCATTCACACCACAAATATGAAAAATATGGAAAATATTTTCATGGAGTAATTTAATTTTATTACCTCATCTTCAATTCATTGGCTTAAAAAATATAATTTTTCATGGTCTTCATGAAAATAAAACTTATTCATAACATTATATTCTTATTTATATTTTATTCTAATTGAAACTTATATTAATTTTTTATTCATAAACAATTCCTTTTGAAAAATATTTTTTATATGGCCTTGTTAAAACTATTTTCATTAAAATTGATATTTTCATAGTCCTCGACTTGTTTAATCTGGTAGAAAATATTCACTATCCTAGTGTAATTGGAATATGTATTTAGTTTTAGAATTATTAACATTTCAAGAAAATACAAAATTAAAATAGAGAATTATCAATCCAAATGAACTCTAATTAATCAATTACAATTATACAAGAATCATCAACAACAATTGTCAATATATCTCAAAGTCTTTCTATTTGGGTCTTTCCTTGATTAATAACTAATCATATATAACTAAATCATACATTAACTATGATTCCTTATTATATATTGACAAACTAATACAACCATACTCATCAACCATCCACATGGTCTTTTCAATCTCCCCTTTGCCTTAGTTTTCAATATTATTTCCTTTAAAAAAGTAAATTTTTCTTCAACCCATTATAGAATATAAATTAAAAGGATTAATATAGGGGTTTTTATCATATATTACTATACTTTTAAAGTCATTTGGGATTATATTATACCTTTTATGAGAGAAGTATGATAACACAAGTGTCACTTAGAATATTGCCTTTACATTATATACTCTATGTCTACATGGGCTTAAGCTATGTATAAAAAAGAGATATATAAGAATGTTTTCATTTTCTATCTATTAACTGCCATATGTGTAATACCATTATTAGAACATAATTATTTATCATATTGGGTTTTTTATAATATATATTTATTAAGAAATAAAAAAAAATCACTTCAATAAACACGTCATAAATTTTAAGTGTAAAATAAATTTACTCCTGATTGCTTTGATCATAATCTTAAAAAAACTCCCCCTTTATGTGAATATTTCATAAGATAAAGGAAAGTTTAATAAGTGTAATTAGGTCACATCAATTACCATCTATTAAAGGGATTACATAAACTTTCAAGTATTCATTGAAAATGATTTGACAAAATCTCACATATGATTTCCCACCTCAAAGAGTGAACTCACTTCATTTTTATTGGTTGATAATTTAATCAAATAATTTTCAATATGATCATTTTGTTGATCTAAAATTTAAAAAAAATATCTGATATTGAATTGTTATTCCTAGTTATTTTTTTCTAATTTGTTCATTCACATATTCTATTGTTAGGCAACTCCACCACCAACTCCCTATAATATAATCACACCAATATTATATAATAAATAATACAATTATGTGAAAAACTTTTGAGATTATTAATAAGTGAAACTAAAATAATAATTTACTCTCATCCTAGAGAATATTTTCCTTATAGATCAAAATTTTATGTTACTCTTTATGCTTATCAATCATTTATTTTTCACATTATGAGATTTAATTGATAGAATGAAATATTTAATTTCATTGAACATTATATTGTGTCGATTAATTATCATCACATATTCTAGTATTATATTGGCATACCTAGATGCATTTTCTCTCTCTTTATTATCTATTTATGAGTAGGTATAAGAGTTATAAAATTTATTTTGTTATGTACAATATTCTTTCACCTTCCAGACAATTTTCTTGTATACTTTATTTTTCATTTTCTTATATCCTCTCATGAAATTTCAGTTATTATTCACGTGGAAAAACCTATTTTAATTTTTCATTTTGTCTATCTTAAGATATTTAAATTTCTATTGCAGTTTAAAATTGATCAGGTAAAATAATTAATCATTCATTCTTAATATATTTTTTATTATATCTTTCTCATGGATTCTTAATTGTTTCTGAGTAACTTATTTGGAGTAACTAATAAACATATTCATTAGAAATTCCTTCAATACATATTATATTCATTTATATTTCATGTATTCATTCTCTTATGGATTTTATATTTATATAAATAACATAAATTTCCATTTAATGTTTTTAACAGTCTATTTTATAACCCATCTTTCAAAAGTAAAATAATATTTTTTTAGATTATATTAAATTATTCGCGTAAAACATTGCAATCTTCTTAGGATTAGTTTTTTAGTACTTTTCATTTGTGGAATATCTTCATTCACCTATTTATCTCCCAATTCATCTAGTTATACTTTTCTAAATAATGTTTTTTTATAGGATATAGAATTTTAATCACATTATCATTTTAGTTATTCCTATATTGTTCATACTATAATTATTCTTCTATGTGACCACATATGTTGTAGTAATCATATAAATATTCAAAGAATTTTAATCTATTTCTAGTGTATAGATTTATTCTCATTTATGGTATCTATTTCTGTTTAGAGGGTTTATTTATTTATTAACATCTACTACCCCGAAATTCAGTCTTTATTTAGTCTTCAAACTTTATCATTTTATTCCAAAACACATTTTTTTGATATCCAACCATCCAACAGCACCAGCAGTAGCTAATGAGCATCTTTATTTTTCTAAAAGTAGAAGTATAAATAGATTTAGTGCCATACTATTTTAGTATTGTCCATTACCTCTTTGCAAAATAATTTGGAAATTTATTTTTCTTGATCTTACCAATATACAGCTTTGTTTTTATAGTGTATTAATTAGAAATTTATCTACCCACATCATCCAAGATTATGTCTTTGAACCTTCACTAGAAGATCAGACTGCATTAGATAAAACCAAATTAAATGGCTTATGGGTTACCTTATTCCATTTTATTTTATATGGTTAATAATGATATAATGGTGATACCTTACATCCATCATTATTATCCTTATGACTCTCATCAATAGATTTTATAGAGAAATATTTATTGAGGATTTGATATTATCATATTTTTTGGTAACATATTTATCCTTCTCAGTAATTGGCATTGTTATATCATGTTTCTCCATTAAATTTATTAATTTAACCTCTAGTTAGTACATTTAACTAAGAAAGAAAACATCTCATTTTGAACTTATTTCATACTACCTTCCCATTAATTTTTAAATTTATTAATTTTATTTAAACATTTCCTTTTATCATCATTAAAAAAATTTCATGGACTTTTATTTTTATGGAATTAACTTCTAATTGTTCTTCATTGTCCATGATATCATAATTTTGTGATTCTTTCATATAATTGATCTTATGAACATACTCTTCATGTAACTTGGCCTTTTATAACATGAAAATTATAAATCCCTAGCCTTAAACCTTACTTAATCTAGAGATATTACAAGATTACACATTAAGGATCTTTTCAGGTTTAGAGTTTTAGAGAATTAGATCATAAAACTTTGATTGCATTCCATATATAAACAAAGTGGTTACATAAATATAGTATTCATTTTTATCCAATAAATGGAACATATTTAAAATAAAACATGGATTCTTTCTTGACACTTCCTTGACACTATCATCATATCATGTACCTTTCCTTTGACCTGTGAAAAACATTTCAAAAAAAACATGGGATGAGCATAAAAAGCTTAGTAAGGGATATAAAAATATATGTAAAGGAATCATGGGTACATATATACATAATAATTAAATCATACTTTACCCATAAAACATAAGCACTTTAGAATTCCTCATCAAATAATGAATAAATCATAGAAATCATAAGACATAAATGTAACTTGAGGCATTCATAACATTCTTACGTAGGGAGTAACCCTCTTGATTACGTTTGGAATACCCATCACAGTATATTTCCTAAATCTCTTGAAAAAACCTTAATGTTTCACTCCTTCGCGTTACCCAAGGCATTGGAGAGCTATATCGGGCTCACCCACCCTAGTTTATCACGGAACCACCCGTCATCATAATAATTCCCATGAACCTCAACATTATCGTATCACATAAAACATGCATAAAGGAAACATAACATTTTCACCTTTCAATCACAAGATATAAATACAACACATTGATATAAAAACATTATGAAAACCATTTTCAATACCAAAATAAAAGAAAAGTAAAACATGGTATTTATTTTTCTTTTAAAAAGAAGGTCCGGCTTGTAGAGGAAGCTGAAACTCAAATAATGGTCTTGGCGGCAGAGAAGACGATGTCACCACATACGTACGACAAAAACATTCCATATTGTCATTTATTAAAAGCTTAGTATAAAAAAGATTCCTTTTGAATAAACTTAAAAGTCAAAGGGGTTTATACACCGTATAAAAGAAGGTTGTGTGTAAAACAAAATATGCCTCAATGAAAGGAGATTGAGACGAAGTTCCATACCTCAGGTCCGACTTGACTCGGTCGTTCTTTAATATCATGAATAATAAACTTGAGTTAATTTATACTTGTTTAAGAACGTTTTTCAAGTTAATTATTCCTTTTATATCACTTATTTCCATGTCATGAAGACTATGTAATTCTTTAAGTTAATAACGGACGTTTTAACGATCATTGGTACATGAGTCAAAAATAAGCCATTTATAATTACAAGTTGTTCATGTATCCATTATATCCAGAATGGTATTCATGATTTAGATATCATATATTCCATATATATCTAGTACATTCATGCATTTATAATATTACATAATCAATTAGAGGTAAGAAATGAAATGCACTGTTCATGGAGACGGTAAGTCGTACGTACGCATGAACGCTACTTTCATTTCTATTTCGTATTTTATACAATTGAATCATAATGATATAAAGTTATATTGTAATTCCTGTATAATATCATATATAATATCATATTTTCATCCTTTATACGTCCCACATATGGTATTTAACGAATCAAATCACTTTGAGGGGCGGTAGTCTGCACTTCCTTAAATGAAGATATCACGTTTACCCATAATGGAAGCCATAAAGGTATACCCAAAATAAAAAATACAGAAGCTTAAGGAAAACATAAACATATTACATATCATATATAAATATAGTTACATCTTAATGTACACCTTTTAAGGTGTTAAAAGAATGTTGAACAATCATCGTTTTGGGAGGCATAAATTCACCATCAACGGAAACAGTATGTTCTTTAACCATTAGATGTAAGTGTGTGTAAGTTTAGCTCGAATATTTCTTAAAAAAACATCCTAGTATATTGAAGATACTAGATTTTTTACAATGTAAATGAATAAAAAGTGTCTAGTGGGTTGGAGAAGAAAAATAAAACAAAAGGACTCAAGTGAATACATTACTTTAAAATCGGGTAACTCCCTTTGGTTTCAGCTCAACGGCTTCCTTGGGAAGACTTCTGCCAAAAGTGAGGCTTCAAGGAGTAAGAGTGGGAAGTGGACAGACAAAATGGGCAGGGGTTGGTCGAGCCAATGGCTTTGTGAGTGTGGGTAAGGAGGTAGAGGTGGTGGCGTTTTATAAGAGGAGAGGAGGGGCACTCTTGGAATGTAAGGTAATGATACTTTATTTGAAAATTATTTTCGGATTCAAAAGGTCCCACATTGATATAATTAAAGGGTAAGGTGATAAGGGTTATAAATCCACCCATCCAATAGGTTTTGGACATGTGTAGGTCATAGATTTTTCATTATCATTTCATTTTATTTAAATCCTTTATTAATGAGGTAATCGCTGCATCATCGTGATGTCATAAATAATTTAATTTATTTAAAGTCTATAAATTATTAAAAATATACTATGATGTAGGAAATCTTTTTATCTTTCCAATGAATATTTATAGTCTAAAATATCATCTATTTAGACAAAATTAAAATTGTTTTAATCAGGTGATACATTCTTGTTATATTAACTTTCTTAAAAACAAATAAAAAGATAACAAGTCACTTTCCACAAAAGTGATTCCATGGGGTCCCTATGTTTGGCACAAGACATCCCATGGTCGGACATGAGACATCCAGTATAATTAGGACACATTTTGGTTTCATTTTTTATTATTATGATATTATTTTATTATCCTTAACTACCCGATTACTCATTAATCAAGATAATTAAAGATAATTACCGTCGTTACTATTCATAATGTCCAAAAACAAAAGAGTCTTGGTTAAATAATTTGGACCATATGATTCCAAATATCTAATCCATTCTACCAAATTCCAAACACATAAATTTCAATAATTGATTTAAAAAATAATTCCCGTTGTCAAAACAAATTGCGGGTTTTATGAAACAATATCTATGAAAAGTTTGGCATTGGTTTATGACCAATTCCAATGTGAAATTAATCCTAATGACCACCATTGGATTAAATGGTAAAAATATATTCATATTATACTTTTAGAAAAATTAAAAAGATAATCTAACCATATAATTAAATTAAATGAAAAAGCAGTTTGATGTAAAATGCAGTATTTTTCACTATTCATTAAAAAATAATTATTGACAGAAAAATACCAAAAATTTATCCAATGTAAATTTCAATGTCCCAATCATAATGAATATGTTTATTTTGACAAATATAGATTATAAAATTTTCAAAATTTTTATTTAAAAAGGGTTTTCCGTCAAAAGGCAGTAAGATAATCTTTTAAGAATATTAGTGTATTCCATGCATAAGATTGTATTTATTTTCATTTTAATCCTCTAAAACACTATCTTAATCATTAATAGACATAGATAAAAAAAATTATTATTCATTACTTACTTGGGATGTTACATCCTTCTCCCCTTTAGAAAATTATGTCCCGCAATTTATTTTCTTATCGAATAAATGGGGGTACTTATCCCTCATTGCATTTTCAGATTCCCATGATGCCTCTTCCATCATGTGGTTTTTCCACAAAACCTTTACCTGATTAATCACCTTATTTCATAACACTTTCTCCATGTGGTCATGAATCTGGACCATTTGTTCCTCATAAGATAGGTCATCTTCCAGCTGAACTACCTCTGGACTCAAAACATGAGATGGATCTGGCATATACTTTCTTAACATCAAAACATGAAAAACATTGTGTACCTGAGATAAACTCAAAGGTAAAGCCACCCGGTATGCAACTGATCCAACTCTCTCCAGAATTTTATATGGTCTAATGAACCTTGTACTCATCTTTCCTTTCTTACCAAATCGCATCACACTTTTCCACGGTGAGAATTTGAGAAAAACATGATCACCTAGATCAAAAGTTAGATCCTTCCTCCTGTTGTCTGCATAACTCTTCTGCCTACTCTGAGCTGTTCTCATGTGTTTCTGAATCAGCTGAACTTTTTCTGCCAACTCTTCTACTAATTCTGGTCCCATTAACTTCCTTTCACCCACTTCATCCCAGAAAGATGGAGTTCGATACCGCTTCCCATATAACGCCTCAAATGGTGCCATCTGTATACAGGAATGAAAACTGTTATTATATGAAAATTCAACCAAAGAAAGATGTTGGTCCCAACTTCCCTGATAATCCATCGAACATGCTTGTAGAATATCCTCCATGTTCAAAATTGTTCATTTTGACTGCCCATCTGATTGAGGATGAAAACTATACTAAAATTTAATTCATTACCCAAGGACTTCTGAAGGCCTTTCCAAAAGTTATTAGTGAACCTAGGATCACGGTCAGATACAATGGAGAGAAGAACTCCATGTAACTTGTCTATCTCTTTAAGATACAAACGGTAAAGTTGATATAGGGAAAAAGTATCTTGTATAGCAAGGAAATGAGTTGATTTAGTCATGCGATCAACAATAACCCAGATTGCATTATTACCTTGAGATGTCTTCGGTAATCCCTCAAAAAAGTCCACGGATATATTCTCCCATTTCCACTCTGGAACTGGTAAAGGATGAAGCATCCCTTTCGGTAACTACCGCTCTGCTTTAACCTGCTGACAAGTCAAACAGTTCATATTAAAATCAGCAATATCTCTCTTCATTCAGTCACACCAGTAATACTCCCACATATCTCTGTAAATCTTATTACTGTCAGGATGAACTAAAAACGGAGAACTATGAGCTTTACATAACAACTCTCTATTCAAATGTGAATCACAAGGCACACACAATATCTTCCCAAATCTCAAAACGCAATCATTATCAATGTTGAATTCAGGAAACTTACCTTTATGAACAAGCTCTACCTTTTTCTGTAACTCACTGTCTTGCTTCTATGCTTGCTTGATTGTATTTGATGGTGATGATCTCACTGATACCTGAAACAAAACAGAAGAACTTCCTACAACAACAACTTCTATGCCAAAGTTCATCAAATCCTTAACCAAAGGATCACGTTCCAAACGCAACATTGCGAATGAAGCATTACTTTTTTGACTCAAAGCATCAGCCACTTTATTTTCTTTTCCTGGATGGTAATGAATTGTACAATCATAATCCTTGATTAATTCCAGCCATCTCCTATGTCTCATGTTTAACTCATTCTGAGTGAATATATACTTTAAGCTTTTTTGATCAGTATATATTTCACACTTTACTCCATACAAATGATGCCTCCAAATTTTTAAAGCAAAAACAACAGCAGGTAATTCCAAATCATGTGTACGGTAATTTACCTCATGAGTTTTCAACTGACGTGAAGCATAATCAATTTCCTGATCATTCTACATTAGGAAACAACCATGTCCTTTAAATGAAGCACCACTGTATATAACATACTCACCATTCCTGGAAGGTAGTGCCAAAACTGGAGCATTCACCAATCTTTTTTTCAATTCCTGAAAACAATCATCACATTCTTTTGTCCAGATAAACTTAACACTCTTCTGAGTTAGCTTAGTCATTGGACTAGAAAACCGTGAAAAAATTCTATCAAACCTTCGGTAATATCCTGGAAAACAGAGGAAGCTATGAATCTCAGTTACATTTGTGGGTCTTGGCCAGTCTTCCACAACTTTTCTTTTTGCAGGATCAACAGTTATCCCATCTTTAGAAACAATATGACCAAGGAAAGAAATTTTTTGCAACCAAAACTCACACTTTCTGAATTTTCCATACAGTTTCTTTTCTTTTAAGGTTTGCAAGATAACCCTTAAATGTCTTTCATGATCCTCTTTACGTTTAGAAAACACCAAAATATCATCAATGAAAACAACCACAAACTTATCCTAGAACTCATGAAAAATTCTATTCATTATGTCCATGAATACAGTAGGTGCATTGGTTAGCCCCAAATGCATTACTAAAAATTCATAACGGCCATATCTTGTACAAAACACAGTCTTTGGAACATCTTCTTTCTTTACCTTCAGCTGATGGTACCCCGATCTCAGGTCAATCTTTGAAAAATACTGAGCTCCCTGGAGCTGATCAAAAAAATCATCGATATGAGGCAAAGGATATTTGTTCTTAACAGTGATGTTATTCAAGGCTCTATAATCAATGAAATGTCTGATTGAACCATCTTTATTTTTAAAAAATAAAACAGGAGGACCCCATGGTGATGTGCTAGGTTGAAAGAAACCTTTCTCTAATAAATCTTGCAATTGATCCTTTAACTCTAAAAGTTCAATTTGATCCATTCGATAAGGGGGTTTTGAAATTGGCTTAGCATCAGGAACTAAGTCAACAGTAAACTCAACTTCCTGATTTGGTATTATTCCAGGAAACTCATCCGGAAAAACATTAGGATACCTATTTACCACTGGTACATCATTAATCTGAATAGTTCCTTTATTTTCAACGATGTGTGAAAGGTAACATTCATTTCCATCTTTTAAAAGTTTCTTGGCCTCTTGATAAGTTATCAACATTAAGGGTTCATTCTTGTACACAAACTGAAAGTCTTTCTGAAAAGAAACTTCTTTAGCTCTACAGTCAATCTTAGCATGGTAAATAGAGATCCATCCCATACCCAGGATAACATCACACTCTACTAGAGGTAGAACAATAAGGTTTGCAAGTAGGTTCTTTCCACAGATAAGGATAGGAAGATTCTTATAAAAAAAAATTTCCTCACCATTTCCCCCCATGTGTTTTTACCAAATGTTCAGGAGTCATTTCTTGAGATGGTATTCCCATTTTACTAGAAATGTTTTCAAAGATGAAAGAATGTGTAGACCCCGAATCAAACAACACACTGGCATAATCGGAAAAAACAAACAAAGTACCTGATACAACTTTATATGATGGCCCGACATATGCTGAAGTAGGTGCAAAGGATTTCACGACCCCTTTCTGCTTGTAGTCTAACTGCTTCCCATGACTCAAGCTCTTTGTCGGACACTCGTTTTCATAGTGACCCATCTCATTTCACTTATAACATTTCACAAACTGTAAATCAAATTTGGTCTTACCATCACCCTGATCTTTTTCAGTGCAATCACGAGCCTTCTGTCCCATCTTACCACATCGGTAGCACTTTCTAGAATTCGGAAGACATTCCCCAGCATGCCTTTTGCAAAATTTATCACAAAATGGAATCTTAGTTTTCTTACCTTCAAATTTTTTTGAAGAACTCTTACATTTCTCATGCCACCTCGATCTCTTCTTCTGTTGGTTGTTATAGAACACTTGATCATCGGCAAACTCCATTTCCACCTTCTCAACACATTGAACAATATTTTAATAACTTTTAAACTCATGAGAATCTAATTCCCTTCGATATTTTGGCTTTAATCTCGAGTAAAAACGATTTATTTTACTATCAAGGTCTCAGATAAAATTTGGAGCATACCATGCCAATCGAGTGAACCATTCTTCATAGGCAGCCATTGAGTCTTCCTCTTGCCTCAATTCCAAGAATTTCTTTTCCATCCTAAGTCGAACAGCCTTAGGAAAATACTTCTCAAGAAACGTACCTTTGAATTCATCCAAGTCAAGAGCATCAATCTCATCGGTGTCCCTGATATTTTTAACCATCGACCACCACTAATCTGCTTCACCCTCCAAACGGTAAATAGCAAGACTAACCTTTTGATTGTCTGAACACCCCATGACATCAAAAATCTTCTCCAGTGATTTAATCCACCTTTCAACTCGCATAGGGTCAGATGATCCTCTAAATGATGGGGGATGTTGCCTCATGAAATGTTCCACCGCTGACATGTTCCTCTGCGGTTGATCTGGCTGATCTCGTGTATGGATACCACTTCCATTTATCGCTTGAGTCAACTGCGCCATTACTACAACAAACTATTCAGTTCCAATTCCGACCATCTCAGGATGCTGATTCGGAAGGTTATTTCCTTTTGCATGCCTTCCTAGCACTGCTTCCCTGTTTCCTCTGCAGAAAACCATTCTGAACAAACATGTCTTAGATGAAGCAACATGGTAATCTTCAAATACTATATCAATTCAATTTGACCATAAATTTTTTTTTTGGATAATCATTTAATAGAATTCTAACTCCTAAAGTTATCTAAACCGACCTTTGATACAAACTATAAGGCCCCAGCCTTAAAAATTACTTAATCCTGACTTATTACAAGATTACACATTGGGGATCTTTTCGGGTTTAGTGTTTTAGAGAATTAGATCATAAAACATGCATTGCATTCCACATATAAACAAAGTGGTTACATAAAGATAGTATTCATTTTTTTTCCCATCATTAGAACATATTTAAAATAAAACATGGATTCTTTCTTGATACTTCCTTGACACTATCATCATATCATGTACCTTTCCCTTGACCTGTGAAAAACATTTCAAAAAAAAACATGGGATGAGCATAAAAATCTCAGTACGGGATATAAAAATATATGGATAGGAAACATGGGTACATATATACATAAGAATGAAATCATACTTTACCCATAAAAAATAAGCACTTTAACATTCCTCATCAAATCATGAATAAATCATAGAAATCATAAGACATAAAGTTAACTTGAGGCATTCATAACATTCTTACGTAGGGAGAAACCCTCTTGTTTATGTTTTGAATACCCATCACAGTATATTCCCTAAATCTCTTTGGAGAAACCTTAAAGTTTCACTCCTTCGCGTTACCCAATTCATTGGAGAGCTATATTGGGCTCACCCGCCCTTAGTTTATCACGGAACCACCTATCATCATAATAATTCCCAAGAACCTCAACATAATCGTATCACATAAAACATGCATAAAGGAAACATAACATTTCCAGCTTTCAATCACAAGATATCAATACAACAAATTGATATAAAAACATTATGAAAACCATTTTCAATACCAAAATAATAGAAAATTAAAACATGGTATTTATTTTTCTTTTAAAAAGAAGGTCTGTCTTGTAGAGGAAGTCGAAACTCAAATAATGGTCACGGCGGAGGAGAAGTCATTGTCGCTGCATAAGTATGACAAAAATATTCCCTTTTGTCATTTCGTAAACTATTCGTATAAAAAAGATTCTTTTTGAATAAACGTAAAAGTCAAAGGGGTTTATACACCATATAAAAGAAGGTTGTGTATAAAACAAAATATGCCTCAATGAAAGGAGATTGAGACGAAGTCCCATACCTCAGGCCCGACTTGACTCGGTCGTTCTTTAATCTCCTGAATAATAAACATGAGTTAATTTCTACTTGTTTAAGAACCTTTTTCAAGTTCATTATTCTTTTATATCACTTATTTCCATGTCATGAAGACTATGTAATTATTTATGTTAATAACGATCGTTTTGACGATCATTGGTACTTGAGTAAAAAATAAGCCCTTTATAATTACAAGTTGTTCATGTATCCATTATATCCAGAATGGTATTCATGATGTAGATATCATATATGTAATATATATCTAGTACATGCATTCATTTATAAAATTACATAATCATTTAGAGGTAAGAAATGAAATGCACCGTTCATGGAGACGGTAAGCCGTACGTATGCATTAACGCTACTATCATTTCTATTTCGTATTTTATAGAATTGAATCATAATTATATAAAGTTATATTATAATTCCAGTATGATATCATATATAATATCATAGTTACTTCCTTTATACGTCCCACATATGGTATTTTACGAATAAAATCACTTTGAGGGGGCGGTAGTCCGCACTTCCTTAAATGAAGATATCACGTTTACCAATAATGGAAACCATAAAGGTACGCCCAAAATGAAAAATACATAAGCTTAAGGAAAACATAAACATATTATATATCATATATAAATATAGTGACATCTTAATGTCCACCTTTGAAGGTGTTAAAAGAATATTGAACAATCATTGTTTCGGGAGGCATAAATTCACCATCCACAAAAACAGTATGTTCTCTAACCATTGGACGTACGTGTGTGTAATTTTAGCTCTAATCCTTCTTATAACAACATACTAATATATTGAAGATACTGGATTTTTTACTAAAGAAATGAATAAAAAGAGTTTAGGGGGTTGGATAAGTAAAATAAAATAAAAGGACTCAAGTGAATAAATTACCTTAAAATCAGGTAACTCCCTTTGGTTTGAGCTCAAAGGCTTCCTTGGGAAGACTTATGCCCAAAGTGAGACTTCAAAGAGTAACATATGGAAGTGGAGACACAAAATGGGCAGGGGTTGTCCGAGCCAAAGGCTTTCGGAGTGTGGGTAAGGAGGTAGAGGTGGGGGCCTTTTATAAGAGGAGAGGAGGGGCACTTTTGGAAAGTAAAGAAATATTACTTTATTTGAAAATGATATTCAGATTAAAAAGGTCCCACATTGATATAATTCAAGGGTAAGGTGATAAGATTCTAAATACACCCATCCAATATGTTTTGGACATGTTTAGGTCTTATATTTTACATTATAATTTCATTTTATTTAAATCCTTTATTAATGAGGTAATCGCTGCATCATCATGATGTCATAAATAATTTAATTTATTTAAAGTCTAAAAATTATGAAACAAATACTATGATGTAGGAAATATTTTTATATTTCCAATTAATATTTATAGTCTAAAATATAATCTATGTAGACAAAATTAAAAATGTTTTAATCAGGTGATACATTCTTGTTATATTTACTTTCTTACAAAAATAAAAAGATAACAAGTCACATTCAACAAAAGTGATTCCATGGGGTCCCCAAGTTTTTCACAAGACAACCCATGGTCGTCCATGAGACAACCAGTAGAATTATGACACATTTTGGTGTCATTTTTTATTATTATGATATTATTTTAATATCCTTAACTACCTGATTACTCATTAGTCAAGATAATTAAAGATAATTACCGTCATTACTATTCATAATGTCCAAAAACAAAAGATTCTTGGTTACATAATTTGGACCTTCTTATTCCAAATATGTAATCCATTTTACCCAATTCCAAACAGATAAATTGCAATAATTGATTAAAAAAATAATTCCCGTTGTCAAAACAAATAGCGGGTTTTTTGAAACAATATCTATGAAAAGCTTGGCATTAGTTTATGACCAATTCCAAAGTGAAATTAATCCTAATTACCACCATTGTATTAAATGGTAAAAATATATTCATATTATAATTTAATACCAATTAAAAAGATAATCTAACCATACAATTAAATTAAATGAAAAATCATTTTTGATGTAAAATGTAGTATTCTTCACTATTCATTAAAAAATGAACATTGACGGAAAAATTCCAAAAAATTTATCCAATGTAAATTTCAATGTCCCAATCATAATAAATATGTTTATTTTGACAAATATAGATTATAAAATTGTCAAAAGTTTGATTGAAAAAGGGTTTTCCATCAAAAGGCTATAAGACAATCTTTTAAGAATATTAGTGTATTCCATGCCTAAGATTGTATTTATTTTCATTTTAAGCCTCTAAAACACAGTCTTAATCATTAATAGAAATAGATAAAAATATTTATTATTCGTTAATTACTTGGGATGTTACAAAATTTTTATGATTTTTTACCATGAAAGTTTTTTCTTAATGTTAATAATTTTGGATATTCATGGAAACCTTGAAAAATGTATCAAGTGCATGGATTAAATCACCAAAAAAATATTTACATATGATTATCACATAAGAATCTATTTTTAATTCCGCTTTATTTAATGAAATATATTCATTGAAAAGTTTCGAATGTTATTCTTTTTCACTAATGAGGTATATGAGAGCATTGAATATTTTGACTTTTTACTAAGTGAATACACCTGGTTATTAATTTCTTCTTTAAGTTGTGCCTTATCATAAATATGGTTCTTGAAAAAATAAATAATATTTGAATGCAATTCATCAATATCATTATTTATATACATATATAATTACTCATAAAAACCATAAATAATTTTTATAGACTTATTTTCCTAATACTCTCTATATCTCAAGATAGTATCTTCAAAGGGAAAATTTCCAATGAATATGATATTAGATAATCTATCACTTTATATGATTTAGTGTGTGATTGATCCTTATGTAATTTCGTTGAAATTTTTCACAATATCATTAATTCCATATTCTTATTATTTTTCAAATTAAGGTAAGTGACCTTAATTTCTTTTTTAGTAGGAGTGGTGACTATGTATTCTTCTTGAGTTACTTCAGTATCAACATCAAATATAAACTTCATATAAACCTTGAAAAACAACTAGAAATAAATAAAAATTATTACAATAAGAGTAAAACCTTACCTTTGATACCACTTATAGATACTAGATTTAAATTTAAGGGACACTAAGGGATGTTGAATCATTTATCCTAATTTTTACTAATTTTTACATTCTTTTTAATTATCCCATCTTACCTATAAACTTCCTCCCCAATTAAGTGGTATTTCACGATGATATTTTGTGAAATATTTTATATTCAAATGAATTTAATATTTTTAATATTTATTTAGACACAAAAAATGGAGTATACATTTATTTATTTGAAACACCGTTTTTAGCTTTCATTATACGCAACAACTAATTTCGTCAAAAGCATCCATGTGACACCGAGCTTTAGTAAACTATAAATTCATAATATTCTAAATATTTGTATTGGGTGGGTATTAATAGAATTAACTATTCTATGAAATTTACATATAAATTTCATAATCAATATATATTTATTTATAAAATATTATTAATTTATCTATAAATTTTTATTAATGTAATTAAATTCAAAAAAAAATATGTTTTCTTCCAAACCGATTTGATTTACTTTCAAGAGAAAATATAATAATTAATTTATATATATTAGAGAAAAAAATGATACAATGGAAATAATTTTTGGAACAATCATAATGAAAATTAATTAGGCAAAAATGTTTTTGATTTTCCTATAAAATTTTAATTTTTCAATGAAAAATAAAAACTCCATTTTTTGTTGAACTATCATTTATTTTAAACAAATTTATAAATTTAAATGACCAATTATGACTTAAAGTAACAAAAATATTATTTATTATTATTTAATCAATTAAATACTTTTTAATTATCTTTATATTGAAATTTAGAATAAGATTATTTTTTGGTTAAAAAGGGGGATTTTATAAATACAGTTTTACTGAGCAAAATGTTTCTCTATTTTAATTCATTAAATTAATAAATAATTATTAATGTATTAAACAAAATTTATGTGTTATATTTCAGTAAATATTAATTTAGATTCATACAATTATTACTTTTATACATAGAGTTAACATAAAATCTTCTTGTGCATGAAAAAACACTCTTCTCAAAAACCCACTTTTTCATCATGTTTGCAGGATTTATTTTATATTTATTTTTTCAACTTTTATAAAAAAAATTTGAAAAAATAAAATTAAACATTAAAATAATAATGTAAAAATTAATATATGGTTATTTTTTATAATTTTATGAAAAAGAAAAAATTTTCATTAGTAGTGAAATATACATACTATTAATTAATAACTGCCTTTTTGTTTAAATTATTTATTCTGTTAAATTATACGTTAATTTATTTTTAAATTTAATTTTTTTCAATTATATATCCCATAATACAATTTAGTTCTTTTTAATCAATTTTATATTGAACTTGGATATAAAATCTTTGTAATGGTTCAAATATTTTCTTTAAAAATATGTTTTCTCATCATATATGCAAAAATTAATTATAAATAATAATTTTTTAAAATTATTTGAATGGAATTTGGAAAATTAAGATAAATATTCATAATTAGAATAATTTATATTATATAACATATTCAAATTTATTTTTTACCAAAATTAATAGTAAAAATGGTAAAAATTATTTACCACGGTTAAAGTAAAAAATAGTTTTTTGTGATTGATATAATTTGATAATTATTAAAATAACCTATAAATTTTTATAAAATATATTTTTTGGACCCATTTAGGCCTTATAATGTCTAAATTTTTAATTTTATTCATTTTTAGACCCTTTAGTAATGTTAAAACTGTGGGAACACTTTTCCTTTTCAAAATATTACATGTTTTCCACTCACCTCATTTATAAAATGCCAACTCCTATGCTTCCTTATTAAAATCATCAAAACCATTTGTTTCATGAAATTCATGCCCAAATAAAATCCCTAATTTCATCTAATAGTTCTTAGTTTTTATATAAATCCAACGTAGTATGTAATTGGATAAAACCTAAGGACGATAACCGAAGAAGAGGTAATGTTCATCAACGAGCATTTTTGTTTAATTTATTCCTCGAACCCATAAAATTATTATCATACCATGTTAATATTATAATATAAATATATTAAACATAATTATATTTTTCTACGTTATGTTCTTGAGGTAAAACCATATCAACTTCTGTCAAATGGGTTACGAAATCGTCCTATGTGTATAAGGAAGACTACCGCCTCGTGAACCGATGTCATTCATTTTTCTATTACCACCTATCATGGATGGAAATAATGATGGATTTATTTTATTTATATTATATTTGTGATATTATTATAATTAATTAATTATTATAATATAAATACATTCATATTCTTTGTTATTAGGGAATTTGATAATGTTGTTCGTGTTTATGGAATTAAACCACCTCGCAAGGAGATGCGATTAATTCGTGCTTTACATGAATGTTATTAAGGTTGTTTTTAATAAAAATATGTGATATATATGAAATAAAAATGATATTATAATTGTAATAAATTCTTATTATTTATTTATCTCAATCAAACAATAAAATGGAAAAGGCATTCATGCATATATACGGCCTACCAACTCCATGAACTGTGTATTTCATTTCTCATCACTAAATTTTATAGATTCTTCTATATAAATATATAATTAATATATATTATTTTTATATAATGAATTAAATTATAAATATATTTAAATACATATAGATGTAAGACTTCCAAAAATAAAAAATCCAAACATATACGATAAACAATGCGGTTATGGACCAAGGCATAAATATAAAATAATTTTTTTTATAAATGGGTAATAAAATGTCATAAGAAAATAATATATGGAATGACATATATAAATATTTATCATTCATTATATTTATAATAAATATTTATTTTTCATATAGGATGTTTTATTATGTATGATGAAATTCAAGGATTAAGCTAAGGGATTTCCATCTCAAATTTATTTTCTATAAGACAAATTCCATATTCACTACATGTTTATTTTATGTGGTATATATACTTATCAAAAATATATTTTATGAATATTATATTTAATAATATTATTTTTTACATGTCCATTTTAGGTTCTCACTTCTATGGGGTTTTTGGTTCAAAATATATCAAGTCGGTAAGGGATTTTTGTCTGAACTTGATTTCTTTGAGTCATATGTTATGTTATGCACCTGTATTATTTTATGAGGAGTATATAAATCACCTTGGTTTTTAAATGTCTTGAATTTATTTATCATCGTGATATTTTTAGTTTCATTTATTATTATTACTTCATGGGGCATATGATTCTATGTAACCAAAGTGAAAAATATTTTAGGTTACAATCTCATTGTTTACCAAGATTGGTTATGATTATGTTTCCAATAATAAATTATCATGATTCATCTCTCATTAAATCAACTAATTTTCATCACCTTTATTTATGCATGATTTTAATTTTACCATTTCTCACATTTTAGTACATTGAATAAATGATCAAATGTATTTTTTAAAATTCATTTGGATTTCTCTATTTATTTAAAAATATTTTTTTCTTTCAAAACCATGTTTTAAAAAAAATTAAAAATTTTAATTTTATCTTATTATTTTTAAAATAAATTTTTATCTATGTATTACTATTTATAAAAAAATAAACTAATCTTTAAGTTTTTTTTCAATCAATTCCCATTTTTATTTTATCAAAAATGTTCAATGAATTTTTTTAACATGTAGTACAAGAAAGAAACATTCTATCATCATGACCATTATTTTAATAAAATGTCCCTTCATAATATTTCAAAGTCATTTTCAAATGAAATTATTTTTATAATTTTTTATGATTAAAAAAATCATAGAGGAAATGGTATTTTCATCAAGAAATGTCTCATATGATTTTTAAAAGATATATTTATAAGATTTCATGGTTATGTTCAAATAAATGGATTTTCAAAAAAATTTATGTTTTAAATATAATTATTTTAAATTGGTATTTATTTTCCATAAGAATTGTTAAAAATTATTTTTAAATATTTCTTTATAATTATTCAATGTTATTTTTAATGAATTATAGTATTTAATTATTATTTTCGAAGAAATTTATTTTCAAAAAGGATTTCTGTTTTTAAAATAAATATTTTCAATGAAAATTTATTTAACTCAACTAATTTTTTAAATGATTTTTAAAAATTCCTTTATAATATTTTAAGGTTATTTTTAAAGAATTTCTTTTCAAAATGGTTTTATGTGTTAAAAAAATATTTCTAAAGAAATATTATTTTATTCAAGAAATGTTTTAAATGATCTTTAAAAATCATTTTACATCTAGGTTGGCATTCATCGATGATAGTTATGCTTTATAGATGATATGAACCAAAGATACCATTTGTATTCATTCTCTGAATGGGTTATTATGAAAACATATTTATAAAAACCATTTATCTTGCTTGGGTTATACGATGAGATAATTATTATGAAACATGATTATTTTTTATTGCTTATGAAATTAAGAAATGATGCAATGATTATGATACATGTCTCTTTTCCACAGGTTATAATATGATTAAATTTTTATGAAACCCATTCCATTTGAAAGGTTATGGTATAATTATTATTTGATTATTTTACAGAAAACATATGTATTATTTTCATTTTGTTAATGGGTCCTATACCTCCCTCTAATACATTGGGTAATGATAAATTTTCTATAATCTCAATAGAGTATATGGGTGGTTAGCCAAAACCCAAAAAGGATCGTACATGGGTTGTTATCCCAAATCTCAAAAATGGGTTACAAAAGTTGTTAACCCATCCCCAAAAAATAGTGTACACATGTAGTTTGCCCAATCTCAAACAGTGTACATGGGTGGTTATCCCAAGCCAAACATGTTTTGAATTCCTTAGTTAATAGCCTTGACAAAATATATTATATGATTTTATGTATTCCAAAAATAAAAATCTTATGCCAATGTTATGCCCTCATGACTTTTGTTCTCTTATTTCCTTATGATTCATCTCTTATAAACTACATATCATTATTCCATGAATCAATATTATGATCTTTGATTTGTAGTGTATATATTTAAAATGTTATTATCTTGTTCTCATACCGATATTTGTTTGTTATGATTACATATATATCTTTTTTACCCTTACTAGGTGTTTCATTTATCTCTTTCTTATGATTCCTTTCCCTACGTTATGTATAAATGTTTTTTTTGGGTATTTATATGAGGAAAAATTTATGGGAATATCATTAAAGGCTAATTAAAGAACATTCAATAATTAAGAAGATTGTGTTCCAAGAATCTAAAGGAACTAAAATATTATGATCCTTTAGCATGTTTTTATGTGTTTAAGGAATATTCATCAAAAAATTTGTAATATCCATATATGATAATCCTTGGTCGCTATAGTTGGTATCAAATGAAATTTTTAGTTAACCATGGTAAACTATGATGATAAAATTATAGTGAGATTCCTATGTATATTTTTAAGGTTATATTTAGGTATATCTCAAAGGATAAGTCTACGTATGATTAAATATATTGGAACATTTCTCTGAATTTTGATAAGAGATAGAGTGAGTGGTTTATAAGAATTGAAATTTTTGTCTGAATACAAAAAGTGGACGTGGTTCTGGTACAGAGGTACGAAGTGTTAATAACTCTAAAAAGTGTACATTGAGCTAGACTCAACCATCACATGGTGCTTGAAAATGGTCCTTTTTCACACCTGGTTTGACATTCCACTAGAATATTATTTAGAAATTAAAAAACTCTTTATGAACTATCATAAAAGAATTTATTATATGATGACTATGAATGACCTATTTTATGAAAAATCATTCATAGATTAAAAAAATATGTCATGATTTAGACATCCAATAATAGATTTTATTGATTACGTTTTTTTTAATAGGATTACTGTTTCTCAAACTATACATTTTGGTTTTAGTAAATATTGGGAAATAAAAGGAACAAGGTTAACATTGAATGTGACAGAACATTATCTATTGGGAATCAAAATAGGGTGATGATTAGAGAAACATATATTATGATTATTCCTAATAAGTTATTGAAAGTGTTCATTTAGGATAATTTTATCACTATGATGTGGAGGGGTGAATATGTGATACTTTTTCTTCTATGTATGTTTTCAATTAAAAAAACATTAGTATTGTATTAAACATTATGATTCCCTAACGAAAACAATTAAAACACACATCCACAAGCTCATAAGTATTTCAATGTTACATTATTCAATAAGAATGGTTATATCCTTGTTATGGTTTTGAGATAAACCAATAACACCCAATCCAATATAAAATAATCCTTTTTTGTGGAATGTAATGAGTAGGATATTCTCTTCCACTCATTTATAACTTTTATGACAATCAAATAGTGGGTATCCACCCTCATAGCATAAATAGGGTAAAATTTTGTTTGTGTAACCACACATGTTATCTGTGCTTAATTTTAAAACTCCTAAAATGTAATATTTGAAGAAAAAAACATCAATTTCTTAACCAGAAGTCTGTAATAACATCAATGGATTTGATATGCAACTCAGTCAATTAACAAATTTTATATGACCATTTAAATTCTTTAGATTCCATCTTCATATCATATTTCCCAATACGATGGATAAAACTATGACATAATACAAGAGATACAATTTATAACACTATATTCTTGTGTTTTTGAGTCCCAATATAGATGTTACAATCCAATTATATGCCCCAATATGGTAACTATCTGAATATGATGGCAAGAAAAACATGATAGAAAACTGAATATGAGGATCTATGAATATAATGATTAGATGAATAATGTTTCAATATTTTCTCTTCTCCTTTTACTCCGACGCCAATACTTATTCAAATTTGCTTAATATGGTAAACTTCTTCTCTCCCTAGAAATTTATTGATTCTCTCTCTTCTAATGAATAGTACATCCATTAGAGAAATTACAAAGTACCTTAACCTTTTATAATTGACCCAAGGATTGTTTCGGAAAGAATCCCCAAAACATTCCCACTCAACCAAATTCACAAAAAAATCGTGATTTTCCTTGAATTTAAGGTACATTCATGACTTTATAAATGCTTAAAGATTATTTTAAATTTTTCTCTATGCCTTCAACTTTTCTTTAGAATTTATTTTCATATTCTAGTTTGATTCTAATTCTCTAGTCTGACTACTGATTTGATTATATTACTATCTATCCATTATAATTTTTTCAGTATGATCATCAAGAAAAATTAGTATCAGCTTAGATACAATGACCCTTGATCCATTTTAGGAATCAAAATAATTTTTTTGAATTTCATTATCCCCATTGACAATACATCCATCCATCTTATTTAACTCTTCTCTTGATAAACATGAAAAAATAATTTGAAAACTATCTCTTCTAAAACCCATCATCTTCAATTGTTGAGATTTTATATCTTTTTTCTTTTGGAAAACTGAAATCCAGTACCTTCAGATTCTAAAATTTTTCACGAATTTCCCCGGACTTCAAATTCCAAACTCTTCCTTCAGAAATTCATCCAACCATATTAAATGATTAAATTAATTTTTATTGGTCTCTATCATTAATACTTTCATCAGTTTGAACTCAATCATTTCCCACGACTTTTGATGAAAACTATTTTTTTATAATACAATGGGATATTAAATACGATGTACCAGTTCAGTAGCTTTAACTTTTTCAAATCTTTTCTTTAAAAAACATCATCATATATCACGAATTCATTCATGATTTTTAATAAATTTAATATTAGATTTAGAAGTGCTTGATTTTCAATGGAAGGTATTATAAATTCACCTTCATTTTTAGAAACCATCTTTCTTTTCTAACTCAACCGAAATATCATTATTTTGAATATGATTGGCCTGAATAGGATTAGCCAGATTATGATCAGGCTGAATACAACCATAAATTACTGAATATGATATTAATCATTATTTTACACACATTTCATCTATCATGATTTTATAAAAAGTTCCCATCAAACACGAGATTTATGTGAACTCAAAGATTATAAAATAACCTTCACATTTGATCATAGTCATAAAGACTCTGATTCTTCTCACTGAAATCAAACCAATCATACTGAATTCAGAGTAAATATGATGTCCCTTTACTTCCAAAAATATTCTTCCTCAATACAATCAAACCATTCAAAAAATATATGTATGATTCCTTGAATATGATGGTGAGTGTGATTCAAATACAAAGTGAGGTGATTTAGTGTTGAAAAAAACCCCATTTTAATATAGTATTATTATTGGGTTGATTAAATTTATTGATAATGTGGGTTTCAAAGGATAGTTGTGAATTCCAAAGATATTTCTAACATGAAATGTTGACAGAGATCCATGATAGTAGAATGGATTCCCTAGAAGTGTTAAAGAAAATTTTTTACATAAGGTGGCATTGTTTACTAGTGTTTTCCAATTTCCCGGGGTTAGAAATTTTGATTTTGGATAGCATCTTAAAAATTGGATTCCTTTGAAGGAATTATTAAAATATGGAAAAGGAATGAGTTTTCATAGAAATGGGATTCGTGATGGATGTTTCAAAAAGTAACAAATAAATTTGATATTGATCTACATGATAGAGATGAGCATCACGAAGGATGAAGGTGATGATCATCACGAGAGAAGAATCGTAGTAGTGTAATGGTTTTTATAGAAATCTCAATGATTATGAAAATCGTCATGAATAGGAAATTTCAAATGAGATTCATAAAAAATGGTGCCTCACAGCAAAAAAGAGGGAACATCACTAAATGGTTATGACATGGTAGGGATGTTATAGAGTTGGTGGAATCACCATAAATAGGCCACTACCCCCTTCTAAAGGAGAAGTGACTCTTAACAAAAATCTTAATGCTCTATAATCATAAAGGTGGTTTTTAATGGTGGTCCATGAAAAAATTTCATGTGAAGAAGTTCATGAAGGGTATAAAATCCAACTAAGTGTTCTAAAATTCACAAAAGTAATGGAATTTGTGATGCCATGTAAGCTTTGTGATAGAAAGGAGCTTGAAAACGGATAGTTGAGCCTCCTGAAAGAGGAGTTCTTCATGGAGGAAACTTGATATTTTCAAAAGGTATGATCTTTGTGAAGGCTATTTGAGCTTCCCAAAAGAGGATATTTTTAAAGGTATTATGCATAATGATATTTGTTCAGAAGATATTTACAAATAAATCTATTGTAAAGTGGTATTCATCAGTTGGATTAAAATGGAACATCAATAAGTAATCTATCTATATCTAAGGAAGAATTCATTAGAGATAATTGAGGGACCTAAAGGTATAAAAATAGTGGGTGAATCCCTTCAAATTTTACTGAACTAAAGTAGGAGAAGAAGGCGATCCTTTACACTAGTAGTTCACTAGAGAAAGAGACATAGTACATAATCATTGTGAATGTAGTGAGCATACCCTAAATCTTGTACAAGCATTGATCGTGGACGTAGAATTTATCTTTCCCAAACATTGTATTTTGGTAGTTATCCTTAGTGGATTTTTTACATCTTCACATCATTGTTATATGCTCCTTAGAAGAAGACCAGTGAGGTTGAAGGAAGTAAAATTGTGGTGTCCCATGAATATTTTCAGTTATGCTCATTCATTTTTACCAAATATAGATAGAAAAGTGTTTTGTTTAATGAATAAACAAGATCTAAAGGAGTAGTATTTTTAATCATTCTTACCCTGATTCACCCCCGCCCCCCATTAGAGTGTTTGAACTAGTGGGCCTAATAATTAGTATCAATGGGAAATGTAGAAAGCTAATGGTTTTATCTCAGTTGTAGGAATAATGTTTGTTAATCACAAAGGTATCATGATCTTCGATTGGAATTTTTTTTAACTATTTAGTAATTCTAATGCAACACAACTATTGATAATTAGTAATAGATGTCTTTATATAAATTATTCATGGAATTTATGCCAATATCGATAGTGGTGCATTATCAGAAGTTGACTAAAGGGAATTGGATGTAGACACCAAAGGAATAAATTCTTTAGGGGGTCCCTAAACAATGCAATCAATATTAAGGTGGTTTCTTGTAAAACATAACATACTATGTTGAAAATGGTTTTTAACATTTATAAGGGTGACTCAAAATTAAAATTAGAAATGTTGTAGTTTATATGAAAAAAATATAAATATATCAAAATTCCCCCTACTGAACTTATTAATACATTATTTGATCAGTTTAATGTTTTTGTGTTAGACAAGCATAGTTTCATATAAATTATTAAAGATATATATATATATATATATATATATTGTCAAGCACATCTTGTGAAAATAAACGCATTGGTTTAATCTGATGTTCTCTATATTAAAAGATAAATATCTAAAGGAGCAGAAATTGGATAACATGCACAATACTGATGTTTCATATGAAATGATAAATAATGATAATCATGATGTGGATAAGGGGATGTCCAAATAATTAGCATTCAGTTCCATGAAGAATATCTCTATTGAAAAAAGTCAGGACGAAGAAAATTTGGATGATTTCATGTCATTCATATCCACAAATTTGAAAAGATTAAGAGTAATGTTTAAAGGTAAACATACACTTGCATTCTTTTGATTAGGAAATATTGTAGATTTTGTAGTAATGTGTCATACGATGTTTAAAGATGAAGATATGGACAATGATGACATTCCCCAAAAAACTTCACCAACCTACATTAAAGGAAAGAAATTATTTAAAAGAACCTTCATCAAAAAGAAGAATCTACTTTGAAAATAAGATGATAGTTCTTGAGAATCTAAGCCAGAAGAGTTGGAGGATTATATGGATCATGAAGTAGATGTTATAGATGAAATTGTGGGAAATTATTAAACAGGGAAATAAAGTGAATCTGATGAGTGATAATTAGAATGATGAGTTGACCTTTGAGTTGAATAAGAAGTTGTTATTGAGGATATATTTTTTTTATTTCCAAAACAATGAAATGAAAAAAGTGATACATGATGCCAAACCTTATATGTAGTAGTATGAAAAAAGAGTAGCATGTGTGGAAGGAGAAATTGAAAAACTGGTGACTTCAATCCTAGAAAGATTAAAAAAGGTGGTTGGTACAAAATTAAAATTAAATAATAGAAAATATTGATCGATAGTTTGAATATTACTAGAAAATATCAAATTAAATGTATCGAATAGCTTGAAGAGGAAGTTTTCAGTATACAAATAAAATTTAACAATTAAGATTAACTCTTGATTCCAGTAACATAGGACACAGAAGAAATGAAAAAAATGAAAAATAGAATTTAGAGTTCCAGTGAAGTAGAAGGAGTGTTATGAAAGGAAAATAATTGATTAGATAAATACAAATATTAATTGGGTTAATCAAAAAAATAATTAATTGTTAAACACTACTATAAAATGGGTCTATACCCACGGTTTTCCAAAATACCATGGGTATAGACCCACTTATACCCACATTTTTCATTAATAGTGGATATCGATGACATTTTCTAACCTATACCCATGGTTCTTCTTAAACCATGGGTATAGGGTACCGACATAAGCATGGGAGGAAAAAAATTCATGGGAATGCTATGGGAAATCCTATACCCACAGTCCACTCAAAACTATAGGTATAGGTAGGAATATACCCATGGTTAATGAAAACCTTCGGTATAGGCCAAACTACACCCAAGGTTTTGTTGAACAGTTGGTATAGGGTCACTTATGTTTGTGTGTGAAATAATTGGAAGAAAAACCTATTTACATGGTTTTTTACCATTATCCATGGTTTATAAATAAATATAATATAATATAATATATATATATATATATACTGATAAGTGAATGCAGTTTAGTGGTAACATACATCAGCTACTGAGAATCGATGCGAGTTCAAAACATGGGAACAATATTTTATAAATATCATTTTTGATGAATATATATATAAGATAATATATATATATATATAATGCAATTGAAAACATTCTAGTTATCAGGAACTTCAACTGTGGAGAAGTTATGTGGGTTTGATACATGTGTGCTTCCTTTTAATTATACCATAGTTTACAAATATATATATATATCATATAATATGTATATATAAACATATGTGAAAGGGGTAAAATGGGATTGTATTTATGCAAAAAATTGGAGGTGCAAGTTCAAAACCCCAGACCGAAATTATATTTAAAATGAGTATACCCATGGTTTCAAAACCATGGGTATAACAATCATAAATTGTGCGTATAACATATTTCTATACACAAACATTGAAGACCCATATTTAAATTAACCATGGGTATAGTTTTATTAAACTATCGGTATATCTCCAGGTTATACGGAATCCTTAGTTTCCCACGATTCCTTGAAACCATGGGTATAGACTATATACACGGTTTTGTGTGCTATTCCCACGGTTTCAAACCACTGGTATAAGATAAATTTCTCATAGTGGAAGATAGACCACAACCTCCCACACCATGGTTTAAGATTTATTTGCGTAGAAATCAAGAATCATAATATTCAGAGATCCCAATGGATAAACAATAGTCTTGTATTTCCACATATGAATGCACCTCACGTTATATTATATTATACTTAAAATATGGTAAACTCAAAAAAAATTGTTTCATAAAAAGTGGTATCAAATATATCAACACCAACAGAGGTAGCAATATAGGGCTCAATAATCAATAAAATCAGTTGATGGTTAATGTTTAATATTTGATGGATTCAGACACATGGAAAGATATTTCTCATAAAAAAATCAAAGAAATTTGCTAAATGAAAATGAATTTAGTTAGAAGAATGAGATAAAGTTTTAAAAAATTGAGCGATAAATAAATAAATTTTTAGTTCTATAGGTTGAAGCTGGTCTATAAATCTGTATTGAGGTTAAATGTTATCAATATATATCAAGTATTATTAAGTAAAAAACTATAGATTAGAAGGAAAATATATGAACATTAGTTGGTCTTAGAGATTGTGTTTAATGTATTGGATCACACTAGAATATGGATCAATGATAGTGGATTCACCTCACATATGATATTAAATAAGGATCTGGTGACCATAATCAGGAACGATAAAAAAGGTATTGTAATATTTAGTACTGGTGAAGGCCTGGAAATTGTTATCTATGTAATAGACATGTTTGGGTAAAAATACATGAAACATGTTTATGTCTTAGTTTTTGAAGGTCTCAATCAGTGTATTCTTAGTGTCAGTTAATTCTGTGACATAAGAAATTCCATAATCTTTTCCATGAAATTATTTTTTATCAAGGAAAATGATAGTGCAATTGTTTTGTAAGTAAAATGTATGAAAGGAAATACCTATCATATGAGTAGAGAATAAGATATATATTTTCAATCCAAGGAAGGGAGAAAAATAATGGCATAAACATCTTTTTCACTTGAGAAAAATTTCCTTGGAAGATCTAGTGACATATGATGTTTCTCGTGACCTACCTAATATATCACAAGATCATACTCTTGCATGTGATGCTTTTCAACAAGAAAAGATCATTCAAAATACATATAAGTCAAAATATAAAGAACAAAAAAATTGCTTGATTTGGTTTATATTGACGTGGGTGGACCAATTTCACCAATATTTATTGAAGGGAGTAGATACTATATTCTCTCCATTGATGATTTTAGAAGAATGGTGTGGATATTATTCATCACCCACATGTCTGAGGTCTTTAGTTTCATTATAATATATCAACTGGAAATTAAAAATATGATAGGTTAGAAACTCCCGAGGATAAGAATAGATAATTGAACTAGGTGCACAAATAGTAAAAGGGATGATTATATCAAGGAACAAGTGATAAGGAACCAAGTTTCAGTAATGATAACTCTATAAAAGAATGGGGTTGTTGAGATAAGAAACAGAAATGTGAACAACATGGATATAACAATTCTCATTGAGAAAGGCATACCAGAAAAGTTTGGGAATGAACCAATGATGAAATCAGTATACACATAAAATAGATCATTACTGTTTCTAAAATAAGAGAAGACTCTATATGAGATATGGTATATAAATAAGCAAATTGTTAAGTAATTTGGAGACTTCAGAAGTAAGTGTTTCATTATAAATTAAGTGAAACATATAAAGTTTTAAACCCATTGAGATAATAGGATATTTCTTGGCTAATAAAATTTAAAAAGATAATATAAATTTTTAAATAAGTGGGTGGGAATTTTTTTTGAAAGCCATGATGTAAATATAATATTGAACGATAAAAATCATTAACAAATACAGGACTAGTATTAGGAGGATGGTGATGAAGAGATAAGAAATTTGGGGGATTTACCATTTCTAGAGTCTGGTTCAGAAGAATATTCAGATGATGAAATGTATTATCATAATTTAGTATCTTCACAAAGATAGAAGAGAAGAGCCCAAATTGATAGATAAAAGATAATTGGTGATCAGATAACATGAGTGTAGATAAGGAGGATGAACACTATATAGTAATAATTTTACTTATCATAGGTAGAGCCAAAGTGTTTTGATAAAGCATTTGTATATGAGAATTTGGTTTAGGATATAAATGAATAGCTTTCCCAAATTGAGAAGAATCAGACATGGGGGATTTTTTTGAGGCCAATAGATAAGAATTCCATTGGGACTAAATGGATCTTTCACAACAAATTAAATTAATATTGTTTAGTAATGTGAAAAAATAATAATTAGTGTACAAAGAATAATCTTATATAGAGGTTATCGATATTAATGAAACATTTGAACCTATTTTAAAAAAAAGATACAATTAGATTATTATTGGTCATACCAGGGTAAATAAAGTTAAAAGTATTTAAAATGGATTTCATGTCATCATTTTTAAAATGGGGATCTACAAGATGAAGTATAGATAGACCATATAGATGGTTTTCTCATTCATGATGTTGATAACATAGTTTTCCAGTTGAAGAATTATTTATATGGTTTAAAGCAAGCCCCAAGAGAATGGAAATCAACGCTAGATTAGTTTATAATAAAGATAGGTTTTCAATGTGGAGGGTTTGATTACAATATATATGTCAACCATGAAATTAATAAAAAGATTATGGTTCTGGTATATGTCGATGACATTATATTCAATAGATTTGATGAAGCGTAGTGAATTTTTTTTCTAAATTAGTGAAATGATAGTTTCAAATTCCAATAATTGATGAAATGACGTTTTTTTGGTTTATAGGTAAAAAATAAATAATGACAAATTCATTTGTCAATATAAATATTCAAGGGTGGTTTTATGAAGATATAGAATTGATAATTCCAAGGATATGATGACTCTAATGGATACACGGATGAAACTATCATAATATGATGAAGGGAATTTAGTTAATTTCACTGAATACATTAAGAATATTAGAATCATATTGTATATAAAAGTGAAAAAACTAGATATCTTTTTGGCCACATGTCAATTAGTGTGTTATCAACGAAATACCAAGTAAACCCACTTTCTTGTTGTAAAAAATGATTAATTTGGTATATCCAGGGAATAGTGGAATTTGGTTTGATGTAAAATTAAAAATACAAGAAATTGTTATTTGGATATACAGATACAATTTGGGTCAGATCAACAGATGATATGAAATAAACGTTAGGAGGTACTTTTTGTCTAGGTGAATTTTGTATTTATTGGATAAGAAATAACCAGGATTGATTTTTATTGTGCACTCTAGAAACTGAATATATTTTTGGTTACTCAATCATGTGTTCATTTATTATATATGAAGTAGAAGCATGGTGATATAGGGGTAGATGTGAAGTCTCTGATCTAAATACATTGCAATAATCCAATTGTTATAAATCATAGAAAAAATCAAGTCCATCACTCAAGGAAAAAACACATTGAAATAAAGTATCATTTTTTCAAGGAGTAGGAGGAAAATGTTCCTGTGAAGTTGGACTATGTGCCTAGAGAACAATAGGTTATAGTCATTCTAACAAAGGCCTTACCCAAAGAAGTGTTTGAATGGGACCAATAGGCTCTTGGAGTTTAGTTGACTCCCTACACATGAAAAGATTTAGATGTGGGTCCATCTCTCCCAAATGTAACATGTGTTTTTCTAAAATATTTTGATCTATGTTATTTAACCTATTACATACCATAATAGAGTGACCTTCATGTTTGATGACAATGGGTGAGAAAGTATGGTTATCAAAGGGAAAAAATGTCTTAATCAAGAAAGGGGATAAGCTGCTTGGTGGAGTAGTGAGATACGGGGAGTTTAATATTTTAGAGGGGTTAGGGGCATTGGGGGAGTATTAAATATGAAATTGTTATATTTAATCTATCAAAGTATATGTATCATGAAATATGTGGTTCGTGATGAAATTAGTTGAGAGGTTTTGGAATGAAGTGATTCATTGATCAAATTTGCATAATACTCTTGTTTCTCACACCGAGCATGGATCATGAGGTCTTAGATTATATTTTTAGTAAATCATTGATCTCTATATGACTCACAAGAAGTTAATATTGATAAAAGATGGATGAATATTCGTTGAAGCATCAAAATGTGGAGATTTGTCAACAAACTCAAAGGGAGATATTTTTAGGAAAAATCCCTCAAGGTAACATTGAATTATTTTAGGATTGATTGTGTTTGTTGAAAAAGTGGGGTTATAACAATATTTGTGGCCTCCACATATATTTTTGACATGGTATATTTACAAAGATCCTAGAAAAGTTATTGGATACCATGGATGTGGTACAAAATATGGTTTAAACAAGTGAACATTATTTCTATGTGTTTTCCATGTTTTTGGGTTTATAAATTTAGAGTTTGTATAGAATTTAGAATAGTCGATTCCCTTGAAGGAAATATCAAAATATGGAAATGATATTACTTTCCTAAAGATGGGCTTCTTAAAGGGTGTTTCATGAGGGATAAAATAAAGTTGATGGTGATATATGCGATAGTGACTCGCATCATGAACAATGAAGGTGATGTGCATCGCGAGTGCATCATCACGGCAATGAAAATATTTTAGTGGAAGGATCTATGATTAATAAAGGAACCATGAATTTAAACATCTAGTATATCTTACTAAAAAAGATATCATCTCCATATAAAATAGTGAGCATTGTGAAATGGTGATGATGTGGCTAAAAGGTTCTAGAATCAGTGGAAATGCATATACATTGGCCTCTACCCCCTTCAGAAAGTGTAGTGAGACCTACCAAAAATCATATTTCTCTAGAATTGTGAAGTCTGTTCACTAAAGTGGTTTGTGAAGGAGTTTCATGTAATGATGTTCATGAAGGCTATTGAACCTTATATAATGTTTTTATCATCAAAAAATTAAGGGAATTTACAAAGGATAAGTAAGCTACATGAAAAAAATTCGAGATTCATAAATTCTAGTTAAGCCTCATGAAAGAGGTGTTGTTTTTGAAGGCTAAGTTATCTTCACAGAAGGTAGGATCTTCGTGAAGAATATTTGATCATCGCAAATGATGAGCTTTTCAATGGTATTAATCGTCATGAAAGTTTCTCAGAAGGGATTTCCTATGAAATGTGTGGTAAATTGGTAGTCATCTATTAGATGAATGTGTAACTTCAATATATCATCTATCAATAACTGAGGATATAATCACTAGAGATAATGAAAGGACCTACAATCCAAAAAATTGTGGGCGAATCTATTCCAAGATAACTAAGAGAGGAAGAGGATGAAGGAGATCCTTTCTTCCAGTAGTAATCTGGAGAAAGAGACATATAGAGTGACCCTTGCGAATATAGTGATCAGACCCTAATTCTTATAAAGGTATTGAGCCTAGGCATATAACTATTCTAGCATGAACATTGTATATTGGATCTGAGCCTTAGAGGATTTGGTACATCAGCACATTGTTTTTTTATTTCAATGGTCATAGCTTATTGAGGGTGAGTGAATAAAAATTGTTGTTTCTTGTGCATGATCTCATTTTTGTTCATTCATTATTATTGGAGAAGGAGAGAAGAGTGTTTTTTAAATAAAAAAAACAAGATCTAAATGGTCACTAGATTGAATCTTTCATACCCTGATTTACCCCACTCTCAGGGTATTTGAACTAATGGGACTAATAATTGGTTTTAGAGGGAAACTTGAAATTCAGTGGTTTTATCTCAGTTGAAGCATTGGATATTGTTAATCACAAAGGGATTAAATTTTTTTATGGGAACAATTTTCATCTATAGAAGACTCAGATGCAACACTACTTTATATAATTGAGAATGGATGTCATTACAGTAGTGATGCATAAAATTTTAGCCAATGTCGAGAATTGTTCTTTGTCAAATGTTTTACAAATAAAATTAGATGCATAATATAAAGGAATCAATTATTTAGGTGGATCCCTATCCAATTAACTCAATATAAATTTCATTTCATGTAAAATATCAAATTCTAGGTGGGAAAATCTATTGAAAATTTATAAGGGTGACTCAAAAGTCATATAAGCAGAGCTGCAGGTTCTATGTAACAAAAATGAGGATCACAAAATGTAACCTATTTAGCTTATTGATACATTCTTTGATCGGGTGAACATTTTTTTGGAATACATGCATAGTCTTAGAGAAAATATTAAAGATATAAAGATTTTCTAGTGCATCGTGAGAAAACATAAACATTGGTTTAATATCAAATTTTATTTATTAGAAGATAAATATCAAAATAAGATGGAATTGGATAACATGTACAGTACTCATGTTGCGTAATAAATGAGAAATAATGATAGTGATGATATGGAAAATGGTATGTCCAACGAATTCTCATTAAATTCCATGAAGAATCTCTCAATTTAAAATATTTTCATGGATGAAAATTTGATGATTTCATTTCATTCCTCACCTCAAATCTGAAAATAGGAAGAGAAAATTTCATGGGTAACCTTCCAATTGAATTATTTTGATGTGTAAATATTGGAAATTTTCTATAAAAGTATCCTAAGAAGATTTAAGATGATGAGGAATATAATGATGAAATTACACAGAAAAAATAATCAACTTGATTGAAAGGCATGAAAAAATTTAATAGAAACTTCTTCATAAAGAAGTGTATTCTTTCCAAATAATGTGAGAGTTCATAAGAATATGAGATGGAATATTTGGAAGACTATAAGGATCATGAATTAGATGTAATGGTTACATTTATGGAAAACACCAAAACAAATGAAGAAATCAATTGTGATGAGGGAGATGTAGGATGAATAGTTGACCTCTATGTTTAATTTGACGATGCTCTTGAAGAGATATATACATGGAGATACAACCCAAAAAATTAAAACAAAGTGTTTAATGACGAAACACATTAAATATAGTAACTGGTAGAAAAAAAGTCAGAGATAAGTGAAGAAATTGAAAAACTAAAGTCTTCAATGCTAAAAAACATAGAAATGGTGTTTATGTACAAACTCAAAATTGAATAAAATAAAAGTGATAAATAGTTTGAATATTAAAAAGACATTATAATCAAAAATATATAAGATATTTAAGAGGAAGTTGTATGTATGTGATGAAAAGTTAAAGATTAGGAAAACCACTTGATTCTTGCAAAGAAAGACACACAAGAAAAAGAAAATGGAAAAGTGGAATGCTGATTTCTAGTGAAGCAGTCAAAGGAGTGTTATGAAAGGAAAATGATTGATCAGAATGATATACTGGTAATGGGTCTTGATCACAAAAAGAAATAAGTAATGGATTTAGTGAGACCCTAATCTCCAAATCTAAGGTTGAATATTTATTAGGGTATGATTTAGAATTAGATGACCTAGAGAACTCTAGGAAGAACTAATAGTGCATTATATCCACACAAGAATGCACCCCACATTAAATTCTATTATTATGTAATGATGGGATACACACAAAATGATTAATATATAGAAAATAGTTATCAAAAATGACAATACCCATAGAAGAATCAATATGGGGATCAATATTTCAGAACATCATTTTATTGTCATTGTTTCATTTGAGGAGGCTTCGACCACATGGATAGATACTTCTCATTCAAAATTAAAAGAAATGTGTCAAAGAAGAATGAATTTAGTCATTGAAAAAATATAAAGGTATGATTATATGATATGAAAATAAAAAATCAATTTATATATCTATAGGAGGAAGGTGGTCCATTATACATTAATGAAGAAAAAGATTATCAATATGTATCAAGTATGAAGTCAAAAACATGGATCAGAAAGAAATTATATGAACAAACTTTTGTTTCATAGATTTTGATTAAATCATCCTATCAAACTAGAATATGGATCATTGATGGTGGGTGCACCATGCTTATGACAGGAAATTATGATCTGGTTTCCAGAATCAGGTATGATAAGGAAGGTATCATAAGATTTGGTAATGATGAAGGCCTGAATATTGTTATCTTGGGAAAATCCATGTTTGGGGAAAAATAAATGACACCTTCTGATTTCATAATTGTTTTAGGTCTTATTTATAACTTTCACAGTTTCAGTAAACTTTGGGACTTGAGAAATTACATAATCTCTTCAAAGAAATTATGTTTTATCAAGAAAATAGATGGTGTAGTTTTTTAGGAAAAGCGTATGAAAGAAAATATCAATATTGTGAGTGGAGAACATGATATATGATTTTTTTCCAAGGATGAGTAAAACAACTTTTTGTATAAACATCTTGGTCACTTGAGACAAATTTCCTTCGAATATCTGGTGAAATATTATATTTCTCTTGACCTCCTTAATTTATCACATGACCGTACACATGCATGCAATTCTTATGAATCAGGGATGATCATTCAAAATACATTTAAGTAAAAAAGATAAAAGGTCCTCAAAATATCTTGAGTTGGTACATATATACATGTGAGGACCAATTTCAACAAGATATGTTAATGGGAAGAGATAGTATGTTCTCTTTATTATTGATTTTAGTAGAATGGTGTCGGTATCAATCATCACCCATGAGTCTTATGTGTTCAGTTTCATAACCAGATATCAATGAGTATTTGAAAAGATACTGGGTCATAAAATCTATAAGATCAGAATAGATAATGGAACTAAGCTCATGAATAGTCAAGTGGAGTATTATTTCTAGTAACAATGGATAATGAAACATGTTTAAATAGTGATTACTACATAGAAGACTAGATTGTTTGAGAGAAGAAACAAAATTGAAAAGATCATGGCTAAAAATTTCATCATTGAGAAATACATAATAGTTATGTTTTTGAAAGAAGCAGTAATGACATAATTATACACATAAAATTTAGACTTATTGAGTCCAAAATAATAGAAGAGTTTATATGAGATATTTTATTTGAAGAAGCCAATGTTTAAGTACTTTAGAGTCTTTAAAATTAAGTTTTTTCTTCTCAAAGAGTATAAACATAGGAAGTTTGAATAATATGGATGCATTCTTGAGAACTGTAGTAGCACTTTAGTAGGGAACTCTAGCAGTTTGTAGTAGTGTGAGAATGGTAGCAACGATGAAACCATAGTGGTGGAGTCACTTTAGTAGGAACTATAGCAGTGGTGGTACTATAGCAGGTAATGTAGTAACCTAGGTACTATAGAATTATTATTCACTTAAGGGACCTTTAGGCCAAAAATGAGCTTTTGGGCCTTGTATTTGGGATATCATTCCCCCAGGCCTATGGGCTATGTAATAGTTCCCCTCTACCCAAATCATAAAAAATAGGCCTTTCTATTAATAACTGAAATGAGCCTTAGGCCCTAAATTTTTAAAAAAAGGAAGTGATATTTCATGGATACTCAAAGAATAGAAAAGAATATAAATGATTTATTTAGCATATGGGAATATTTTTGGAAATACATGATGTAACTTTAATAGATAATGATAAAAATAATTAACAAATACAGGATCATTCTTAGAATGATAGTGATGAAAAGATAATAAGAGAAAAATATATTTCAATTCCATAGGATAATTAAGAGGAAGATTATTATGATTAAAAGGATGATAATAATTTAGTATCTTCACAACGATAGAATAGAAGATCCAATTTATACACTGAACATAATTGGTGATCAGAGAGAATTAGTGTAGAAAATGAGAATGAAGACTCTAAGGTAAGAATCATACTTATCATAGGTACAACACAAATTTCTTCTTGAAGCAATGTGATATGAGAATTAGGTCTAGGTTCTGAATAAATATCTTATCCAAATTGAGAAGAATGATCCATAGGAGATTGTCTTGATTCCAACAGCTAAGAATGTCCCTCGGAGTAAATGGGTCTATGACAACAAAATGAATAAAGATGGTGATGTAATTTAAATCAAAGCATTATTTATGAGCAATGAATACTGGCAGATAGAGGGTTTCAATGTTGATGATACATTTTCACCTATTTCTAGGATAGATATAATCATATTATTCTTGGTGATTATAGTTTTAAGAAATTTCAATGTCTTTTAGATCAATGATATGTCAACATCATTAAATGTGGTTCTAAAAGAAGAAGTTTACATTAAGAATATAGATAGATTTTTCATTCATGAATATGATAACAGAGTTTTTTGAATGAAAAATGAATTATATGGTTTGAAATAAGTACCAAGACCATGGTATTCAAGGATACATATGTTTTTAAATTATCTCATTTTTCAGTGTGGTAGTGTTTATTTCAATCTATATTTCAACCATAACTGTAATCAAAGGATAACAGATTTTTTATATGTCAATGATATAATCTTTGGTGGATCAGATGAAGAACATTCGCAGATAGTTTTCTAAATTCAAAATACGTTAGATAGAAATTTTAATTATTGGTGAACTTTCAATTTTCCTTGGATTACAGGAAATAAAAAAATGAAGGACACATTCATTATACAATATAAATATGCCAATAAGGTTTTTAAAATATTTTTAATGGACAATTTTAAGGATATGATGACTCTAGTGGCTACCCAGATAAAACAGTCATGATATGATGAAGTAAAAGTGATTCATTTAACCGAATACAGGTAGATCATTGGTACAATGTTTTACATAAATGAGACAAGAATGTATCTTTTTTTCACATATCAAGAAGTGAGGTATTAATGAAATACCAAGGAATGAAAATTATTTGCTATAACAAATAATACATAGGTATATCAAGGAAATAGTGGACTTCAGTTTGATGTACAATGAAGAAACTCAAAAATATTTATTTGGATATACATATGCAGATTGGTCGAGATCAACTAATGATAGGAAATCAATTTAAGGACGGGATTCCTATCTCGGTGGATTGTGTATTTTTTGGATAATCAAGAAAATTTATTTCCTTTCATTGAGAACCACATAAGATGAATATATATTGGATACTCAATAATGTACATAGTTATATTGGATGAAGAAGAAGCTTGATGATATGTGAGTAGAAGTGAAGTCTCTGATTGGAATCTATTCTGATAATTTAAGTGCTATAAATCTTATAAAAAATACCATCCATCAATCATAGGGAAAAATTTTAAATAATGTATCATTTTATCAAGGATAATGTGGATCAAGGGCTTGGGATGTTTGATTTTGTGCCTACAGAACAACTAGTTGTATACATTATGATAAAGTACATACCCAAAGAATAATTTTAATGGAATATATTGGCTCTTGGAGGTCAGTAAACTCCTCGAACTTGAAAATGTGTGGATGTGTGTCTCCCTCTCCCTAAGGTATGGTTTGTTTTTTCCGAATGTTTTTATTTTTGTTATATAACCTATTATAGATCACGATAGAGTGACCTTCGGGTTGATTGAAAAAGGGGGAGAAATTGTGAATATAAAAGGTATAAAATTTCTTAATCGAGACATGGGAGAATTTGATAGGTGGAGCAACGAGATAGGGGGTGTTGATGTTCTTTGGGTGGAAAGTGACATAGGGGGAGTATTAAATCTGATGATGATAGAAGTGATTGTTCAAAGGATATATATCACTAAAGAAGGAGTTTGTGATTAAATAAGTTGAGATGTTTTTTAATTATGTGATTCATGGATGAAAATTTAATAATAATCTTATTTCTCACATCGAGTATAACTCATCTAGTCTTAGAGTATATGTTGAGTAAATCATTGATCATTATCTGACTTTAAATAAGTGAATATTGATAAGATATGAAAAAATATTCAATGTAGTATAAAAATGTGAAGAGCTTTTAACAAGCCCAAAGAGGGATATTGTTGGGGAAAATATTTCAAGGTATTATTGATATATTTTGAGGTTGATTGTGTTTGTTGATAAAGCATGTTTTCAAGGATGGTTGTGGAGTCTAGAAGTATCATTGGAACAGTATTTTGAAAGATATCCAATACAAAGAGACGGATTCCCTAAATGTTGTATAAGGAATTTTACACAAAAGGTGATGTTATTTCCCAATTTTTTCTAAATTTTTAGGGTCAGCAATTTGGTGTTTTGATAGCATCCTGAAAAGTGGGTTCCATTGAAGGCATTATAAAAATATTTAAAAGGCTTGAGTTTCATGAATATGGGTTTCACTAAGGGTGTTCCAAGAAGTATCAAATTAATTTTATAGTGATCTATGTGACATTGATGACCATTGAGAATGACTGAGGTGAGGAGAATCGTGAGTGGTGCATCCTGGTGGCATGAAAGTTTTGACTGAAAGATCCATGATTACGAAAATCATAGAGAATGGGAAATGATTGTAGAGGTTTAGGAAAAAAGATATAATTTCAAAAGAAAAGAGGCAGAATCATGAAATAGTAATTATGTGGGGAATGGTTATGGAATTAGTGGAAATTCCTATAAATAGGCTTCTACCCCCTTCAGAAAGAGCAACTAGACATAATAAAAAACGCAATTCCCTGGAATCGGGATGTTTCTTTATGAAGGTGGTCTGTGAAAAGAGTTCCAGGTGAAGAAGTTCTCAAAGGCTATAAAATATAACTGAATGATCTAATCTTTACAAAAGTAAGGGAACTCATAATGGTTAATTGAGCATTACAGAATAAAAGAACATTATAAAGGATAGTTGGGCCTTGTGAAAGTGGTGTCCTCCGCGAAGGCTAAGTGAGCTTTGTGAAAGGTAAGAGCTTCGTGAAAGATATTTTTTTCATCACAAAATAGAATATTTTTGTTGTTATTGAGAATATAAAAAAAATTCAGATGGTATTTCGCATTAAATCAAATGTAAAATGGTATTCATTATTTGGATAAAAGTAGAAATTCCATAGAGCATCTATCTGTAGATAATGATGTATTCATTATAGATACTTATGGGACCTAAAATTCTATAAAATATTAGTTAATCTCTTACAAGAGCAGTGATTGAAGGAAGGGGAACAAGGTAATCATTTACACCGATAGTGACCCAGAGAAATAGACCTTGGGAGTGACCTTATGAATTCAGTGAGTAGACCCTACATCTTAAAAAGGTAGTGAGCCAGAGAATATAAGAGATCTTTCCCAAACATTGTTTTTATATAGTGAACCTTATTGGATTTGTTACATTTTAACATCATCATTTTTTCTCCTTGGATGTAGCCAAGTGAGGTTAAACTAAGTAAAATTTTATGTCTCGTGCATGAAATAATTTTTATTCCTTCATTGTTATGGGGTAATGAGATATGAGTGTTTTTAACGATGTAAAAAGATCTGAAGGGGAATTAGTTTTAATCTTTCATACCCTGATTTACCTCCACCCCCATATCAGGGTATTTTAACTAGTGGTCTTAACAATAGGTATCAGAAAGAAAGGTTGAAATTCAGTGGTTTTCTCTCAGCTAAGGCAAAGGAGGCTATTAATTTTAAATGGATCCCAATCATTAATGGGAACAATATTCAACTATGGGATAATCATAAGAAATTATACTTCAACTCAATATGAATGGATGTCTTTACAGTAGTAATGGATGGAATTTCAGCCAATATTGCCAGTGGTGCTTTATCAAAAGCTAGTCGAAGGGAATTGGATCTAAATGCCAAAGGAATAAATGATTTAGGGAGAGCCCTGTTGAATTAAATATATATAAAGGTTATTTTGAGTAAAAAAATCACATGATATATGGGAAATATTGTTGAGAATTTATGAGGGTGTATCAAAAGTCATAGAAGAAACACGTAAGGTTCTATGCAACAACTATAAGGATCTCATAATGCACCCTAATAAACCTGTTTATAAACTATTTTATCTGGTGAATTTTTTTGGGGAAGAAAATAGATGTGTTAGAAAATTATTGAAGATATAAATATTTTAATGTTTATTATGGGAAACAATTATCCTCAATTTAATCTGAAGGTTCTTATATTGGAAGATATAGATCAAATGGAGAAATAATTCGATAACATTCACTATACTCTTAATGAAAATGAACTGATAAATGATGATAATGATGATGTGGAAAGGGATAAGTTTAACGAAGTGGCATTAAATACTATGAAGAATCTTTATGATGAATATAGTAGGGAAGAAGACAATTTGGATTATGTCATTTTGTTCCTCTCATCAAATCTATAAATAGAAATCATAAATTTCAATGGAAAAATTCCATTGGAATTCTTTCGATGTTGAAAGAGTGGACATTTTTCAAAAAAGTGTCATAAGAATTTTTGATGATTATGATGATGATAATGATGAAATTCCCCAAAAAATTCATCATCCAACATTAAAGGATATAAAACTTTAAATAGAAACATATTCAAAAAAAAGAATCTAATTTAAATAGAAGATTTCAATTCAAAATAATTTGAGGGAGAAGAGTTCGAGGACTGCAAGGATCATGAAGTAGATATTATGGTTGTAGTTATAGGAAATATTCAAACACGGAATGAAAAAGGTAGTGATGTGGGAGAAATAGAAGGAAGAGTAGAACTTTAGGATGAATTACAATCTTATCTTGAAGAGATAGATGATTGGATAGGAAGAAAATGAAATAAAACAATTATTTATGTGATACCAAACTTTATATAGAGAATTTGGAAGAAGAGATGTCTGAGTTGAATGAAGAAATTCAAAAACTGAATTATTCAATGAAAGAAATATATGAAAATGTTGTTGATTACAAACACAAAATTTAATAATATAAAAGAAAGATTGGTAATATAGATAATTCAAGAAAATAACAAATCAAATGTATTGAAGAACTAGAAGATTAATTTGTTAGTATACGATTAAAAGTTAAAGATGAAGGGAAATTTTTTATTCTAGAAAAGCAAGAAACAGTTGAAATCGAAAAATGTAAAGTGTAATTCAATGTTCTTATGAATCAGTTAAAGGAGTGTGAGTAAAGGAAAATGATGGATCATAATGATACAACTAGTATGGGGCTTGATCACCAAAATGAAAGCAATAATTGTTCATGATATACCACAAGCTCCCACTCTAGGGTTAAAGATTTATTAAGGTATGAATTAATGTAATATGACTCATATATCCCAAGGGATAAACAATAGTTCAGTATTACCAAACATGAATTCCCCCTGCATTAGTGCTATTTTTTGGAAATATTGGAAAATCAAAAAAAAATCCCTAGAAAAGTGGTATCAACGAGATAAATAACAACATAGATAGAAATATAGTGATCAATATTATAGAACATCTATTGATGGTAACTATTTTTGGTGTGGAGGATTTTGACATATTTCAAGATATTGTTCATCAAAAATGAAAATAAATTTCCTAATGAAGAGTGAATGTAATCGTAAGAAATAGCTAGTGGTATCATTTAATGAGATGAAGATAAAAAATAAATTTTCATCTCTATAAGATGAAATTGGTCCATAAAACATCCAGGAAGATAATGATTATAAATATTTATGAAGTATGAAGTTAAAAACATGGATTTGAAAAAAAAAAATATGAACAGATAGTTGTTGCATAGATGACGTTTAGAGAAACTGATCAACATATAATATAGATAATTTAAAGTTGATTCACCTCTCATATGATATGAAATAATGATCTGGTGACCATATTTAGGTAAAATAAATAAGGTATTGTAATATTTGGTATTAATGAAGGCCTAAAAGATTTTATCTCTGGAAAAAACATGTTTGGTGGAAAATCCCTAAGACATGGTAATGTCTTAGTTTTTTAAGGTCTCGGTCACACCTTTCATAGTGTCAGTCAACTGGGTAACTCCACACATTGTATAACATTTTCAAATAAAATCTCTTTCATCAAGGGAAAATATCATGAAATTTTTATGCATGGAATTTGTGTGAAAAGAAATCTCAATCTTGTGAGTGGAGAAGAAGATATATGCTTTATGTCCAAGGAAGAGGAAAATACATTTTGGAATAGAAATAATGTTCAGTTGATCCAAACTTCTTTGGAATATCTGGTGAAATAGGATATATCTCATTACGTCCCTAAGTTATCATGTGATCGTAATCATGCATGCGATGATTTTCAATAAGGTAATATAATTCGAAATACATATAAGGAAAAAAAAAAGAAAAGTTCAACAAAATTTCTTGTGTTGGTGCATATTGATGTGTGTGGAATAATTTAACAAAGATATATTGATGGGATGAGATATTCTGTTCTCTTCACTTATGCTTTTAGAAGATTTTTTTTATCAATCACCACCCATAGGTCTTATGTGATCAATTTCATTACAAGATATCTAAAAGAAGTTCAAAATATTCTAGGTTAGAAAATCTTGATAATCAAAATAGATAATGGATCTGAGTATATGAATAGCAATGTTGGGGATTATCTAGGGGAGAATGGGATAAGTAACAATTTTTTAGCAGTGAGAACTCCACATCAAAAAGGATATTTTGAGAGATTAAATGGAATTATCAATGACATGGCAAGAACAATACACATTTGGAAATACCTAACATAGATGTTTTGGAATGAAGTAGTGATAAAATCATTATACAAATCAAATAGAGATTTATTAGTTCCAAAATATGATAATACATCATAAGATCTATAGTATAGAATGAATCCAATGTTGAAGTACTTTCGAGTACTTGGAAGTAAGTATTTCCATATCAATTAGGGGAAATGCATGAAATTTGAATATTATAGAGATGAAGGGATATTTCGTCGATACTCCAATTAAATCAAAGAATATAAATGAATTAATAAGTGTATAGAAAATGTTTTTTCATTCCATGATGTAACTATAATGGAGAATTATCAAAATCTTCAGTAAATACAAGACCAACATGGGTTGTTCTATTCTTAGTGGATGGTTTAGAAGAAGATTCATATGATTCAATGTATGATAAAAAAATTTATCTTCACAATTATGTAATATAATAATCAATATTTATTTAAAAAAACATAATTGGTTATCAGACAACACCAGCATAGAAAAAGAGTAGGAAAAGTCTTCCAAATGCATCATACTTATCATAGGTAGAGCCTAAATGTTTTATTAAAATGCTACATTTCATAATTGGGTTCAAGATATGAAGGTAGATATTGAATAAATTTAGTATAATACAACATGAGAGATTGATTTGAGGAAAATAGATAATAATTTCATCAAGAATAAATGGTTCTTTCACAACAACGTGAATGAATATGGTGTAGTAATTCAAAACAAATCACGAATAGTTAGAAAATAATACTCCCAGATAGAGGGTATCAATGTTGATGAAATATTTACACCTATTACATGGCTAGAGACAATTGTATTATTCATGGACAATGTAGTGAAAAGAAAGATGAATGACTTTTAGATGGATGTCAAGTCAGTATTTATGAATGTGGTTCTGGAAAAAGAAGTTTACATTGAGTATTCAGATGGGTTTTTAAACATGTAGATGAGAAAAAAATTTAGCTGAAGAAGGATTTATATAGTTTAACTCTAGAAATAAAATTATGGTATTCAATGCTATATTAGTTTTTTAAGAAGCTTGGTATTCAACAAGGTGAACTTTACTATATGTCCACCATGATAGTAATCAAAGGATGATGGTACTAGTATATTTTGATGACATAATATTTAGTGGATAGATTTATTGCAGTGTATAAAGTATTTTTAATTCATAAAAAGTGAGTTCAAAATGTCAATAAACTGTAAAATAATATTTTTTCTTGGTTTATAGGTTACAAAAATAATGAATAAAACAATCATTTCTCAATATAAAAATTCCAAGTAGGTTTTTAGAAGATACGGAATGGATAATTCAAAATATATGATGACTCTGGGGGATACCCAAATGAAAATATCATTAAATGATAAAGGAAAAATAGTTAATGTCACAGAATATATGCAGATCATTGGAATCATTATTTACTTAATAGTGACATGACCTGATATTGTTTCCTCCTCATGTCAACCAGCATGGAATCAATCAAATCCCAATTAAATACACTTGATTTTTTTTGAAAAATGAATAATTTGGTATGTCAAGGGCATAGTGGACTTTAGATTGATGTGTAATGAAAAATCATAGGTAGAGTTATTGGGTTATACCAATGATGATTGGGTCGGATCAGAATATGGTAGGAAATCAATGTCTGGAGGTGATTTCTATGTTGGTAGATTCATTATTTCTTAATTACACAAGAAAAATGATTTAATTTCATTGGTAACCATAGAATATGAAGATATTAAATCTACTCAAGCATAAATGTAGTTAATGTGGATAAAGAAAAAGTTTGATGACATGGGAGTAGAAGAAAAGTCTCTAATCAGAATACATTGTGATAATTATAGTTCAATAAATCTTATCAAAAATCTATTCCATCAATAAATGAAAACACACATTGAAATAAAGTGTCATTTTATCATGGAGAAGGGGGGTTAAGGGCTTCTGATGTTGGATTATGTGCCTATAAAAAATTGGTTGCTGACATTCTAACAAAGGCTTTACCCAAAGATGTGTTTGAACAACACCGACTAGCTCTTGGAGCTCATTCGACACCCCACACATGAAAAGGTGTTGATGTGGGCACCACTATCCCTGGGGTATGGGATTTTTCCTAAATATTTTTATCTATGTTATTTATCCTATAGAAAATCACAATGGAGTGTCCTTAAAGTTCATTAAAAATGGGGGATAACTTTTATATTTTAAAGGGATAAAATGTCTTAATAAGAACATATGATAAACTACTAGGTGGGGCGGCGAGATAGTGGGTGATGAAGCTGTCAGGTGTAGGAGTGAAGTAGGAGGAGTGTTAAATCAAAAGAGGTTATAAGTGATTGAAGAAAGGATATATATCACAACAATTGTAGTTTGGGATTAAATCATTTGATTCGTTTTGGAATAAAGTGATTCATCTATAATATTTTCTTAATAAACTTGTTTCTCACACAGAGTATAGATCATGTGGGATTATAGTATATTTTTAGTGAAAATTTGATCACTATATGACTCTTAATAAGTATAGATTGAAATTATATTGAAGAATATTCAATTTATTATCAAAATTTGAAGAGTTTTCAAACAACCCAAATGGGGAGATTATTGGGGGGAAATCCCTCAATGTGACATTATATTAGTTTTCACTTGACTATGTCTGTTGAAAAAGAAGGTTTCTAGAGAAATTTGTAGAGTATAGAGATGGTTTTGATAAGTTATATGGAAAAATATCCAAGAAAAATGAATGGATACACTAGAAGTGGTATAGAAAATTGCATACACTAAGTGATGTTGTTTTCTAGAGTCTACCAAATTTTTGGCGTTAGAAATTTGAAGATTGGATTGCATTGAAAAAAGTGGATTCCCTTAAAGGCCTTATAAAAATATAGAAAAGGTATTGGGTTCACAGAAGTGGTGTTCATTAAGGGTGTATCATGAAGGATCAAATAAAGATTAAGGTGATGTACCCAATAGTGATGAGCATTACTATCAACGAAGGTGAGGAGCCTTGTGAGTGGAGTATTGTGTTGGAATGAAGGTTTTGATGTAAACCTATGTGATTATGAAATGTAATTTGAATAAGAATTTTATATGGACCTTTTTAAAAAGGATTTATCAAGAAGGAACATAGGGAGAATCCCAAAATGGTGATGATCTAGTTGGAAGGGTCTTGAATTAGTAGAAACGCCTATAAATATGAATCTACCACCTTTAGAAAGAGCAGTGAGAATAATTTAAAATCATAAGGATTCAGAATTTAGAAGGTGGTTCATGAAGGTGGTTTATGAGGGAGTTTCTTCTGAATATGTTCATGATGGATATAAACTCCAACTGAAAGTTTTGATCATCACGAAAGTTAGGTAATTCACAAAGGCTATGTAAGCTTCACAAAATAAAGGAGCAATGTGAATGATAGTTAACCCTTGTAAAAGAGGTGTGATTCAGGAATGTTAATTGATTTTCAATAAAGGTAAGAGATTCTTGAAGTCTATTTGATTTTTTCGAAAGAGGGTATTTGTGAAGGCATTGAGAATCATTATTGATGTTCAAAAGGGATTTACCAGTAAATTTGTGGTGAATTTATATTCATCATTTGGATTAAATTTGAACTTCAATAGAGCATATATCTATAACTGAGGATGTATATATTAGAGATATTTATGGGACCTTAAATATAATAAACTATTTTTGAATCCCTTCCTTGAGAAATGAGATAAAGAAAGGGAAAAGGTCATATTTTCCACTGGTATTGAGCCAAAGAAAGAGATATTGGGAGTGACCCAAGGGAATGTTGTGGGAAGACCCAAAATCTTGTAAAGATAGTGATACTGGGCATAGATGTGATCTACATCGAACATTTTTTCTTGGAAGTGAGCCTTATTAGATTTGGTAAATTAGAAAATTATTGGTGTATGCTCTATAAACATAGCCTATTGAGGGTGAACAGTGTAAAATTGTTTTGTCTCATGCATGATTTAATTTATGTTAATTCATAGTTATTGGAGAAGGAGATAAGAGTGTTTTGTTTAATGATGAAAAAATATCTTAATGGGTAGTAGTTTTAATTTTTCATACACTAATATTCCCCCTCTCAGGGTATTTGACCTTGTGGGGCTATCATTTACCTTTCTTCTCAAAATTAATTTTCTTATTAAAATTTGTTGATAATAAAAGACAACACCTTGAATAAAATCATCCTCATTTGCTTGGTTAAAACAATCTATCACATTGGATTTTGTTTTCAACCATGAATAAAAAATCACTGAACTTTTTATTCTTAAGAAATGGATTATTTATCACCAATTCTAACCCTATGTGAGCTAACTAATTATAGGAAACAAGAATTATTGATAGGAAACCATATTTTCAAAATTTTGTAATCATGATAACTCTTAATGTTTTTTTCACAACTTTCTTCCCTATATTTCTTCACTTCTTTAATTTATGTAAATACAAAAAAATCCTACAACCACTCTAACGAATATTTAGATTATTTCACTTACATACAATGTTGAATTCACATCTTACCCCCCAACTTCCCATTTTTACATTCTTCCATAAGGATAGATTTATGTAACAATTATCCACCTTGAAAACAGTTTGCAAAGGTAATATGAGAGATGGGATCAAAACACATACCTCATACATGATGAGAAAGAGGATGGAATCCCATGTTCAACCTCAATTTAGAAAAATATTCCTTCAGTAAATATTTTGAAAAAATTTCAACAAATTGTTCTGATGTTGGAACATACTCAATATTCAATTAATTCTTATCCACATGTTATTGGATGAAATGATAATTTATATCAATATGTTTTTAATGAGAATGTGGAATCGGATTCCAAGTGAGGTTGATTGTACATTGATTGTCATTGACCTAGTGCAAGGGTAACATCACTTCAACAAGTCAGTACTATAATAGAGTTTTCATCCAAATAAGTTCAGTAGTGTCTTTAGTGGAAGAAACATTCTCTACATTATCCATACTGAGAGTTACTAAATTATATTTTTTTGTATTTCAAATAACACAATTATTTCCAAGAATGAATACCCCACCATATGTTGATCTTCTATCATCAATATTTCCTACCCAATTAGTATCTCAAGACTCAAAAAAATAAATGACCTTTGTGTTTTCATAACTTATTCTAAACTTTTTTGCACCTTTGATGTATTTCAGAATTATTTTCCCATAAAGTAAATTTAATTGTTTAGAAGAACTCTTAAATCATTCACATAAGGTAATAACATAAACAATGTCTAGTCTGGAAGCAGTCAAATATTAAAAACTCCCAATCATATTTTGGAACTATTCGTGATCAATTTCATTACATTATCCATCTTTATAAAACATTGATCCAACTGAAATTGTTATGGAAACAAGTTTTGTGTTTTTCATGTTGATCCTCTAAACAAGTTCCTTTGGATACTTTTCCTGAGATACGAATATATTTTTCTCTTTTTTTAGAACCTGTAAACGAAGAATGTATTTCTTTAACCCAATAAAAAAAAATTCAAATAAAATTTTTATTTCCTTATAAAATCACTCACAACATCTATCATCATTCCCAGTAAATATAATATCCTCAACATAAACAATTTCAATGAAGAAATACTCTTTTCTTTCTATGATATAAATATTGTTATCCACTCTTCCTTTCTTAAAACTAAACATCATGAATCAAGTATCCAATTAAGAATACCATACTCTCGGAGATTTTTTTATCCCATAAAATTATTTCTTCCATTTTCATAAATAACTTTCATCTTTCCCAACAATAAATCCACAAGGTTGTTCAATGTAATCTTCCTCATATAAATCCCCATTCAAGAATGGGGATTTAATATCCATTTGAAAGATTCTATAATTTTCTTTTGCATCAATAATATGAAAGGTTATGATAGTTCCTAATATTTCCACCCGAGAAAATGTTTCATCAAAATAAATACTTTTAATTTTTGAATACCTTTTTCAAACAAATATTTCTTTTTTATAATCACTTAACCATATTCATTTAGATTGTTCTTTAAAACCCTCATTAGTCTAATAACTTTTTTTTTTCTGGCTTGGGTACGAGTTCCATTGTATCATCCTTTTGAATTTCTTCCAACTCTTCATTCCTAGCCTAAACCCATTTTGGATAATCCAAATATTCTATTACATCATTCAGCTCAAATATTTATCACAAAGAAGTATATTTAATTGTGTTTTTCGTTTTTCATGTTTTAACCTTCTGATGTTGATGAACAATAATGCTTTGATCGTTGAATTAATTCCTCATTCATTGATGATATTTTTTAGTATCTTTATCATAACTAGAAATAACTTAGTCTGATTATTCTTCTTGAGTAGGATTACAATGGTCTATATCCCAATAAAAAAAGTTCTTTATCCTTCTCAACTTCTGTATCTACCAGATTATTTCTTATCTTCTTTATCCCATTAAATAACTTTCACATTAATGGAATCCACATTTCTCTATGTTTCATTATTTAAACATCAATATCCTCTTCCTCATAGATACTATCCAATAAAGAGTCCGCATTCACCTTTTTACTCAATATTTCTACAGTTTTCAACATTCTTCATTATAATACATGGACTCCTAAATACTCTAAAGTGTTTCAAACATTGCTTTTTTCATAAAACTATTCACATGGACTCAAATTTAAACCAAGATTATATAAACATTTGGTTTTAAGATAAATAGCAGGACACATGTCTTGCCTCCAATAGTAATGAGAAAGACTATGTTCAAGTTACATAGTTCTTCCCATATCCACCCAACTTCTATTATTTCATTCAGAAAAACCATTTTGTTTAGAAGATTATGGGAAACTATAATAATAAATAATTCCATGATTCAAAAGATAACATTAAAATTCATTACTTATTTCTTAATCGCCATTGTCTGTTCTCAACTTTATCATTGAATACTGAAATTTTTTCTCAATTATCCTTATGAATGTTTTAAACATATTAAAAGCATCTTATTTATCTTTAGTATACATAAAAAAAGTAATGTGAGTAAAATAATCAATGGAAGTGATTAAGTAATTATCTTTATTTGTTTATTGTTTTATCATTAGCCCACAGATATCAGAATGAATGTGCTCTAGGGGTTGTTTTGAATTAATATCAACTTTCTTATTCATTGAGTTTGTAATATTTTCTTTCAGAAAAATAGCGAAACACCAATATATTTTTATTAGAAACACAGGATTGTTTCAGACAATTTTTCTTTCTGATAACTTGCACATTTTTCTTTAACCCAATTTTCCTATCCTTTTATACCAAAATTGAATCTCTTCCACTATACTCATGTAAGATGAGTTTTTTATTTCAAAACCTCAAACTTGTTACCTTTTATAAATTTTCCTCTTGTAAAAAAATCAACTTATTTAGGTTTAAATAAACAATATTTTCTAAAGATAACTTTGATATCATCATCACAAAATTGTGAAATACTTAAAAAATTAGGTTTCGACCCATTAGCATACAATGTTATCTTTGATTTTATCTTTTCATTAACAATGATGGATGATACAAAACCATTTATTTTCAGAGATTCATTGTTCCCAAATTCCATTGTTCATTCCTAAAAGTCTTTCAAATTATTCAAAAAATTTAAATCTCATGTTATATGAGAATAACATTAACTATAAAAATTGAAAGGTCAATCTCCTATTGTAGATTTTAATGAAATTTCATCAATAATAACTTGTTCTTATTTATTTTCATCATTAAAATTCAGATTTTGGGAACTGTTAATAAACATTTTTTATTCCAGAAACAAAATAATAAATTATTTTTCCTTTTTTCTAGGTTGTTCAAATCATTCACAAATAGTTTCGAGATGTTTGAATCTATTTTCAATATTTACTTCATCCTTCTCATGCTTCTTCAAAACAACCATATCAGATGTATTCCTTAGATAATATTGACTCTCACACCCCCATTTACTTTCAAAGCCTATGTAATAATAGTTATTTTGTTGGTTGAACCAACATATATTTTCTTTAAGTTTGAATCCACCACAATACGAGCTGTATCTATAGAAAGAGTATTTGATTCTGAAACATCCATATTCACTAGGATTATAAATATGTTTCTTAGAAAACATCTTAATAACCATTCATTTATCAATATGAATTATCCTTTTCTTTTCATCCTGAATACAATCCTATGTATTTGAAACATTCCAAATCCTGATAACATATTTTCAGACTCAGGGTATTTTGGAACATCTGAATTCTTTACTTTGTCAATCTTAGACAGATACATAATCTTCCAGACATTATTTTTCTTATACACAATTCAATAATTCTTCATAACCTTTTAAGGAAACTGTTGTTGATCCTTAATAGGTTTATCAATAAATGAACTTCCAACAACTTCAGAGATTGAGGATTTGAATGATATACATTTCTATTCAACTTTAGAATGTTTTTGTTGGAAAAGATCCAACTCTTCTTCTTTTTCTTTCAACCTCACTTCTAGATGCTCATTAGGATTATTTTCTTCATCAATAAATTTATTCAAATTATCAATTTATTCCACAATCTTATCCATTTCATCAAAAAAAATCTTGATTTATTTTTTTTGGAACAATAATCTTACAAATATTTTTCTTTTCAATTCTTTATATCCTTCTCGTATATTCCTTCATCTCTTCTTTTAATTGATATTCAAGTTGAGTTTCTTCATATGTGTAGCTACTACTTTAAAATAATTCATTATTCATTATTTTGATAAAATTATTATCAATAACATATTAAATAGAATTTTTGGATTCAACATCACTACCTTATTCATCTTATTCATTTTTATATAAGAAACTTCTTCTGGATTTGAAGAATTTTCTATCTCTCCTGGTGGAATATGTTTTTCCTTTGTCACCATGTTTCTTTAATGACCTTCCTAGACTTCTTTCTTCTTCGTCACTATATTCTTCATTCTTTATTCATGGACAATTGGTCGCAAAGTGCCCAATAGATCTATATTCAAAACATTTCAAGGGATTTTTTCCTTGGTACTTCCATATAGATCTTCTTAAATTTTTAGAAAATAAGGAAAAAATATCATTATGATATTTGCATACCTCATTTTTAGAATTGTATTCAACTACATCATATTCAATAATAATCTTTATAAACATATCTTATATATAATCCTTGAATGAAACTTCTCTATCAACGTTTTTTCCTTTCATAGATTTGTACCTTCTAATTTCATATGTAATGAGAGTGCTATGAAAATAATCTACAGATAATGTTTCAAAATATATATCATCCAATGAAGAAACTTTTATATCAGATATGTGGGGAAGGATTATCATGTTAGTTTCAACAATTATAGAATATTCTAAATTTTCACCAAGGCATATGATAGTTATAAAAATTTCAGTTACCCTATTGAAGAAATCCCCAACATATTTGTATTCACCCATATTCATATATTTATACTTCTGCCTCCATATTAGTAACATTTCTTTATTCAGATTTTTATTTCCTTCATATATGTTTTTCAACATATCACATATTCCTTTGGTAGTGGAAACACAATTCATTCTTATGAATTCTCTTTCAGATAATGATGACAATGGTGAATTATTGGACATTCCATCATTCTCATGATTCTTCTTATCAATAAATATAAGTGGAAATTTTTCATCAATTGGAGGAAACCCATATATGGAAACTTCAAGAACATAATACCCAATAGACATAAGAAAGTGAAAATTATATCTTTCAGGATATGTTAATTCTTACCATCGAAAACAAGAAGACCTTAAATATCCACACAATTCAAATTATTCATCAACATCTCTTCAAACCATTATCAAAGAATAATTGAAGGGAACCTTCGAGTCCAATACAACATGAAACATCCAACTCAGAAAAAAATGTCCACTAAGAGGGGGAAGGTTTAATTTTTGATACATTTTATATTTTTTTTCTTTAAATTGAAACAATATTTAACTATTATAAATGATCTAATTACTTGATAAAAAAATTCAAACACGCATCTTCAAGAACAAAAGTATTTACAATGTCCGATATTCAAATTAAATAGCTACATCCTTGGTATGGTTTAGAGATAATCAAATGCCACTCAATCAACGTTAAAATAATCCTTTTGTGTGAAATTCAATGAGAAGAATATTACCTTTCACTCATGTATAATTTTTATAACAATCCAATAGTGTGTGTTCACCCTTGTTGAATAAATAGGGTAAACGGTGTTATTTTACCCATACATGATAACTATTCTTATTTTTCAAATTTTACCAATATATTCTATGAAAAAAATATTAACTTTATAACCTATAAGTTGGTAAGAACGTCAAAGGAATTTATATATAACTATTTCTGATTTCCCAGTCTGATTTGACAGCACTAAATCTTTATATCCAATAATCAAATCCAATTACCCAATATGATGGATCTAACTCTAGCAAAAAATAATTGAGAAAATTCAGGAATCCAACATCCTTAGTATGAAAATCCCAATATGGAATCTTTATCTAATTATCGAGCCTCATACGGTGACCAACTGAATACGATAACTTGTATAAAATTATATAAAACTAAATACGATGATCAATAAATGTGATTATCAGCTTAATAAAATTTCAATATTTTGTCTTCTCCTTTTAATCCTCCTCCAAATCATCTTTAACATATCTAAATTTGAAAAAATTATTCTCTCCTTATATATTCAAACATTATCTCCCTTCCTGCAAATAGTATATCCATTAGAGAAATTACAAAGAACTTTTAACTTTTATATGCGACCTAAAGATAGTTTTGGTTGGAATCCTCAAAAAATTACCTCTTAACAAAATTTACTAAAATAATTATTTCCCTTTAATTTAAAGTTCATATATAAATTCTCTAACACTTATAAATTTTTCTAAAATATTTTATATGACTTCAACTTTTCTTCAGACATTATTTTTAAATCCTGTTCTAATTATAATTCTCAACATTGATTTCAGATAAGATTAGATTCCTATCTACCAATTGAAATTTTGTCAATATGATTCGAAAGATGAATTGGTATCATCTTGGATATGATGACACTTGATCCAATTAATGATGTTAAACATCTTATTTTAATTTCATACTCCCCCTTGATAATTTACCAATCTATATATTTTGAATATTCTCTTGATCCACTTGATAATAGTTTTTCAAACAAATCAAAGTTCATATATCTCTTCTAAAACCCATCATATTTAATCACTGACATTTTTTATCTTTTGGATTTTGATCTGATAGAATACCAGTACATTCAGTTTCTCACATTTGTGAAAATTTTCCCCTGGATTCAAATTCATAACTATTCCTTCAACAATTCACTCAACCATTTAAATTAGTGACTATATTATTGAACATTCTTTATCATTATGATTATCATCAATTTGAACTCAAATTATTTTACATTTGTTTTGTTTAAAATAATTTTTCATGATTATGATAGTATAATTAATATGATGGACCAGTTCATCCACATCAACTCTAGAAACTATTTTCATTCACAAACATCATCTTGTATCATGAATTCCTTCATGATTTGGAATACATTGCAGATAAGTTTTATCATCATTTAATTTTCAATTGAAATTATTGAAACATCCCATCATTTCTACCAACCAGCTTTATTTTCAAACTCAACTTGAATATGATTGTTCTAAATATGACTAAAATGAATACAATTAGACAAATTATGACTAGGATGAATGTGATCTCCAATTTTAGAAAAAGATCTCAAAATTATTTACTTCAACATTCATTCACCATGGTTGTATCATAAGTTTTTAGTATACTCATGATTTTTGAGAACTCCAAGATCTGCAAAGCCTCCACACATTTTTTTTGTAGTCATACAGACATATATTAATCTCTTTACGATGAAACCATTCATACCATATTCAGAATGAATATGATGACCATTTACTACAAACAAGATTTTTACTCAATATGATTGACCATTTTAAGAAATGTATGTTGTATTCCATGAATATTATGGTCAGATTGATTAAATTAAATTGTATGGTGATTTACCTTTATCCTAAAAAAATCCTTATTAAACATAATTGAAGAAAAAAAAGTCAAAAACAGGAATAATATTATCTTTATTGTCTTGGTTCAAATTTTAATCATAGAAGATGATTAAAAATTTGCACCTTAGACAACACTAATAATCACCAAAAAATAGAAGGATATATTTGGATGATATTTAAGGTAGTGGAGACCATATTGGAAAGAAATCTTTTTCTATATGACAAGAATATCGGAAGAAGCAGTCCATAGAATTTTTCCAAGGAAATAGAATGTGGTTAAGGTGTGAAGAACAAGAAAATATTATAAGAGATTACTGAGAAAAAAAATTAAATTATTGGTTAAGGCAATGGATGAGAATAATTTTCTCCCTAAAGAATTATTGATTTTTGAATGTTTTAAATATGGAAGTATGGATATTATAAAAATTGATGTTCTATAGGGAAATATCATGAATATAATCAGAAAATTTGTATATATAATGGTTTTTAATCTCTGCTGAAAATAATTCTAATGAAATATGAAAGGAATGTGGTATTAAGGAATAATATGATAAATACTAGTTAATGGTTTGAGAAGGAAGTATGATTATTGAAGTAGTAATGCATTCAAATTCAAGAATTATGTTATATTAATAAAAATATATATATGGATTGTTTAGTATAAGTTTTTCATAAAGGATACTCTAGAATATTTTGAATGGTTATGGTCACCAAGAAAAGTGATTTACTGGAAAGGTTATATTTCATATAAAACATATCATTAAGGGAATGATATACCATAAAATGTTTCTTGGTGTTGTAATAATGATGTTCGGATAAATAGGTATTGGATAAGAATAAAAAAATAGGATCTTACTAATTACCTTTATGGATATTTGATAAAGTGTTTTATGATATCATTGATAGAGTTTGCCTTATTTTCTGATCTATTGAATTTATTCAATAATCTCTGGTTTTATTCATGTAATAAAGAAGAATTTATATTTCGAATATGATTTTATGGTAATTTGGGTTATTACCTTGTTTTAAGTGAATTCTTGATGAAGTTACTCACATGTTTGTTATGTGATAATAAATAGATACTTTAAGATATATGGGGTTTTAATGTTAGGTTTTTTTTTGAGAAATATTGTGTCCTTCTTTATAAATTTTGAGTTTTAGAAGGGTTATAAATTTTACCATTTATATAATAGTTTAATTTTATTTTTGGAAGAGGTTTTAGAGATTAATGTATTTTTTCACAATATGAAGATTTATGAAAAACATAGGTTAACCATTTTTTTATAATAACTAGATATCAAAGGAATAACTAATCATTCTATCATGGATATAATGATTCATTAAGAGTAAATATTAGTGCTTTAGGAATAAAAAATAATTTCTGGATATTCATTTATTAAATCAATGAATTTAAAATTTATCGAAGTGTAGGATTAAATTTTTCTTATAAAATAGAAACATATCAAGTATGTACACATCTTAATACTTTTAGATAATGGTTGAATTTCTTTATTCTAGGAAGATGATGTTGAAACAAAATTTTATTCTAATAAATTTGTTTTTGTTTATATAATTTCTTTTTTAAATCATTACAAATTTAAGGTTTTGATTCCATTAACATTTCACTGATCATTCATTTTCTAGTGATCAATGATATCTATCAATATCTATAGTTATTTATGTTTTTTCTTCCACATCCAAATCATCAAAACCGTCCAATGATATCCTATGTGGAAACCTAATTATGAGTTTCATTATGTAACATATAGGTTGACAAACATACCTTTTCAAGGTTAGTATTATTATTCATTTTAACAATTTGGGTTTCTATAAATTAATTTTCTAAATTTATACCTTTGATGACTGTGATTAATTTCAATGGAGAAATTTCTTTTAATGGGGGAAAATGCAAAAAACCGAGATTTTTTGAAATATTTTTTAAAAATGAATTTAATGTTTTAGATATTTTGTGTCAAGCTCAACACTAACTATATCTTCTATTACATGAAACAGTATGATTAGATTCCATTGCATGAAATAATGTGTTTCATTGAAATAGTGTATGAAACGTGACACCTAGATTTAGTGAAGCATGAAATAAGAGTATATTAAAATAATTAATTATTAACTAGTCAAAAAATAATAGGGAAAAATAGTTTTAGCTAATTTAATAAATATAAATATAAATATCCTACCCTATATAAATTTATTTTTTAAATCTTATTAAATAATCAATCAATTTTTAGTAAGGTAATTATACTCATCAAAATATGTTTTTTTCAAAAACATTTTTTATTTTTATGAGAAAATATTATATTTAATTTATTGATATTTTGGAAAATTTATTTGAAAATTTTAAATTCATTTTTTAACCACTATATCAGAATTTACTTATGGTGAAATAATTGTATTTTGCGGGAAATTATTGATTTTTCAGTGAATAGTAAAAACTAATTTTTTTATAAAATGATCCACTATTTTGAATAAATTAAGTAATTAGAATTTCCAATTACAATTTCAAGAAACATAATTATTTATTATTTATATTTAATAAAAATAATTACCATTTTTCAGCTTTATATTGTATTTTAGAATGAGTTCATATTTTTGTTTAAAAGGGAGATTTTTCTGATAATGGTTTTAAAGAGCATAATGCTTCTCTATTTAAATTAAATAAAACAATAACTAATGATACATTTTTAAAATGATGTTTGTGGATTATATATATAAAAAATTAAATTTATATTGATATAATAATTATTATTATACTTAGATTTAATATAAAATCATTTTGTGATGGAGAAAAATACACTTCTCAAAAATTAGCCTTTTCATCGCGTCTACAAGGATTAATTTAAATTTAATATTTCAAAAATTTATAATATTTATTTGAAAAAAAATTATATAATAATTTAAAATTATATTAGCATGATTTTTTGAAAAAAAATTCAAAAGATTAATGTTTATATGAATAGTTAAATATACTAAATTTAAATTGAAAACTATCATTTCATTTCAATTATTTAAAAATCAAATTATATTTTAAATTTTTTTTAACTAAGATAATTTAAATTATATATCTATTAATCCAATTTATTTAATTTTAATAATTTTTATATTATGTATTGATATAAAAATTGTGTAACCTTTTGAATATTTTCTCTTCAAAAACGAGTTTTCTCTTCTCATCTACGGGATTAATTTAAAATTAAATTATGTAAATTATTTGAATAAAATAGAAAAAATGTACTTTATTTTTTTAATTTATATATTTTATATTATATAATAATTTATAATTAATTTTTCCAAAAAATTAATAGTATAACAAATAAAAATTATATACCGCGGTTATGGAAAAATTGAGTTTACCTGAGGTTAAAGTAAAATGATAAAGGATAAAATGACCTATAAAATTGTCTAAAATATAATTTATGAAACTTTTTCAATCATATAATGATTAATGTTATAATATTATCTATTTTTATCTCTTTTTATGTGAAAATTATTGGTACACTTTTTCTTTTCAAAATATTACAAGTGTGCCACTCACCTCACATATAAGTGGCCAACACCTCTCCTGCCTTATTCACATGAAAAAACAATTTTGTTTCATAAAATACCTACCAAAATAACTTATAATGTTCTCTATTCACATCCTAGAATAATTTTTTATACATAAATTTAACTTTGTAATGATTTTTATGCAATCATAAGAAGGATACCAGAAGAAGAGGTAAAGTTCATCAATGAGCGTTTTTGTTTTATTTTCTCCTCCACCCCATATAATTACAATTATACCATAATTATATAATTAAATAAATATATTTCATATAAATATATGTTTTCATGTTAATTTATTTACCTTAAACAATCTCCACTTCCATAAATTGGTTATTAAATCATTGTTTGTATGTTTCTCAATTGATGCCTCACCAACCGATGTCATTAATTTTTCCTTTAACACCTATCAAGGATATAAATGATGATATATTTATTATTTTTATTAGATATTTATGTTATCTTTATACTTATGTAATTATTAAATCCCACATTACTTTATAATCTACTTTTTAGGAATAAGGTAACATCGCTCATGTGTACAGAGGACTACAGTCTCGCGAAGCCATGTGATTCCTACACACTTAACATGGAATTTATTAAAAAAGTGATTAATTAATATATTTGGTATTTATTAAATAAATATGATATTATAATTTTAATATAACATTTTTATATATTTCTTTATACCCTATAATAAAATGGAAATATCGTTCATGCATATGTTCGGCCTACTGTCTAAATGAACGGTGTAATTAATTTTTCATCACTACATTATATGGATTATGATAAATACATATATAATTAATATATATGATATTTATTTAATTTTTAACATTATTTATATAAATAAATATTTATCAAAGTAAGAATTCCAAAAATAATATAACAAAACATATATGAAGAACAAATTAGTTGTTACCAAAAATATAACTTCAACCTTGAATTTTTAATAAATGGGAAACAAAAGGACATAAAAACCATTTATGGTATTATATATATAATCTTTTTATTAATATACGTATAATAAAAATATAATTATTATACATGAGGTATGATTGTGTATGACTTAAATTAAGGCTTAAGGTAATGGATTTATGTCACACTTTTATTTTCCATGAGACAAATCTAATATTCACCAAATTTTTATTTTTTATAGTGAATATAATTACCATTATTGTAATGTATAATTATTATGATAAAAATTATTGGTATTTACATATCTATTTTAGTATAACTGTTTAATGGGGTTTACAATTCAAAAGTTACCAAGTCAGTAAGGGATTTTTTTATCAATTTTCTTTTGTTGAGACATCTGTTATGTTAAAAAGCTACCTTGTATTAAAATTTTTATATACATTCCCTTTTAAATTTAATATAATATAAATATTTTTCCTTCTTATATTTTATGTTTTAATTAATTTTACTACTTCTTGGGGATTATGATTCAAATTTTATAAATGGGTAAATATTTTGTATTACAATCATATTGATTATTTGGATTAATTATGATTATTTTTCCGATGATAAAATATTATACTCCATATCTCTAGAAAATCACGAATTTTATTCTCATATATTTATTCACTTTATTAATGGTACTATTTTTTCTATTATTTGTTAATTACAATAATTGATCAAATGTTTTTATAAAAATAAAATTATCTATCTATTCGGTCCAAAATATGTTTTCTTCCAAATCAATGTTTTACAAAAAAAAACTTTAAAAAATGTTTTACTATTATTCTATATTTTTAAAAGTCCATTTTTAACTATTTTGAATTATTTTTAAAATTGAAAGGAGTCTTCATGTTATTTTCAAAACAATGCTTCTTTTTCTTTTATGGAAAATATGAAATGAATATTTGTTTTAACATGTACAGCCTGACTGAAAATTCCCTTCATCAAGACCATTTTTTCATTGAAGATTTCTTTATAATATATTAATTTAATTTTTAAATAATTTTATTTTCATTATTTTTAATTCTTTTAAAAGTTTTTTTCGAAGTTTAAATGATATTTTCCACAATAAATGTTGTAAATGAATTTTAAATCATATCTTATTAGATTTAAAAATTATATATAAATAAATTGATTTTTAGAAAGGTTTTATGTTCATAAAAAAATAATTTTCAATGAAATTTTATTTTTCTCAAGAAATGCCTTAAATTATTTTTAAAGATTAATTTATAACATCATAATGTTATTTTCAATGAAATAAATTTAAATAAGGTTTTACATTTTTTTTAAATGATTTCTAATAATATTTATAATCCCAAAGAAATTTTTCAAATATTTTTTAAATATTATTTAATAATTTTTCAATGTTATATTCAAAAAAAGAGATTTTCAATAAGGTTTTATGTTTTTAAAAAAAATAAACAAAAATTTATTTTCCTCAAGAAAGATTTTAAATGATCTTTCAAAATAATTTTACATTTAAGATGGATTTTTTTGATATTACCTTTTATTTAATAGGGATATGAACCAAGTTTATCATTCTTATTCTCTATATGGATGGTTTATTATGAAAAGATATTTATGAAACTTGTTTCTACACCATGGGTTATACCATGATAGAATTATTATGAAACCCATTTTTTTAAAAGTTTATGCTATATGGGATTGATAAAATGGTTATGAAATCATTCTATTTTTTATTTTTTAGGATATTTTGAAATGTTTATTAACCAATTTAAAATCATGGGTTGTGATATGATGAATTTTTTATGATCTTGAACCACATATATATATGATATTCACTATTTTATGGGTGGGACCTATATCTCCCTCCAAAACATTGGGTAATGATAAATGTTCTCTGATATTAGAGGGTACATGGGTGGTTATCCCAAGCCTAAAAAATGAGAGTACACTGGAGGTTAATCCAAGATCGAAAAATAGGGTACAATGGTGGTTAGCTGAATCCTAAAGTAGCTAAAAAAGTTTTTTTCACAATACTAACATGTTATAAATATCATGGTGGGTTAACTGGATATAGATTTTTTAATACTTATGTGTATTCCACAAATATATATCTTATTCCAATGTTATGCTCTCATGAGTAATGTTATCTAATATACAAAAGATATATTTCTAATTTACTGCCAACATTTTTTCAATGATTCAAGATTATGATATTTTGTTTGCACGGTATGTTTTCAAATGTTATCCTCTCATTTTCAAACACTTATGTTCATGTTATGATTATGTATCTCCATTTTTACCCTTATTGAGCATCTAAGCTCACCCTTTCTTTTGTTTCCTTTCCATGGGATGTGAATAAGGATTTTAATTAGGGTATTAATATTATGAATACTTAATTAGAATATCTATATTGGATAAATTAAATAACATTTAGTAATTAAAAAGATTGTTTCTATGTTTCCAAAGGCATTAAACTATTATAGTCCTCATAGATGTGTTTGTGTTGTGTATTGAGAATTCATCTAAAAATGTGTAATATCCATGTATGATAATACTGGATTACTATAAGGGTAAATGTTCTAATATGATCTCCCAATAATTATATGAAAATGTAATTTAGAAAATAAAACAATTATTATTACACAAATATTTTTCCCTGATTTGGTCTCGTGGTGAGAACTTAATCCATGTCATGATCAACCTATGGTTGTTTTATGTATTTTCTTATCACTATAAATTTATATTGATAAAAAAGTCCTAGAATTGGAAAACAAATTTTTGGTAATAAATAATCAGTATTCATTAGTTAGTAGTGTTTTCTATACTTGTACCACTAATTCTTCAATGGTCTTGTTTATACATGCACCAAAGGTTCTTTCATGATCATCTATCAAAATTATGAACAATATATATTTAATGAACTATATTCCATTAAATCAACTAAATGACCTTTTCCCTTAGCTAAAGATATTTCACTACTACTATATCAACAAAATTGATTATATTTGTTTTATCCTAATACTTTTATATAATTAAAACATAAAACATTCACTCTAACTCACTACTTACTCATAACGACCAACTAAAGGATCAAAAATGTTGTGTATGATTTATTCTTCCTCAAATGTCACAATTCCTAGCATATAACATTTGATATTGTTAATATTTTCTGTTTTACTCTATTTAAATCAATGTTTTAATTTAATTTTCCTTAAATGATAATTGTTTTTCAATATAAATATTATTCTTGGTTGTCCTAACCAAAATTTTTAAGTGAATAAATGTATATGTGTAGATTTAATGGAATTTATGAATTACATCCAACTTATATAGGTATTTCTCATTTCATGTCGGTCGTAGAATAGTTTATGTATATGTGATCTATCTTCTTTCAAGTTCAATATGGCTTTGGGTAAGTGATATAGGCATAAAACCTTGTTTTATTCATGAAGGAAATGAGCTTTACATAACTTTTTTCCTTTATAATAGTAGTGTCACTTGGATACTATATGGTTATTTTAATAAATTATAATAGATTTGTGGATCCTCTTATTTATGCAATAACATGATTTTTTACAAACCTCATTTATCTTTAAAAAAATAGGTACACATGGTCTTATTAATTTTAAACACTTTATGTGAAGATCAGAATAAGTGTACACTTGATCTTCATCACAAATATGTTAATGTAGGATATCTACACTTTTATATATAAAATTAAGGATAATGGGATGTTTATTTCTTCTTAATAGAACCTAAGAGGCTCATGGACCTCTTTTATCTTCATGTGAGGTTTTATAAATGAAACATATTTTCCTTCAAATAAGTTTCATAATGTCTTATAGGAAACACATCATGAACATTTCATATATTCTTCTTCATTAAATAATGGGTCATTATAGGATCTTATCATAATGAAACATATGTTTGAAAAAAATTAATAAGAGTGCCTCTATCTCATTTGGAATAAATCTTTCTCGGACTGGTACTTGGGTATTTCTAGGTGAAGCATCATTATATTATCCCACCTTATCCCTATATGTTTTATGTCATATTAATGATCTAGAATACATGTCATGTTAGTGATGATTTAAACCTCCCAAAGACATTGGTATTTCATTTTTCATAAAACATAGTTTTCATTCTATTCCTCAACTCCATTTGTCTCAAGAAATAATAGCTTCTTCATAAGGAAATTTTCTCATCCATGCAATGATATTAACCTCCTCCACTCATGCACATACAATACCTTAGAAAATATTCATTTCATTTTCATTTAATTTTAGTGGGATATCCTCATACAGTCATTTTTAAGCAAAATATTTTATACATGCATCGTGTATTTGACATCTAAGCTGGTATCGATAATTGAGATTGCTTCACCGGAATGAAATTATTACTTGATATATCCAAAAAAAATATCATCATCAACCACGAAAGAGATATAGGTGGATGAAGATGATAATTTATTGTTGTTTTAATGGCATATAATTAATATATAAAGTGTAAATTATATAAACTTACTGTTTATTCATGTAAACAGTAACACATATCTCTCATCTTACATCAGAAATGTTCTTTTCTGAAAGTGTCTAATCAAACTCATTGATTCATCAAATACTAAACTTGGCACTGGGGTTGTCACCTGGAACACTTTCACACACCACCAACATGGATCATGTGACACCATTGTGTGGTCTCTCAGGCACCTCCATGCATGTTTTCACATTCCAAGGATGACGTTGTGGGTGTTATGCACTTTCCACAAACTGTAGATTTTAAGAACTCTCCTCGGCTATAATGTATGGATGAGTCAACCTTCTCCCATGTGGATGACCCCTCTTTTCAACACGTGTGGTAGAGGGGGTCCTCTATAGGACATTAGTTGGAACATTTTTTAAATAAATCACACTCTAAAGAACATATAATAATTCTATGTATAGAACATTATATTAATTCTTTCTCACCTAGGATAGTATATATGTAAAAAATTGGAAATATTTTCATATAATCTTTAATTTTATTGTTTAATCATCAATTCATCATCCTCAAAAAATAAAATTTTTTATGATCTTTAATAAAATTAAACTTATTTAAAATATTATATTATTATTTTTGTTTTTTTTATTTCATCTTATCATTATTTATAGTTCTTCAATAATTCAACAAGAAAAATATTAGTTCATTTCCTTGATTAAATTATCTTCATGAAAATAAAATTTTTATTGTATTCACCTTGTAAAATATTATAGACAATTTGCACTCTTCTAGAGAAATTAGTACATTTCATTAGTCTTTAAAAAAAATAAAAGATAAATAATCATTATATTTGACATAAAAAAATTTATTTCTAAATGACCTCTGATGATTATATAAAAATCCGCTAAGTATCATCACAAACATTTTCAATACATCTCATAGTATTTCAATTTATCAATTTCAGTGATTAATCTCTAATTAAAAAATTTCATCATACATGAACTTTTATTACTTATTATATGTGAAAAAAATACAACCATACTCATCAACAATTAACATGGTATTTTCATTGTCCCTAATATACCCCAACCAACTATGTCCTTTCCTTATCTAGTTGTTACTTGATAGTTCCACCCCAATCTTGACTTCCAAATGACTAAGGGCTAGTGACTAACATCAAGCAAGCATGTCACATGGTATGGAAGGATTTATCCTATAAAAACCGATTAAAAGCAGATATATGTTGTGTATAATAAAGAACATAAACATATATCTTATATATAGATAAATGATCAACTGATCACTACATAATGCATGCATGAGACAGCAAGTTAAATATATACCATAAAGTAAATTCATGAGAAATTATATAATTGATAAACCTCTAAAACATGAGGAACAAAGAAGGCCCTTCATGGTGTATATACTCCTTGAATGATCTATAGTAATAACGGTCACCACCATCATCAGGAATCACCTTTCTATATTATGAATTACTAATCATAACCAAGTATTTAATATAAACAATACACACCAACTACATATCTACCAATACCAACACCAAACCAATTTTACATCCATATAAAATGAAAACATTTAGAAATAAATAATTTACCTAGAAAGAATCCATGAAACCAAAATGAAAACACAAAAAAACAAGTCAAGTTAATTTTGGGTATATGATGTAACTAGGAGGGGGATATATGGGAAAACTAGAACACTAAGTCATAACAAATCTCTTTCTACTAAAGGTTGATTGTATAAATTTCTTTGAAGAATAATTAAGATATAATTTGTTATAATAATTATTATGGACATAAATAATATCATACATATTTGGTCAAATAGTTAATAATTACACTACATGAGGAAAAATGTACTCATAATATAGAAGACATCAAAAATAATAAATCCAATAACCAGATGGGTAGTGCATCTTAAAGAAAATCAATAGATGTCAATGAATCACAAGTCCTACAGAACTCTATATTAGTAAGACATACAACAGGGAAATTATCACCAAAATCTATTAATTGGAAGATTACCATCACTAAATCATGAAAATTTGATTAGGTATCACTTCTATATTTATTCTATTAGTATTATGTTATCAAGAACTACCTATCAATTATCCATGACAAATAACCAATGTAATCTCACAAGAACTATACTGGAGGACCCAGACCTCACTGGAAGACACCTCATATAAGGGTAATATTAACTCAAGTGGAAGATATGTATGGGTTATGTTGTCATAGATGGATCATCGATAAGATGTCTCTGTAAAAATTTACAAATAAAATAATAATCTTAAATAATATTAATAATGTTATTAATAAAATATACATATATTACTATTGTGGAGTAACCTCATGAAAATACACATATCCCCTGTTATCTTTCCAATAAAACCCCATATCATATTTTTCCTATTATTATAATTTATTATCATAACAATTTCATTTACTTATATTTATTCCAACGTTCCCTCCCAGGTTGCATGAGCTTCTCATGCTAGACATCTATTCATACTGACCATAAGCTCATGTTATCAACCTACTCACCTCCCTGCCATCTAATATCCCTCATTACTACAAGTCAACATTAATTCATCAACCAAATCCACTCCTCTTACATGTCCTAAATTATCATGATGTATTCACCTCTAACTGAGTCTCATGGCCACATTATTTTTCCCTTGTCATTTCACACCACCAACACCTACCTTTACTACCATCAACCATTTCTAAGGTCAGTTATCCATTGTAATTCCCTAACCCTGTAATCTTAGAGTAGAGGCATCATTTCAATACATTTTCATGCTTATAAGGAATAAAATACCTAGGGACCAAGTTTCTTAGTATTTTTGGAAAGCCAGATACATACATAAGTTCAACATTACAACTTGAAATGAAATACAACATATGACTTTTATTGGTAACATCCCCCACAATAAGATTATCCTTGTAGGTCAATCATAAAAAATCTTCTTCATGTCCAAATAACATGAAATATAAGAAAGGGTTTAGCACAAATGATTAGTAAGGGTAACAAATATAGTATAAGATATCATTAAAATCAATAAAAGGCATGGTGTATAATTGAAAAAACATGCCTTTACAAATAATAAGATTTAACACATTAATGATGGAATATTAGCTAAGTAAATAATTATATAATAAAATATAACCCTCGGTATAATACTAGTGGAATAACCATATGAAAATTCAATTAATAGCTTTATAATGTGGGAAAATAATATTCCTGAAATTCTAAATTAAACTATCAAGGCCTCGGCCAGGAATTCTATAAATGATTAAGGCCTTGAACAATACCACAAATATTCATTTTTTCAAGGCCTAGTGTCAATACATTATTTTGTCTCAAGAGACCTACTGATGCATCGAGGGGAAATAGTGGTCCCCACCTAAAACTTACTAATTTCAATGCATTTCTCTTATGAATTGGGATAAACATAAACAATATGCACATTCATATTGAAACTGGAATATGAAATGTAAATAACTTTTCCCAATCGTTAATCGGAAACACTAACTATTATGAGTAATATGGTGAATGGTTTCAAGATATGACATACATAGTAAAACAAATGTAACACCCCAATCTTCCACGTTACATTTCCCTATGAATAATGCAATGGCGTGTATTATACGCAACTTTGAGATTCTAACACACCACAACCAAGCAAACTAGCCGTTATGAATAGTAATACCTAATTTTTTAAAGTTTATAATTTCTATCTCTCAAAGTGGACTTCATTTTTGTATTAGGAATATCAAAATTATCCTAAGATGAATTTTTGGTATTTTTCTGAGAACATCCAATTTTTATAAATAGTGAAAAATACTTAAAAACAACTCTTTTAATCAAAATAATTTATAGCGTTAAATTATATTATTGAGTGTTTATAAAGTATAATTAGAATATATTTTTACCATTTTATCCAATGGTGTTCATTAGAATTAATTTCACTTTGAAATTTTATCCTAAACAATTGTCAATCTTTTGATATATATTGTTTCTTAAAAACACGCTATTTGTTGTGACAACGAGAATTAATTATAAAATTTATTAATTAAACTTATATGTTTGGAATTTTTTAAAATAGAAATCATTTTTGAATTCAGAATATCAATTATATCTTAGGGTGAAATTTTGGCATTGTTCTAAAAAACTTTAATTTTTGATGAATAGTGAAACTTCTAAGTGGTAGTTAAAAAACGGAATTTTTCATAAAACATAATTTTACCGCTTTTGTAAATGGAATTTCAAAAATGTGAGAGACACAGTTAATATCAAGAAGTAAAATGTGGTTCAATGAGATGAAAATAATTTTTGGTGAATAGTAACTTTTTACTTTTATTTACAACGGTTAAAAATAAATAGGGTAATTAAGGGTAAAAATGATATTAATATTACCCTAACACATGTCCTAATTCTTTTGGACAAGTGTATCTCGACCAAAAACAAGCTTAGGAATAAAATATTATCATTTAGGTCCACTTGGATTAGATTAGGACATTTATTATTATTTGATTCAATGAATAGTTAAAAGAGTCAAAATCAAAGTTTATTTACTAAAACATATTTAATATAGGGTTATACATAAGATAAATTCGATTGTAAATATTAATTAGAAAGATAATAATATTTACTACATAATAATATTTTATTTATAATTTTTAGACATTAAATAGTTTAATTTATTTATGACACAATGATGATGCAGTAATTACCATAATATTGTAAAATTAAAATAATTGATATTATAAATACCCAAATAAATATAATTTGAGACTTTTAATGAATTAAACTAATTTTATAGGATACTATGACATATTAGGATTGATTTAAGTGACTGTTTTAGAAGTAATCATTATGTTATGAGTTTCACAAAAATAAACTATTGAATAGTGTCAAAATTGACATAAAAGAGTTTTTAAAACAAATATTATATTATTAATTGATATTAAATTCTTAAAAATATATGGTTCGGCCAAGTGACTTATATAATGATAGTTGTATCCATAATTGACCACTTTTGGGTCACTTGGATGTATATAGTATGTTTATTAACTATATAATATAAAAATACAAAGGGACATGGTAAATGTCAAACTAATTAACTAATAGTTAAAACTAAAAGATAAGGTTAATATAGTAACCCAAAACTATCTAAATTCTATTGGTTGAATGGTTTTCGACCTATACCCACCTTAACCTTTAAATAATCTACTTTGGAGCCATTAGAAACTGAATATGAATATATTATAAAATAATATTTCTAGCTTTTCCAAAGGTGCCCCTCCCCCCTCTTATAAAACTACACTCCCCCTTATCATTACTTCACACCTTCAAAGCCTTTTGGTTTGGAAAACCCCTACCAAAATACTCTCTAAACTTCCCTCAATACAACTTAGAGGCCTTAGTTTGATCATAAACCCAACCTAAGGAGCCCTTTTGATCAAATCAAAAGGAAGAACGCGAACAAGAGGTAATGATTTCACCACCCTTTTTCAAATTCCTTTCTTCTTCCACTTCTTCTTTCTTTGTTATTTCTATTATAAAAAAATTAATCCAGTATCTCCTATATACTGTAATATTATTATAAATATGGTACAACCATATTCAGTATTCTATCCACCCTTTGAATAACATGTCACCATACGTGCGTACGTACGGCTTACCGTCTCCACGTCGTGGTGTAATTGTTATTCAATAAATTATTATTTGGATGGTTATAATAATGATGTTTAATTCATGTAAATAATAAATATAACATGATAATTATTCTTTATATATGATATACCATCCAATTATATATTATTTTAATATCAAAAGAATGATATTGTCGCTCGTGCGTACGTACTGACTACCGTCTCCACGAACGCGATGAGATTCATTCTCTATCGTATCCATTCAAGTATAATTATTAGTTTATGATTTAAAAATAATGTTTAAGGACTTGATATTATTATTTATATGAATAAGATACAACCTATCCATGAAAACCACGACTTACGTAACAAAGCATATAAAAGAAAACCAGTAAGTTAACAACTGAAACGACGATGATTCTAAGATATTATTAACAAAGCAATGTTAAAAGATCATATATGATATCATATTAATGTATATGATTATTTAATAATTTAATAACAGTTATTTCACCATTATAATAGTGGTTAACCTACCGTTGACCACGGAAAAAGTACAAAGTATGGGGTTTCTTATCTCACTTTTAATTCCATGAGAATTCCATTCTTCACCACTTATTAATTACATGTGGTGTGTGTACTACCCATCTTTGTATTCATTGTGTAATATAATTTAATTAATTTATATTTAAATCATAATTTTATGATCCTTCTTTCATGGGTTAATGTTTTGTATGTTACCAAATCAATAAGGGAATTTGAAATTTCATTTTCCACTCATTCATCTTTACGCATACTTCATTGATTATTTTACTCCAAGATTATGTGTAGAATCGCTATTCATTTTATTATGTCATAATTTACACTCCCATTTATGTGGATATAATTTTGATACACATAATCACTCCATTGATAAATTCTCACGTCATCGGTATGAACTTGATAAGAGTAATTTTTACTCAATCTCCATTTGTTGAGTTAAACATCCAATTCATTGGGGCTGTTTTTACAAGATTATGTGTGAATGTCCTATGATTTTATTACACTGAATATCCAATATTATTTAGTGTATTTATATTTTTCACACATAACTATGTCGTTGATTTATCCTTAACCTAAGGGTACGACCTTTATGAGAAATTTCATCTCAATTTACATTCCATTGATACTTCTTTGTTGTTATACACTAAATCACTTTTATGTGGTGTATATAATCTAATTTGACATAGTATATCATGAATTACTTTATTCTCATTATATTAAATTGTTTTGATTACCTCAATTATTTTTATTCAAGTGTGTCTATTTTGGTTAGAAACTCTAACTAAAATACCATTTTTAAATGTTTTAAAGAATTATTCTTATATATATTTCTCATTAATGTCCATGTTTTAAAAAATGGTTTTAAGGATTTATTTATATGAACATTAATATTTTAAAATTAAAACTCATTTTAAAAGTTTCAAAGTGGTATGGGACACATTGATTCAAAAATCTATTTTTAAATGGCTTCTTGACAAATAGTGTGACTTTTAAATGATTTCAAGAAAAGGGGGATATTTCTCTCAGATAGTTTTGATGGTTATTTTCATCTATGTCAATATAATTCATTATTTTCGATTTAGGTACAATACAATCTTCCATATTGTATTGAATGAGTTATGTTTGACTGTTGATGTTCTATTTTTATACCATTCATGGTTTGTGGTTAAAGTATTGACATTTCGTATGCTAGTGTTAATACGAATTTTTTGTTATAACATGTTCATATGATAAATGCATTGGACTTAGTAAGTGACGGGTGGAGCTTGTTATAGCTCCTCGATGCATCGGTAGGTCTCATGAGACAAACTAGGGTCTTGGCACAAGGCCTTGGCAAAATCTTATTTTTAGTCTTGGCACGATGCCTTGGCTATGTGGTTATGATAGTCTAGAATTATTAATTCCATAATTATTAAAGTGGTTATTGATATTTCATTTGATCATTCTACTAGTAGAATATCCATGTGAGTAAGTAAATGGAATTATTACATTTTATCTTTTCCATTTTATGCTGAAGTTCCAGTTTAAAAGGCTTTTGTTTTAGTTATAAATTTCCTTTAGTGTTTATGATTATCTATGAAATCTTAGGCTATAATGTTATCCTTAATGAGAATATAAGCTCACCCCTTTCTATGTTTTATTTTTCCTAGGATTATGAAGAAATGATTTATGAATCACTTGCAGGGATAGTATGAGCGGATATGAAGACAAGATGTTTTTTTATGATGTAATGTAAAACTTTATGAATGTATCTGGAGTTTCCAAGGATACTAAACTAATTGGTCTTTAGAGACTTGATCTTTCTTGTGATCATGCCAATGTTATGTAATAATGCACCGACTCTAGGTAACTGGGGTCAGGGCATTACAGTTGGTATCAGAGAAAGTTTAGTACAAACCTTGGGTGCAAGATTTAGATAAACTATGCTTAGATCACGTAGACCTAAGATGATCTTTGAGAATTAGTATATAAGAACTTCCTAGAATTTTGGTATTGTAGAGAATTTGTGAGTTTTCCAAGAAATACATCCCTGTCTGGACACGATCAGGTAGAGGCGGCTCTGGCACAGATGTACGTAGGGGTAAACCCCAAAAGCGCCTCTTTGAGATAGACTCGAACGGGAACTGGTGCATGACAACAGGCCTTGCTTCACTCTTGGTTATGACACTCCTGGGGAATATGCTTAGGATAATTTAAATTTTCTTTACTAACCAATTTGAAGTATTAAATATATAAGAATGAGATTAAATGACCTTGGTTAATCCTAATGTGTTTCAAAATGAGAATATTGTGACATGTTAATCTCTAAAGGATTTTATGACTACTGTTACTCACACAATGCTTTCTCGTTTTAGTCAATGGCTGGATTCCAAGGAAGTCATAGTGACCTTGAGAATGATGTACAAGGTGGGAACGGTGGTGGCAATGAGAAACAAAATGAAATGTTGATAGGCGTAAAAGATATCGTCTTTATTCCAAATCAATTTTCCAAAAATATGATAAACAATATATATATTAACCAATTCCCAGACTCAAAAAATAAGAGAAAGGTGATGAATGATAAGAGCTCCAGAAGTGGAGACCGTGGAGAAAGGAATCCTCAATTTTCATCATGCAGGAAACGTGGAAGGAGACACCCGGGAAAGTGTCTCAATGGGACAATGAAATACTTTACATGTGGGAAGGAAGGACATAAAGTGAAGAATTTCTGAAGAAAAATGAAGTGTATTATGGAAGAAGATAAAAATGGTCCCAAGAGTCCATTTACAGTCATTTTCCGTAAATGTAGGGGACCTGGTCATTACCCGATTGAATGCCCTATTCTATAGGATATTTTCTGGGTCAATGAAGAAGCTATGTGGAAATAAATGGTTGGAGAAATGTTTAAAAAGTATTAGTGCTCCTTGTTGATGGGTTTACTTTGGAATAATTTTCTCTTGTATTTGTAACCCCGCAGTTTTCCAGGTGAGAATGATATTTGAGGAATAATTATATCTTCTCTTGTGGATATAGGTATAAATAACCATTTGGTATTACATGATCATTGGGGATTGAGAGAATTATAAGTTTTTATAATTTGGGATGAAAATGAAAGGTATGATATAACATTTGTGGAATGATTATGTTATGGTATTTTGAGGAATTTAACTCATTTTGGAAATATTATAAAATATAGTTTATGAAAAAGGACAACACGTAGACCGTGTGACAACCCTGTCAAGTCAGACAAAGCTGTCGGAATCGAACCCACAACCAATGTGCGATTGGTATTTATCTCCTACCACTGGACTACGTGAAGTCCCTAGATAGTGTGACTAATTATTTTTAGTTAAATGATTTTATTTATCAATAATAAGTAGATTTGGGTTCTTATGTCTTTTTAAATGAATACCCTTGGTATAGGAAAATGATTTGGTGATTAAGTGATAGATGCTATTTTGGAAGTAGTTCACTTTTTTGTGAACACTATATGCCCAAGGAAAATTGAATAGTATGGTATTTCATTTGAGGAGTAATGGTGGATTTTTATCTATGTTTTTATTATGTATTTATAGTGATTTGGGTTGTTTATGTAAATGATTAGTTTAATTACTTTTAATTATGCGACTTTAAGAATATTTGATGTCATTTGGAGATATAATTTAATGTGGAAGACTATATTCTTAGAAGTTTTGAGTTTTAATATTATTTTGGATTATATTGAAGGATTCTAACGACAATTGATTATTGAATGGTATTTATTTATCTTTGGGGTATTGATGGTTTAATTTTAGAAATTATGATTAGTTTTTTTCTCTAAAGGAATATCCATTTGGGGGGGTTATATGCTATTATACTAACCATTTTGTTTTTTATTAATCTTTAAATACAAGTTAAATATATAGTTTATCATACATGGATCATGTATTTCTATAGAAGTTTATTCTAGCTCTTTCATTGTGACCAAGTCTTCTTGAATACTCATTGTTCAAAAAAATGTGTTAGTGGTTAAAAGTTATTAAATAATGAAACTCTACATAAAAAGTAAGTATATCTCTTTATGTTCTTAGTCAATATCATAAATGAATTCCTTGTTCTTATGTAATGTAACTTAAAACAAAAAATAAATGTTGTCTATTTACTTTTCCTACTGGGAGACTAAGGACTGTTTGTCCCAACACAAGTTTGTGATTTTCTTATTGTTAACATTCTCCTGATCATGTTTTATATCCCTCTCTATCAGAATTGAACACTTAGTTTACCGTCCATATCAATGTTTTTCTACATGTAATCCTAGTATGGGTTATCTTGGGTGACCTTTATACCTCTCTTCCTTTCTTTTAATGTGATAGTTTTATTGACTCTTTTTCCGATGTGGGACATTCCATTATATTCTCAAGCCCAATTTTTAAAAAATTTTGAGGATTCAATTTGTTGAAGGATAGGAGAATGTAACACCCCAAGCTTCCACAGTACGTTTCCCTTTGAATAATGCAATGGCATGCATTGTACACAACTTCGAGATTCTAACACACCACAACTAATCGAACTAGCCGTTATGAATAGTAATACCTAATTTTTGAAATTTTATAATTTATATCTCTCAAAATGGAGTTCATTTTTGGATTCGGAATATCGAAATTATCCTAAGATGAATTTTTGGTATTTTTATGAGAACTTCCAATTTTTATAAATAGTGAAAAATACTTAAAAACAACTCTTTTAATCAAAATAAATTATAGTGATAAATTATATTATTGATTGGTTTTAAAGTATAATTATAATATTTTTTAACCATTTGATCCAATGGTGTTCATTAAAATTAATTTCACTTTGAAATTGGACCTAAACAATTGTCAATATTTTGATATATATTGTTTCTTAAAAACACGCTATTTGTTGTGACATCGGGAATTATTTATAAAATTTATTAATTCAACTTATATGTTTGGAATTTTTTAAAATAGAAATCATTTTTGAATTTGGAATATCAATTATAGCTTAGGGTGAAATTTTGGCATTGTTCTAAAAAACTTCAATTTATGATGAATAGTTAAACTTCTAAGTGGTAGTTAAAAAACGGAATTTTTCATAAAACTTAATTTTACCGCTTCTATGAATGGAATTTCAAAAATTCTAGAGACACAGTTAATATCAATAAGTAAAATGTGGTTTAATGAGATGAAAATAATTTTTGGTGAATAGTAACTTTTTACTTTTATTTACCACGGTTAAAATAAATAGGGTAATTAAGGGTAAAAATGATATTAATATTACCCTAACATATGTCCTAATTTTATTGGACAAGTGTATCTCAACCAGAAACAACGTTAGGAATAAAATATTATCATTTAGGTCCCCTTGTATTAGATTAGGACATTTATTATTATTTAATTCAAAGAAGAGTTAAAAGAGTTAAAATCAATGTTTATTTACTAAAACATTTTTAATATAGGGTTATACATAACATACATTAGATTATAAATATTCATTATAAATCATAATAAGATTTCCTATATAATGATATTTTATTTATAATTTTCAGTCAATAAATAATTTAATTTATTTATGACACAATGAAGATACAGTAATTACCATAATAGTGAAAAATTAAAATATTTGATATTAAAAATACCCAAATAAATATAATTTGAGACTTTTAATGAATTAAACTAATTTTATATGATAATATGACATATTTTAATTGATTTAATTGACTTTTTTCAAAGTAATCATTCTGTTATGAGTTTCACAAAAATAAACTATTGAATAGTGTCAAAATTGACATAAAAGAGTTTTTAAAACAAATATTATATTATTAATTGATATTAAATTCTTAAAAATCTAAGGTTCGGCCAAGAGACTAATATAATGATAGTTGTATCATTAATGGACCACTATTGGGTCGCTTGGATGTATATAGTATGTTTATTAACTATATAATATAAAAATACAAAGTGACATGGTAAATGTCAAACTAATTAACTAAGAGTTAAAACTAAAAGATATGGTTAATATATAAACCCAAACCTATCTAAAATCCATTGTTTGAATGGATTTAGACCTATCCCCACCTTAAACTTTAAAGAATCCACTTTTGAGCCATTATAAACCGAATATTAATTTATTATAAAATAATATTTCTAGCTTTTCGAAAGGTGCCCCTCGCCCCTCTTATAAAAGGTCACTCCCCCTTCTCATTACTTCACTCCATCAAATCCTTTTGGTTCGGCCGACCCATGCCCAAATACGCACTCAACTTCCCTCACTATAACCTAGAGGCCTTATTTTGATCAGAAATCCAACCTAAGGATCCCTTTTGATCAAATCAAAAGGAAGAACTCAAAGAAGAGGTAATGATTTCACCACCCTTTTCAAGTTCCTTTCTTCTTCCACTTCTTCTTTTTTTGTTATTTCTATTCTAAAATAATGAATCTAGTAAATACTATACACTGAAATATTATTATAAATATGGTACAACCATATTAAGTATTCTATCCACCCTTTGAATAACATGTCACCATACGTGCGTACATACGGCTTACTGTCTCCACATCGTGGTGTAATTGTTATTCAATAAATTATTATTTGCATCGGTATAATAATGGTGTTTAATTCATGTAGATAATAAATATAACATGATAATTATTCTGTATATATGATATAAGATATAATTATATATTATTTTAATATCAAAAGAATGATATTGTCGCTCGTGCGTACGTATGGACTACCGTCTCCATGAACGCGATGAGATTCATTCTCTATCATATCCATTCAAGTATAATTATTATTTGATGATTTAAAAATATTGTTTAAGGACTTGATATCATTCTGGATATTAATAAGATACAACCTATCCATGACAACCACGGCTTATGTAACAAAACATATAAAAGGAAACGAGTAAGTTAACACCCAAAACGACGATAATTCCAAGATATTATTAATAAAGCAATGTTAAAAGATCATATATGATATCATATTAATGTATATTATTATTGAATAATTTAATAACAATTTTTTCACAATTATACAGGAGGTTAACCTACCATCGACCAAGGAAAAAGTACAAAGTAAGGGGTTTCTTATCTCACTTTTAATTTCGTGAGAATTCTATTGTTCACCACTTATTAATTACATGTGGTGTGTGTACTTCCCATGTTTGTATTCATTGTGTAATTTCTTTAATTCATGTATATTTACATCATCATTGTATGATCATTCTTTAATAGGTGTATGTTTTGTATGTTACCAAATCAATAAGGGAATTTGAAATTTTAATTTCCACTCATTCGGCTTTACGTATACTTCATTGATTATTTTACTCCAAGATTATGTGTAGAATCACTATTCATTTTATTATGTCATAATTTCCACTCCCATTTATGTGGATATACTTTTGATACACATAATCACTCCATTTATAAATTCTCACGTCTTCGGTATAACTTTATAAGAGTAATTTTTACTCAATCTCCATTTGTTGAGTTAAACATCCAATTCATTGGGGTTGTTTTTACAAGATTATATGTGAATTTCCTTTGATTGTTTTACACTGAATATCCAATCATATTTAGTGTATTTATATTTTTCACACATAACTATGTCTTTAATTTATCCTTAACCTAAGGATACGACCATTATGAGATATTTCATTTGAATTTACATTCCATTGAGACTTCTTTGTTTTTATAAACCAAATCACTTTTATGTGGTGTATATAATGTACTTTGACATAGTATATCATGAATTCCATTATTCACATGATATTAAAATGTTTTGATTACATTAATTATTTGTATTCAAGTGTCTCTCTTTTGGTTAGAAACTCTAACTACAATACCATTTTTAAATGTTTTAAAGACTTATTCTTCTAAATCATTCTCATTAATGTCCATGTCTTAAAAAATGGTTTTAAGGATTTATTTATATGGAAATTAAAGTTTTAAAATTAAAACTCCTTTTAAAATTTTCAAAGTTGTATGGGACACTTTGATTCATATATCCATTTTTAAATGACTTCTTGACAAATTGTGTGACTTTTAAATGATTTCAAGAAAAGGGGGATATTTCTCTCAAATAGTTTTGATGGTTATTTTCATCTATGTCAATATCATTAATTATTATCGATTGAGGAACAATAAAATCTTCCATGTTGTATTGAATGAGTTAATTTTGACTGTGGATGTGCTATTTTTATACCATTCATGGTTTGTGGTTAAAGTATTGACATTTCGAATGCTAGTGTTAATAAAAATGTTTATGTTATAACATGCTCATATGAGGAATGCATTGGAATTAGTAAGTGACGGGTGGAGCCCACTATAGCTCCTCGATGCATCAGTATGTCTCGTGAGACAAACTAGTGTCTTGGCACAAGGCCTTGGGAAAATCTTATTTTAAGTCTTGGCACGAGGCCTTGGCTTTGTGGTTATGGTAGTCTGGCATTATGCATTCCATAATTATGAAAGTGGTTATTGATATTTCATGTGATCATTCGACTAGTAGAATATCCATGTGAGTAAGTAAATTTCATTATTTCATTTTATCTTTTCCATTTTATTCTGAAGTCCAAGTTTAAAAGGCTTTTGTTTTAGTTATAAATTGCCTTTAGTGTTTATGCATATCTATGAAAGCTTTTGCTATAATGTTATCCTTACTAAGCATCCAAGCTCACCCCTTTCTATGTTTTATTTTTCCAATGATTATGATGAAATAATTTATGAATGACCTGTAGGGATAGTATGAGGTGATATGAAGACAAGATGTTTTTTTATGATGTAATGTAAAAATTTATGAATAAATCTTGAGTTTCCAAGGCTACTAAACTAATCGGTCTTTCGAGACTTGATCTTTCTTGAGACCATGCCAATGTTATGTAATAATGCACCGACTCTGGTAGATGATATCATAGGGTTTAATCCTCAAAAACATACAAGATTCTGCGAAGGATTTTTCCATAGATGAGGATACATCCAAATGAGACCATTGAAAAATTCTTTAGGAAATAATACTAAAACACTCCAAAGTGTCCCATAGCACCTTGAAACATTCAAATCATAATCCCTTATAATATATATAAAATAAGGATAATTTTTATATGATATAAAAAAGGTCAGTACATACATCATGAGGAACAAATAAGTGGTGAACATGGCAAATATCTCATAAAAGGTAAATTGATATGAGAAAATACCTTTTTTACTTTGTAAAGAAGAGTATTTTTGGAAAATAATTTTTAATTTTCATAAAATCATATTGTAAACATTTTTATCCCAAAAAATAAATGGTAAGGTCTATGAAATTATATTATATTCTTAAATAAAGTCTTCTTGAGGTGAAATAAATTAAAATGGGTTTTTAAATGAACTTTATAAATAAAATATTTTAGTGCTATTTAAGGAACATATTAAAGGATTTTAAAGGGAAAAAGAAATGTTTGATATCATAAAACAAAAAATATTCCAAAATATATTTTTCATGATAAAATATGTGATTTTAGAAAGATAAATATGATTTAAAATAGACTATATAGTTAACTTAAAAATAGGTAAGAATTTGAGAAGTTATTTGAATCAGGCTAGTATTTCGGAAGGATTTTTGAAAGATCCATTTAAAACATGTGACTCCCCAAAAAATAAAGAAGTATTATGAGTGGTACACATATATAGAAAATTCATAAAGAAATTATGAGAATAAAATAAGAATATATAATAATTTCATTTAGGTGAATAGAGAATAAGAGCAACCCGAATAAAAATTGAGGTTCGGGTAAAAAATACATACAAATTGGTAATCAATTGAATTTTATGCCCCAAAATAAATAATGATTAAATTTTATATTAATTAACATTAAGATAAATATATTAATGATTTGAAGCATCAATGTGTTGTATACATATACCATACATAAGTAGTAGTAGGGATTATGGAATATCTCAGAAAAATTGAAGTTAGATTAAGGAACCCCTTACCTAAAGTATGAGGGTGTTCTTCAATAGGTCTTAGTGAACTGGATAACCAAATGAAAGAAGTTAATTATTATTTATATAACCTTTACTACGTTTAATTTGTTTATTATAACCTTATTTATTTCATTAATTTCCTTTTTGATGGGTTAAGTGGTTGAATTTCATAGTTCGGGTCTATTTGTTTCATGATCGATATAATTATATACATGAATAGAGAATCATGTAAAATGTGGATTGTTGTCCATAATTGAAGTTATATGTTACTAGTGTAAATCCATAGTTTCACATGTTTTTAAATTTCATTTGGTTACTTGGAGTGAAGATGAATCATTAATTTAATCTTTTAATGAAATTTGTTTGGGTTAATTTGTAGTTTTTGAAAACAATGAACTCATTTTTCTTTAAAAAACAAAAAAATGTGTAAAAACATATTCAAGAACCATATATGAAACATAATACAAATATTATATTATTTTTCAACCAAAATAATTGTTTCATTACCATAATTTAATATGGTAATATAAATTGAAATCCCATAGTCCTTGGGTGTGGTAGATTATCACGTCTGAGGTGGTGTTTTCATTTTTAGTATAAAAGAATGGGAAAGGAGAGATGATGAAACATTATTCATTTATCATGAAAAAATTATAGTAAATGTAATATACTGGATTAATCTCAACATTTTTAATAAAGTATTATAGGAAATAAAAATAATGGAACTCAAAATAAAATAAAAGTTGAGAAATCCTTTACGAAAATTAGGGAGCCTAACGACATCACATTAATATATATCAAATATATTGATGATAGATAAAGTGTATATAAAATTAAATCATATAGATAGTAAGGGGGATAAAGAATTACATATCCAAATGTAATACAATTAAAGTTAAAATTAAATAACTTAAAAAGAGTTTGAAAAAGAGAGAGATTTTGGGACCACAATTTTCCAGTATAATGGCTAGGAATCATGGTTTTAGAAAATATTAAAAATGGAGGGAAAAGGGGTCACCCATTCATATAAGACTCATAAAATAGTATTAGAATAGAATAAAATAAAAATAAGAACATGGTATGAAAACATGTAATACATACAACATAATATTTAACTTGAAATAAAAGAAATGAAAAGTGGAATTTACCTCTTGCGTCCACCTCCTTGAGAATCTCTTTAAGGGAAGTGGTTTTAGTCTTTTGGAATGAAAAAGAGCTTCTTGGAAGTGGGTAGTGTCTAGGATAGGTTATTTGGGAAGAATATTGAGGAGCTTCAAGGGTTAGATGAGTGAGGAGAAGGGGGAGTGAGGGGGGTTTTTTATAGTGGTGGAGAGGAGCGAATTTTGAGTATTTTATTCATTATTTTATTATTTTCATAAATACAACCAATAGTGTGGTTTAATGTGACCCCTAAGATTGATAATTTCGTATTAGTTCAAAACAAATGTCCTTGCATCACACATGAATTAATTAATAGTATAATTATTTGATAATATTTATATACGGTATTTTATCGTATTTCACTAATCATAAAAATTTGAGTCTTTCAAAAACATCCCAAAAAACACCCGAATCATTTTTTAAATTTATAATTAAAAAATTAAATCCATTTTTCAAAATTAATATTTGAAATATTTTTATTTTAATTTTCAAATAAAATCATAATTTATTGCCTTAAACACATTTAAAACTATAACTCATTTTATAACACATTGAGAAATTAATCAAGGTCCCATAAAATTTTCTTATTACCATAAGATAATGATGTAAAAATTTATGATTACATTTTATGAATATAAATTTCCATTTTAAATTATTAAATAAATCATACAATTGTAATTAAAAAAATTTTGACATACAGAAATAAAAATACTTATGCTATGATCATTTATAACTTTTAATATGTCTAAATTGTTTTTATACATTCATGGGTATGGTTTTTTTATTTGGTCAATTTACTATTCATCACTATTCATAAGGGTATGTTACTATTCAAACGGGTATGTTACTATTCCCCAAAAATTATGTTTGCTTTGTCAAACTCCAAATATCTTACTGAACACAACTGTGTTTGTCAGTTTTTTGAAATGAAAATCATATAAGTGGAATATTTATGTTTACTTGGGTAGGTTATAATAAAGTGGTGTTTTGTAGAGACTTAGTGTTCAATGCATTTTGTTTTAAATCTATTTGTAAATTCATTGGGTGTTACATCCATTATCTATCAGTAGGTAATAAAGAGAGAGAATATAGGAATAATAATAAGATAATATGAGGTTATCCCATAGTTTTGCATCATAAATCACAAAATGAACACACACATTTGAGATGATAAATTAGGGATAAATTCAATTTATCATAAATGAATAATCCACAACATGGGATTCGGGGGAATTAAAAATGGTGGGGGAAATAAAATCTTGATATATAATTTATACACAATGAAATCAAATTATGTATTGAAAAAATCAATTTCTTATAAATACATTTCAGGAATTCATGTAGAATGGTGCATTTAAAATCATCATGATCAAGGGTATTTGAAGATTATATTCAAATATAAATTCTATAAAGAATATAATGATATAAAATTATTAATACTTATAACATAGATAATTTCCAACACTTCAATCCATTACCAGGATTAGATTTATTCATCAATTTCACAAAATTTAACATTTTTGACACTACAGATTCGATTAAGATCCTTAATCTTCCATTGTTGACACCCTAGTTTCATCTTTATCCTTTCTTATCAATATCGTTTTATAAAAATTTATAATGATGATCCTATAAAGAGTTGGAAAATATTTTTTAATTAAGTTAGTTCCTAGGATTTTCAATACATTTATTATATAATAAATTATTTAATGTCATTAAATTTATTAATTATCCATATCCAATGGAATATACTCAACGGCCTTAAAATAAACCAAAATTATTCCATCACTAGTGTTAAACCCCTATTCTGGACTCAAAAGTGGTGTTAGTTTTATAATCCAATACTACATTAAATATATATAAACATATATATATATATTCTTAAGAGGGATGAAAATTATTTTTATACTAAATATATTTCTCTAAATGACCATTTTTTATTTAAATTTCATATTGCCTTAGCCTGGGGTTAAACATTGTGCCTAAAAATCAAAAAATAAACCATAGGATAATATTTATATTGTTATCTTCTAGGTTAAATTTACCATACTACACCTAAAGATGTCTAAGGATACTATAATATAAAATTGAACTAAGTCTCATTTAGGGAAAACCAAAATTTCTACATCCATCCCACCATAAATCCTTTTCATCCACAAAAAACATTAATTGGAGCTATTAAACATGAAAATTCATCAAACACCATATGTGAAAAACACTCCTTCATGCTCTCTTACTTTGTATTTGAGGGTATGGCTCTATGATATTTTTGTACAGCACTATCCATTAATGAAACATCCTTTCTTGTCACTGAATTCATCGACTCCATCTCCTTTCAAGAAAGACCCCAATGTAAATGAACATAGGATATATATGCGTATTATTGAGAATCAATTCCCAAAAACTTTTCTTATGAAAATTTTCTCATGTGACATGGAAGTAAAAAATCAATGAAAAATAGATACCAATATCAAAAGGGTATATTTAAAAGGTTATACAATGTGGGAGAAGTTTTCTACGCATCTTTAAAAGGAATGTTGTTATGTTTTGTGTTTGGGAAAAAAATCATACACGTGTCACTCAAAGAAAATGTGAATGACAATCAACTAATACTAGCACCATAATAGTATATAAGAATAATTATCCATCAATCCTGTGTTTTATTCAATAAATTATCATTGATGTAGGGTAACATGAATAATAATCAATATATTATGGAATAAGATAAACATGGGCCTTATTCAAAAACATATACATGAATCTCTATGGGAATCCCATTTCTACACCATGATCTCCAATAGGATCATTAACACTCTCAAATATAGACATGTTGTGTTATCATTGATCTTTTAATGAAATGTAATGATGTGAACCAAAGTCGCAACACAAACCATTCTCAGCCACTAAAAATCAGACCACATCATTTTGGATAACCCAATCATTCATAATTTGAAGTGGGTGTTCATGACCATTAAGATTACCTTTCTATATTGGTTAGAATCCTTAAAAAACACCTACCTAGGAAACTAAACTCCATGAACTCCTGTGAAAACCACCTACTATACTACATAGAAAGAGTTACTATAGGATGGCTCCACCAATAAATATTAAGTGGAATATCTAAAAAAATCATCAGAAAAAAGGGTGGTCTCCCCCTTGGATATCCCACATGGTACTTAGAAAAAAACCAATATAAACAAACATTCTCCTATATGTTATGTGGCCACTATGATAATAACCTCCAAGAAACCCTTCTGATCTATCTCCTAATAATGGTAGGTCACACAAGATGACTAAATTTACATCACCATCATCAATTGAAGGTGGTAAATGTCTCCCAATTCACTCAATAACTATGTACCCCAAATCTATATTCACATGAACCTCCTTTATTTACCAGATAAAGATTAATCTTCTAAAAACATATAATATCATGCTTCCATTATGACACTATGATCTCACTTACCACCATGGTTTTAATTTAATGAAGCCCAAATTTTCTCTAGGAATCTATATTCCATATTTGGAGATTTTACTATAGATTTGTAACTCTTATGTAAAGACATGTAAAAATATCTTAGACCCACAATATGATCCTCGACAAACTGATTCTTCAATTGGTTTATACCACATGCCCACAAATGCAACTAGTTCTTTCACAATTGAACTAAGATCACACAAAAATCATCCTTGGAATAAAAAAATATTCATATATCATTTTTTGGACATGATTACCCCATGGGTTAAACATTGAAATCTTCCTCACATTCCTCCACACCCAAAGAAATAAAATATTAATCTATGAATATAATGAACAATGAAATGATATCTATAATCTAAGTAGTTTATATTAACTAATAATGAGATGAAACATCTAACAACATGAGATTTTTTCCCATTTATTACTGAATATAGTACTTTCCTCATCATCCAAGTTACAAATAACCCCACTACACAAGAAAAATACCTTCACTCATTTCTGAGGTGAGTACCACTACACCTCTTCTCTTTCATGGTGAATTATCTAAATGAATTGTTTTTATAATAATAATATACTTATATCCTTATAATTAGTGACAAAGTTAAGTTCACCATTATAGGAAACTATATAGTTGGACAACATTTATCTAGGTGTTCCTTTAGAATCTCCAACACCTTGACATATTGTGGGGAATAATCAGCACCTTCCAGTGTTTACCATTATGAGAATCTATAATAAATAGACACAAATCCTACCCTAAACTACACCCATTTATTCCAAACCATATATATCCCTCATACAAATCATCCTATAGATTTTAATTTCATTAACATATGCCATAAAGAATTATAAAAATGTGGTGTTAATGAAAACACAACATTACTTTGATAACTCTATCCCCTAGAGTCTCTGCTCGAACCAATTATATCAAAAAAACACTATAAAACATATTTTAGGAGCACCTTACTTGATCAATAGTGATTTATTCGCACTCATGGTCAGACCACCTTATTGAGGGTTCAACATCCTCATAAAAAAATTATATTTTAAACCAATGATAAAACTCTTATCATGGTATATCAGACATAATTCGACTTTGAGAAAACATATTCCATTAATGTCTCACTATTCTGTATAAGAATATTAATATAAAAATAAAAAATGAGTCAGTAAAATCTTGGAGCAAATGGAGAAATGAGTCTTAGACTCTACCTAAACATATATAACCCAATGATAATTCTTTCATTATAAACTCTTGATACCTATGGTATATTAACACACACAACATACCTAGCCTATATAAAATTACATAAAACTATATGAGAATTATAATTAACTATATAAAAAGAAACTATAATAAATCTAAAAGGGAGAGATGCATCCTTAGATTAATGGGTAATAATATATTTCAATTGGGTTTTAAAAGACAATGCCTCATCACTAATTGATTAGTAGTGACTGTAAAATTACAAGATCAGACACAAAAGGATCTACCTTTACATACAATATGGTTATAAATGTGTAGGACCCTATAATTTATGAAATGAACATGTAAGGGTTAGAGAATATATGGATGATATTCCATGTGATGAAAACAAAGGATCATAACTGACTACAATATGATAAATGTACCAAGTTTTCTATACCCTGACATCGCATAATTCTAGGTTTAATATCATACTATCAAATTCCTAGGGATATGATATATCATCCACCTCACCTTGAATAGTCTCCCTTGTTCGATAACTAAAATCTACATCCATTTAACATATTTTAAAAAAGGTATCCAAATTAATCCTCACAATACTACTAAATCAATAATTCAACCTGAGGAAAAAACCTCTTTGATATGAATCTAACATGACCAAACCCACTAGTTATATACTTGGGCTAGTGGTAATGTGAGAGTGAAACACCAATCCAGAATCCAATAGTTTATTGGCTCATTAATAGCCCTGAGTAGGAATATCACACATTATGGGAGTCCTTAACCAGTAAAAAACTACAATAGACACATATCTCTAGTGTGTGATAATAACTAGAAACAAAAGTAGCATATATAATTAAATGGTAGAATAAAATTTATATAATTTATGTGTGATTCAATAAGAATTTGCATATACTATAAAGTAAATTTAAGTTTGATGATATATCAGATAAGCCAATAAAACATATTTTATTGAGATAATCCTCCACAGTGAATGTATTCCTAGATTAATATCCGTTCATATTGTTAAACAATTCCATAAATAATCACCATTCACTATCATGTATCGCCAAAAAACATCATAATTACCTTCCAAACAACTCACACTAGCTCTAATTCTACTAAGACAATCACTTAACCATTACATCATATATAAAAATGTGTGGGAATAAATAATATATAGGGGTGAGTGTAAACATACCATGTATAATGCCCCAAAACTGTAAAAGAAATTAAAACTAACATGTAGGCTTAACTCTAAGTACATGAGGATACATGGTGGGTGACATAGGGGAAAGCCATAACACCATGTCAGCTCAAAGATCATGGTACTAAAGAGCTTTTAAATGAATTTCAAGGAATAAGAGTATATTTATTATATATTACATGAAGTCTCAGGGACATGGATGTTTTTTATTCATCTCAACTCAAACTCTCAATAATCATACCACAAGAGAAAATGAAAAAGCTAAGAATACTGAAGAGACAAAAAAGTATGATGTTGATCACCACCTAAATAATGCATCTTGAAGTAAACCTTCATCATGTCAAAGAATCACATATCATATAGCAGTTTATATTGTATAAACTAACAATGGTAATGGTGTAGCCAGAGTCCAAGAAGAGGTTTCCAGTCATCACTAAATTATGCCCATTATATGTGGTACAACTAAACATTCTAGTATATAATTATGAATCCATCAGCTCAGACCTCTAAACATTCAATTCCAATTAACCAATTTAATACTATAAAAAAAATATAAAATGATATTATCCTAATTAAATGACACACCATCCAAGGATAATACATCTCTAGTGGGGGATCCCAGACCTAAATAAACACTTACAATAATGGAATACCATCTTTGTATATAGTGTATCCTATCCCGACACATATTAGTTGAATAATTACTTAACATATTAAATGAGATAAAAATAATGAATCATATCCTTAAGCCTGTGGGGAAGATTCCGACTCTTTCTATTGGATGATAATTATTTTTATAGTCACGAAAAAAACAATCATCAACCTTAAAAATCAATTTATGAAATCCAAAAATCTCACCGCACAAATGGATTGATATTTATAAATAGATAAAGTCATTTCCATCTATGTGGAAAAATAATTTGGTTAGGATATTTATTTACATAAAATGTGCATTAAATGAAAAATGATCTTTTCATTGAATTAGATATGGAGGCTGTTATATGATGCAATATGGGGCCCATGATACTAGTCCTTTTTAGGTTCTATATATTGGTTTAGAATTGTATGTCTTGATGTCTGGACTGAAATACCACAGAATAATCATCAATATGATGTCATAATAAAAAATTATAATTGAAATAAATATATTCACAAAAAATAATAGTACAACAACTACTACTCATAATAATATTATTATAATTATTATTATATACATATATAATTTTATGGAAAAAATATCGTGTCCATTCCCATATCCAATTTTTCTCCCCAATAAACCTACATCTTATGATTGTTTTAATTTATTATAATATATTATCATTATAATTTCATTTATTTTATTTTTTATTTTTTATTTTATTTTAATTCAGTCATAATCCTTTCTACTCAAACAATCTTATCATGTGAGACACATGCCTGTATCGGTTATCTTCTCACTCTGGAATATAGATCATCTCCTTGTATTCCTAAATACCATGTCACCATGGTCCAGTATGTTGATGTCTACCAGATACATGCCTCCTCCCTTTCCTGAATTACTGCACCATTATCCCCTCTCAATACATGTTGTAGCTTCCCTACATCATCACTGTTTCATTACAATAACAACACTAGGCTTCAATCCATCCATCCACCATTAAGGTAAGTTACCCATCATCGATGCACATGATGTAATGAGAGAGAATATAAGAATAATAATTGGATATGGGGTTATACCATAGTTTTTCTTCATCAATACTCCAACATACATTTAAATTCAATAATTTTTTTTGGATAAATTCAATTTACCCTAACTGAAGAATCCACGACACTGGATTTTTAGGATTTAATAAATGATGGAAAATAAAATTTTCATAAATATATCAAATAAAAAATCCAATGATGAATATTGAATCCCACTATTGTATACATACATAAATAGAGATATAAGAGAATGGAACATGAGAAATCATGATAAATTATGGACTACATAGATTATATTCAAATAGAATATTCGTGAATAATGGAGTGATAGAAAATAGGAAGTCCCAACCTCATAAAAAAATATTGACAATTAAATCATTCACTGCTTATATAGGTTAACTTTTAATCATTGTATAAATTTATCATTAACAGAATTACATATTGATCAATATCCTAGATACAAAATAATTTTCACCTAAATTCCATCTATCTCCACCCTTATAAATTTAGTTTTATTCTATATAATGTAGTTTACACTATGAGGAATGTGAAACGAGGTTTAAAAAATGGTATTTCATTGGTTTTTCCCTATATTAATTAATTAAATCAAGTAAATCAGTTAACTAATCCATTCATGATATAATATTTAAAAGTGTCACAATGTTAATCAAAATTGTATTATATGAAGGCTAAACCCATGTTCTATACTCCAAAGCCTTTTTAGTTTTCCCATTGAATTCTTCACTCAAGATATATAATCATTTAATCCTAAATAAGAATGGACAACCTAAAACAACTTATGACAAGTATATTTTTAAAACCCCTTAATACTCGGAATTCCATGTTGATTTATCCTAAAATTAATGAATACTCACTATAATCAAATGAATAATAAAATAAGTTTTATGAAGTCTTATAATAATGCAAAATTGTCATCATTACTAGGGAGGGGTTCTAGGACTCACAAAAATAATATTGAGCTATGTCACATTTTGGAAATTCAAGAGTCTCTACAGTCATGTGGTTCTATATTATTATCATATAGGAAGAATCTCATCATATGTGAGCTTCACACTTCATCAAATAACCTTATGTAGATTCATAACATTTTTTTATCCGTACATAATCCCATATCCTAAAACTTATTCTATTCCCATGTAAATCATTATTTCATCAAATTATTCATATATTACCCCCCAAAATCACATTTTAATATATTGTATTCAATGTATCTATGAATTTTCCCTTAGTCGAATAGACCTCCAAATATTTTAAGCATACACACCATCCCATTTTCTTCTATTATCTTTCAAAATTTACTAAAAATTGAAATAACAACATTTCCTTCCATATATCAAAAAATTAAAATAATTACACATGAAATAAAATAATATAATAATAAATTTCATTAAATTTACCTCTAAAATATCTCCACACTTAAAAAATTAATTGTTATCAAGAATAAAATATACATATAATAACAAATAAAACTCATCCTACTATGGATTAATCATTATTGTCAAAAAATCATATAATTTTCAAAAAGTTATAAAATTTCATCTACTAGATAATACATATGTCTTCAAATCCTCACTTTTTTATGAAAACCAATTAACCATGAATTTTAATTTTCCTATTGAAATAATGATAAATTTTTAAACTTTCAATAACATATTTAAAACAATTATTAGTGTTCATTCAACATCTGGTTTACATCATCATAAAATGATTATCTCATTATTAAAAGAAAAATCAAGTAGATGTATGCTAAAATAATGATTACAAACATCATAATCATAAAATTTAAAATCATAAAAATCTTCTCATATAAATAAAAAATAATGATATCCTGAGTATTTTCATTTAGGATACAATGACTCTAGGAAAAAGGGTTGGTTGAAAATTGATATGAAAAATCATAAGGCTCAAAGAGGTGGTAAAACTCTAAAGTATAATGTAAGGTAAATTATATAAATATCACTGAAAATATAATATTCAAAAATAGGATTTGACAATAATGTTCCATAAAACTCATTTATCCTCATCCCATTGGCTCAAAAATCATTATAATAATCACAATTAAATATTCACCATTTTTCAATAGTAATTACTTTTTATATCATTTGTTATACGAATTTATTAAATTTTTATTTTATTTTTAAAGCATGTAAGATAAATAATAATGAATGTAAATTAATGAAAAATCCTACCATAACCAATGATCGCACCTCACTTTAATTTTGAATTTACTTCATTCTCTTCAAATCATGAAACAACATCTTCCCTCAAGCTCATTCCCTTTTAAAACATGAAAAACACCAAGATTATGGTAAGAAAGACAAATAGTATTTTAATTTATCATCCCTATAAATTAAAATTATAGATTATATGGTATTTGAATAAATATTAAATCTAAAGGAATCTATTAAATAATTAATGGTATCTAATAAAATATTTCACAATTATTCTAATGATACCATTTTTATTTCATATATTTAATAAGATATAGATTAACATTCTAGTAGTCTACATGACCAAATAATTTCCTATGAAATAATGAATAAGAAAGAATATCAATAAATGGTTTAGAATCCTATCATGTATAGAAAACATAGAATTAGAAAATAACTCAATCTATCAATAATAATTACAATTCAATAATACAAACTATATAATATAAAGGCATAAATATATCAGGGTAATTTCATCTATATAATTCAACCAATATTCCTAAATCTTGAATCATAATATAAATATTTTAATTCTTATCTTTTCTTATACATTTCTTATCTTACACATTGAATATCATCAAAAAAATTATTAAAAATAAGTAATGATGGTATTACTAAAAAACATTTTAATCATAACAATAAAATATAACAATAAGTTTTAGTGTTTCATGAAAATTCCCTAACATAAAAATCGAGTTGATAATATATAGAATATATGAGATATAAATAATTTAAAGTAATAATCTAATTTATAATTAATATATTCCTCATTATTTTCTCTTATCTTCTCATATTATTCCTTAATCATCATCGAGAACATATAAAATAAAAATACAAAAGTGATACTGAAAGATGTATTCTACTAACATTAAAAATATATATGGTTGGTTGAACTTATATCCTAAAAAATATTTCAAAAGTTAATTTCCCAAAAACTAATTATTAAAGTATAATTCATTGAAATGAATAAAAAAATTGGATTTCATCTTGTATATTGTTTTTAAATGTGTTTGATCTATACACTACCACACTTTATCAAGAAATAAAATTTTGGAAAGAAGTTACTTTACCCAAATCAATAATGGGTGGTATTTTATATTCCTCCACAAATATTGGTCATCCTTCATTACCTAAAATCTTAATCACTCATCCTTTAGGGATAACCTTATTCACCTATAAAAGAAAAAATCGCTCTTTTTAGTTGATATAGAAAAATAAAATGCAAAATAATAAATTAACAAACTTGTTGTCCTTCTATAAACACCCATTTAGCAATAACTTACCCAAATCCTTAATCCTATCAAGAATACCCCTTTAATCCTTTTTTTCATAAATTTAACCTTTTTCATTATTTTTAATAGTGTATCCTTCATTAATTTCATTAATGGGGCCACATAATTCAATTTCATACCATTTTACCCATTTAAATTGTCATTATTTTAATCAAAACTTTTAATTAACTTGTTAAAATTATTCTTGACATTCTCAATACTAAACCATAAAGATAATTTAACATATTAAATATCAATAAAGGAATTTACGATCTACCAAAATGGTCATCAAATAATAAAGGGCATTTTATATTCATCCATTTGACGTATAATGAAATCTCCCAGAAAATGCAATTTATCCACTTTAAATAAATATCTTCAATAATACCTCATAGATATATCATAATAATATCATCCAATTAAACAAATATTTTTGGACTCAATCACCAATAATTCAATGTATTTAAATGTGTAATGTGAAATAATGTTCACAATTACAACTAGAAAACACAAATATTTTTTGAACACACATTATCTAATATTAACAATAATTGAAAAACAAATCAATTATTTTTTTAAAAAACCTCATAAATCCAAATATGAGCATCTATATTTGATCTATATTATGCGCATATTCGTAGTCATCCTATTATTTGAAAAAAATTGTTTTATGAACTTCATGTGTGTGGTAATATTCACTAAAGATTCGATAAGAGGTATTATAATCTAAATTTTCTCATGAATTTATATAAAATTACTCTTTTTAATTTATTTCTCATTGATTTAAGCTTCATAGGAATGTTGGATAAGGTTTTTAAGATGTGGGTTCTTTCTCTCAAACATCTACATCAATTTCATTTTCAGTTTCATTCCTCTTTTTTATTTTTATTTATTTTATTTTTTTTATATTATCCTTTATTTATAATTATATTCAATTTTTTTCAATCCTCAAGGTTATATCCTTAAATTCTACAAATGGGTCAACCATTATGTCTTTTTATGACATTGATCATGATTTATCCTCGGGTTTTTTTTAAATGTTTCCAACATGGTAGAAAATATTCCTCATGGTAGTCTTCTGATCTTCTGAATGATTTTTATACTCATTAATGGTATTTTTTATGGATTTCATTAATATTAAAAAATTCACCTAAAATTAATAGATTTGAATTTTAAGATATGATGCTATTTGTTTTTGAAACTCCATTTCTATTTTTTCGTATCGTCACTATTGTTATGGACTTCAAACATGAAAATTATTTTTATGATTATAATCAATATAATTAGAATACAAGATGTATGTACATTGGGTTTGGTACTTAACCATTATCATATCCATATTATTAATAAATTATTATATTTTTACATCATTCCATTAGTTATTTCCAACCATACAAGCTTCTCTCTACTTATCTCTTTCTGTTCACTTTTGGAAACATTTTCTAGAAATCTAACTCCATGAATCATATATTAATCTTAATAATTTCTTCATAAAATAAGTTCCAATAGTAGAATCCATATCTACCATGTTTTATTATGATATTACATTACAATAAATTTAAATTATAAACAGAGTTTTTATAAAATGATAAGGATACATTCTTAACAAGTCATTAAACCACTCTTATACAGTTAAAAGTAATCCATAATCAAATTTATTGAAATTTAAAATGCCAACATGGTTTTTCATTGATTTTGAATGATTGAAAAATCATGATATTAATTTTCTTATCTTATCATCTAAATATGTGATAGAATGTAGTTCAAAGTATGGGATCAATTCTATTGATTGGTATCTTACTAAAAATTTTGAAAACATTGAATTTTTTATATTATATGGGATATTTTTTAACTTAAAAGTGTCATAAATCATGATAAAACATATCATTTATTCATTTATATCTTCATGTGGTTTTCTAAAAAACATATATGGTTTTGATATTTTTTGGATGATCATTAGATTTATCTAAAATTATTTTTAAAACAACTAGAGGCCCCAAGAAACTGTTTTATATACATATATTTGAAGACAAAATATAATCTATGAGTTAATTTTTTCTCAGTTCACTTATGTGAAAAACATGTTATACTCTTTATTCTTATAATTATTTATCTGCATTCCCTTATTTACATTCTTTAATAATCTCTTATCTATCCTAGGAGAAAAATAAAAGAGTTTATTTCTATATTCTAGAGTGGATTACCCTAGTATAAAGTATATCTAACATAATAATCTCAATATTAATATATAAAGTGTAACAAAGGAAATACAAAAATAGTGAAAATAAAATAAGATAAAAGTCATAATTATCCTAATTTTCCAAAATTGAAGTCTCTATAAATGATGATAAAATATTGTATGGTTCCATTGGGTTTAGTTAGTTCCTAAAAATCAATAATTTTATAAAAACAAAAAACTCTTACTAACTAAAAAACAATTTTTTTTCATGATGGTAGTTTGATATCTAACCCAAAAGATTTTATTTAAGAAAAAACATAGAGAAACAAAACATATCAACATAAAAATTGGACGTAAAACCCTTGATTTAATAATTTTTACCTATCATTGAAAAATAAAAATAAATTCTTAGTTGAGTGAAATAAATAATTTATTATCCAACATGATTTTATAATTGGGCCTAAGAAAATCGTTGTTCTTGGAATTCTCTCTCTCAGCCATAAAATTAAATTTTCTTATAGTAATGTGATCAGTTTTATTTAATATGTTGTTGACCCAAACGCTAATTAAATGTAATCACATCATAAAAATTTCATACATGAATCAGATAAATTATTTAATTCGTTAAAAAACATATATCTCATCAGTGAACAATGTTCATGCATAAAGAATGAGAAGATATAAATAATAAATAAAAAATTAATAAAAAATAATCAACATTAACTAATGATAAAAGAATAAAATTCACTAAAAACAATCATCCTTCATTACAGTCATGATAGAGTGCAATAATAAAAATAAACCATGTATTTAGTATTATAAAAACACTAATTTATGATTAATATCCAAGATGAGATCATAAGATGAATTAAAGGGGGGAATAAACAACATTTATTTTTAGAAAATAGTACCCCCATCATACCCCCATGTATCTTGTTATTTACCTCAATTTATATCTCAAATTTTAATCTACCACTTTAACATTCTCTAAAGCTCTAAAAATAATCTTACAAAATAAAATTACAACAAATATCTCATTTAAAATCATTTCCTCAAAAATCACAAAATAAGGAATCTAATTATTTTGTTTAATATGTAAAAACCACTTTATAAGATTATTATTAATAGAATAATAGGTTTGTTCCCATATCTCTCCTCACTCTATATCACTTGATTCCAAAAAATGGTATCACTCATGTTAAACTCATATTATATGTATAGATATCATCATCAGCGTCATGTATACCATGGTAAAACCTTCAACTTATGAAGAAGAAACTATCTCATGACATAAGCTCAGACACATTAATCATAAATTTCACAATGTCTCATCACATTTTAATCCATGTAGCATGTCACATTCTATTAATACTTTCATAGGACAATAGAAAACTGCAACTATAATTTGATCACTTGAGACTTGATGCTTCAAATTATTTCTACTAAATGATATGATAATTGATTTAATCTCACAATGAGATGAATAATTTGGATTTAATCACACATGGGTACAATTTGTATATCTTATGAGGGGTTTAATAGTTCAATATTATTCCAATGTGGGTTCTTATAGACACATACATGATTCAAACTCTATTACATAACCATATACAAATTTAAAACACATGTGTTCTCTTTCCATGAAACCGACTCCTATAATTATCTATATAATTACATAGTTCCTTATTACATTCACTTATTCATAAATTAACATGCAAGTTCATATTTAAATAATACAAAGTCCATGAATCCACACCATTTATGTTTCTTACAAAATACTCTTTTCATTTTAGTAACCTATAGCATCTGTTTTCCTTATGTTCTCTTTTAAAATTCAAAAAAAATATAAATAAAACTGTTAACTTCTATATATATAAAAATACATAAAAATTTGGAAAAAAAAATAATAAATGTTATTTCAGTAAATATTGATATTATATGTATTTAGAGAATGAAGAAAAATTATAGATTCTAAGTGCTACGTTTCATCTTTAAAATAGTATGTTTGGGAGTAGATTCCATGAAATTTGGATATGAGAGATTATAAATTGGATTTTAATGGATTAATTTTTGCTGTCTAGAAAATTTAGGGTAAATAATGAGTTATTTTCATATTTATAATTGGTTAGTTAATATTGGTCTAATCAAAATGTATAATAATGTTTGATGTCTTTTTTAGAGTTAAGGTATGAAGCTGAATATGGTTGGTTTTGTTTCATGGTTATTCACTTGTTAAAATGTGGTATCTAAAAAAGTAATGACTAGGGGGTATGATTTAGTCATTACATATTCTATAATGTATATGGTATGATAATACCATATATTTTTATTTGTGTTCTTAAAGATAACATAATGGTAGGGATACAGTTCTTTTTCATTATTGATTGGCTTATCGAAGTGTCTCAATTTCATCTCATCATAGATACTCATATGGTTGAGAAACTCTGTGTGATTTGTGTCATATAGATTATCAGAAAAAATGTGATACTCTCATCATGATGCAAAATTCATAATTAAATTTCTGAAAAGAGTGTATAAATATTTGGTTTCCCAAGTGATGTTGATCATATCTTATTTAAAAAAATGGATAACTAATTTGGGGTTATTATTCATATTAATGATTATTTTATTTGTGTGTGAATATTTTTTTATGTTTGTGGGAACATCTTATTGCTTTGGTAGATTACAAATATATTAAGAATTAATATCATTGTCTATATTTGATAAATTAAATGGATGGTCGGCTCGACCACCCTTATGTTGGATGAAAATTAGAGGGATATACTTATTTTGGACTTATTTGGTGTAGGAGAATTTTTATCATGTGAAAATGATAAATAAGTGGTTATTTAAATTTTAGAGTTTGAATAATTCATATTATAAAGAAATATTTATTCCACTTGAATTTTGTTTTTGATATCTTGTTTTTATCCATGTCTCTCCCTACTTGAAACATCATAGAAATTATAATAAAAAGTTGTTAATTTTTTGGTTTACTAAACCATTTGTGATTTTGTAAATGATTGGGGGAGATATCTTATCCACTAGAATGACCATAGATGTATAGCTCTATGAATGGCATTTTTTCACGTTCCATTGTTGTGGAATTATGAACTAGATCTATCCCATTTTCTTTAATGTGATGTTTGGAGAAAAATATGAATTAATCATTAATAGAAATACCTATGCGTATTATTTAATAATGTGAGAAGTTATTATCAGGTAATTTCATGAAACGTTTATATAGTTATGGTAACATGGATATATAAAATAGGATTCTGAGGAACTAAAAGCAGAGATTAAGTCATAATGGACAAAGTTATTCATTAATTATTCACATTGATAATAATTCCTATAGTTAGAAGTTTGTAGCATCCCATATTTTTATAATATGTTTTTTATTGTGTTTTATACTAATATTAAAATTTCCTTTATTTTAAATTTATTTTGGGTGACTTGGAGAAGGATAGTGAAAGAAGGGATAAAAATATTATGTCAAAAACCACTGATACAAAAGAAAAATACTGCAACATAAAAATTGTAACAAATTATAGATATTTAGAGAATCAGAAAAACCCATTAACTTGATGTATCATAACTGAGAAGAAAAAATAGACCCCAAACACTTCACTGAATTGGTTTTCCTCAAACACTAATGAAAACAAGGTTTAGAAAAAAAAACCAATCAAAATTCACACACTTTCAATATGTCAATAAGATATTACATAGTTAATACATGAGTCTTATTCTATAGTAATACAATAATGCTTTCTTAATATTAATAGAACATAAAAGAGAGATTATAGTTATTTTTCACAAGTGACTCACTCTGCCTATTTATAAAGTGTCCTAGCCTGAGAATATTGTTCGACAACCTCCCAATATTCTTGGGGATCCAACCCTTGTTCTTGGACACCTCTATTCATCGGTTGAATGCATGACCTCATCCACTATATTCTGATGTTTAGTTCATTATCTCATTATAAACCTTTTGAAAAACATTAATTCCACCTTAAAAACTAATACATTACATTTTTCATCGATTTTTTTTTCAAATTTCTTTAAATTAAACTTATTTAACCTTTTCTTACATTGAATTATTTTAACATGCCACTCAAGTTATGTTTCCATGGGTGATCCTTTTGATTCATTCTCATCCTAGTTTTGGGTAACCCATGTTTATTAAACTCTTATTTTTTAATCATCCCACATGATCTTGAACCCATGTTCTGGAGTCACTCCTTCCAAACTCTATGATCCAAAATCATCAACAGTTCCTTTATATTCCAAACAATCTCCCACATGATGACTGATTTCATGTATTCAAGTCACGTATAACACTTAAGAAAAATTGGATTCACATACCCTCAAAATAAAAAATTGGCTTCTCTATTTAATATCTTGGATACCCAAGTCCCACTATTGAAAAATGATGGAATTAAAATTTCCAAACTAAGACCTTAGTGAGAATATCATCCAAATTTTTAATTCCTCTAATATAAAATAATAATATAACTTTAACCTTCAGTATATTCTATATTGAATAATACATCATATTGATGTACTTCTTTCATGAGTGAAATTATATATTTTTATCCAAATTTAAATTTTATTTACATTCATAATATAATAAATCATTTTCCTATCTACTTTTGAGTTACCCTAAATAGAAATTTTTTAAGATCATTTACTTCCCTCCTTACATAACAAAAAAACATTCTACTTATATTATGGATTATATAACTACCATATAGTATCTAGAAATCTAGATTATTTTTTATCCTCCTAAAATAAATAAATTAATGTGGTTCTCATCTTTTCATCCAAATATCTACCTAATTAATAACTTAAATGTTGTTATAATGTGTATTCTGTTATAAAACATGGGTTCAATTATTTTTACAATTTAGATATATGAATATCCAATTCATCACATCATATTTATCCTTCCCTGTATTCACCAAGAATATTGTCAAATCTTCCCCATATTGAGCAATATCAATTATTTTACAAAAAATAACATACATCAGACAACCCACCACTAATACAAAGGACCCTTTAACCATTTACTTGACCAAATCTATTATTTTTAGTGATTTATATCTAGATAATATAATTTTTTGACTAATGGGGTAGATATTATCTTACATCTGATCATTTTGAACCTATTTAAGACATTTTTTATGTTCTCCCATTGAGAAAAAACAAATAATCTAATCATCTAGTCCCGTTCATTCCACATCCCCAAAATATTTTTGGATACCTCATGATACTTCTTCCTAAATTTTCAAGATGAATCATATTTCCACATGGAAATATATTTCATGTTTGGACCCTCAAAAATCATATCATCCACATTCAATAGAAGTGTGATGTAATCCTTATCAATGAACACATTATATAAGAAATAATGGTCTTATTTTCTTCATAAAATACACTTATTATGCATAATGACTTTAATCATTGGGTTTCACTACATTATCACTTACAAAAAACAATAAAAGTTCTAATTTATATTGAATTCCATACCCTTATTGTTTCAACAAAAATCACTAGTTTATTCACATTAATTTCATTCTCCAAATCACTAAGAAGGAATATTGTATTCACATCATTATATTTCATAATTATATATTCAAATTGAACCAAAATTAACCACTTTTAAATGGTTGTATATTCGAAAATATGAGAAAACATTTTACATAAATTTATCCATTTATTCTAAAAAAATACTTCAAAAAATAACAAAAAAATTTATATTTTTTCTACAATTTGTTTTATCTTTCCTGAATTTCAATTATTTCTAAACTCTCTTGAAATTGAAATCTTATAAATATTTTTATTTGATAAACGTATATATAGTAAACTGATAATTTTATTATGACTCCATATTTCTCAAATATCTTATCTTTAAACATGATCTTCTTAATGAGTAGAACATTTTAACTTCAATTTATCTTCTAATTTAGATTTCCCCATGTATGAATACAAATGTTTTCTTCATACTACCCAATAAATAAATTTGATTGGGACTTTTATTTTATTATTTTCATGATCATTAGGACCAACATAGATTTTTTTAGTTACTTCAAAAAAAATTGGTGGAATACTTTTTTTGCGTTTTTTATTATAAATTAATTAAAATATTCAACTAAAATAGTTTATATAAACATCTATTCATGATATAAGTATCATAGGTGATAGCCCCCTACCAAAACACCTTTTTTAAAATAATGTTCATCCCTATTCTTTGAACCTTCTCAATTAGTTTTTGATTCATCCACTCTAATAAACCATTTTATTATGGTTTTCCATGTATAGTTTTCTTAAATTTGATTCCATTTCTCTATCAAACCCTCTATAATTTCTTAATAATATATTCCCCATTATTTTTGGACATTAATAACCTATGAGTATTTCCATTCCATTTTCCATCATGGATTTCTATTAAACATACACTTTAAGCACCCTGGTTCCATACTTACAGAATTAAACCCATTAAATCCTTGTTTAATCATTGATAGAAGTAACTTATATTGACCCACCATGGGTATTTGATGGATCATACCCCAAAACATTTGTACTAAGGTGATCCAACTTTTGAGATTTATATTTCCTTATATGTCTATAAGAATATATAATTATATGATTTCAAATAATATGAATCTCACAATTTTTAATGAATATATGGATAAGATTTAGTATATCTTTAGCCTTTAGGACTCACATATTATTCTCACCCATGTGACCAATATTGAAATACCAAAACTCTACACCTCTATAAGTATTAATTTTAAAAATCTTTTTTCCATTTGATATTCCCATCAAAAATAATGTTATGTCATTAACAAATTTGGCACTTCTATGAAACTATGTGTGAAATTCCATGATTTATCTAAATTTTTTTAACTCACTTTATGATTCTATCCTACTGAAATTAGATTCCTTCATATCATTTTATTGTTTTAAAATTCATATAATTCCAAGAAGTTTTATTTAGACATTCAATATTTAACATCACCCTTCTTCATGATAACAAGATAAGTATAATGAGTAAGATGGAACTAGCCCAAATTTATAGAAAAAATAATTCAAAAATAATTCCCTCTTGACTATAATGGAATAAATTCATAGAATCAATGATTCATGATTTCAATGTAATATTAATACTTAATAATAAAATTCAATTATACATGGTTGTATTTTTACTAAAACTTATTGTATATCCCATTTCATAAATAAATAATTCTTATGATTACCTTTATTTTCACAGTGCCAATATACAGGTCAGGGCCTGACCAACTTATATTGAATACTTTATCAAATCTCCATAGATTTCTTCTAAAAATTACATGAAATGGAATTTCCTCTTATTAATACATTGATAAAGGTTGTTGTTGGATTAAATAAACCCCTCTTCTTAATTTATTTATTTAAAAAATGATCACAAATTTTTTTAAAAATAGTATCAATATTTTTATAATAAATTCTAATATAATTTATTATCATATCTGATTATTTTAAAAGTGATTATTATAGAAAAAACTCAATACTAGATATATTAATTTCAACTCTACTAATAAAAACTTACTCTAAACCATGATAATGTCATTAACATGATTAGCTTCTTGTCTTCATTCTAATATTCTCATATAAAGTATCCTCTTCATCATAAAAATTTTCTACATCAATTTTTCCCTTTGAAACATTTCAGTGAGTGATATCATTAACATAATAGATATCTTCACCTCATTAAATTTATAGTCAAAATTCCATGATAATGATATTGATATCACATGAAGTACCTTATGATCAAGCCTTTCCTTTTTCACTATGTTCATTACATACATGTTGACTCATTTCAAAGGACTCTCAGGGTCCTTTAGAAATAGTAAATCATACATCTATTTCAGAAAGAATCAAAATTATATCCAATAAAATTTTCAATATAGATCTCACCTTATTATGTGATGATTATTTTGAAAATATAGAACTCTCATTTGATAGTAAAAGCATAAATAGAATAACTTTTATAAAAATTATGATTTCAGGTGAACAAATACATGTTGTACCTTAATCACTAATAAATCATTTTTTATGAAAAAAAATCTAGTATAAAATTACCAGAAATTCATGTCGGAAAAAATACCAAAAGTAATAATAATTAGATGAACCATTAAACTGGATGTACTGAAACAAATAAGATAAACCATGCCCTAGTGACCAAATAAAATCTCCCTTCTCCAGACACTAAAGAAAAAAGTTATTCAAAAAAAGCTCAATTGAAATTAGGAAAAACAATTAATGAAAATTAGATATTAGATTGTTCAAAAAAAATTTATTCATCAATGGGAAAATACTAATAATTTATTTATATTAATGGAATAATGAATGTCTATTAAAATTACATTTCTCATGTAACCCATCCTCGCCAATTAATAGTGGGGTCAGGCTAGTGAAATTAGTTCCATAAACTATTAATGTTTTTTGGCATCCATCCATTGGTCTTGGCTATCTTTGGTTTCCCATAGAATGAATCTTATAAACCATTTTTTCTTTAAAAAATATAATCTCTGGTTACATGGACTTTGGATACCTTGGAACTCCATGAAGAACCTTTTTAAACACTTATACCATAACGAATTTTTCATTTATTGTAGCCCTAAATAAATTTGTTATATACTTTTTCAACATTGAGTTATTCTGATGTTCCATTCCATTTATTCTTCCAAAATATTATACTTTGTTTCCTATTTTTCCTACTTCTAGACATTTTTCTTCGATAGACCTATGAAGACATAAGCCTCCCCAATAATCTAGAACCCAAGACCTTGTAGTTGCTCCTTTGAAACACAAGAAACCATAATCATGAAATGTGTATTCACCTTTATAATAAGAAATAATCAGAACATTCTATTGTAACTATGTTAAATATAGATGGATTTTTCGTACTGCAAGAAGTGGTTTTCTAAATGTTTTTTATTTTGATGTTTGTAATGGGAATCTCCTTACTTTGTATGTTTTTTGTATCATGTGAAGAAATTATAGAATTAGGATATCTGACATAGGTTACATAAGAAAACACTATATTTGAGGTGTTTTGTTCTAAAATATTTATCTAGGATAAATTGTTTCTATTCTCGAATTTTCAGAATGTGCTTTTGAGAATTGATTGGGAAGTTGTATTAGATAATAAATATATTTAGAGATTTTAAACGCAAAATATAATTATTATTTTATATGATAAAATTTATCAAAAACATAAGTCGACAAAAAAATAGTGATATAAAATTTGTATAAGAAAAGGGATAAAATATGTTTATCTAAAGAAGAAATGAAATCTGAATTTATGATGTCTTTAGATAGTTGAATTTATTTGGTCATAGGATATCATATTTAGAATACTATGATGCATAAGTTCGTAGGTAACATGGATATTTCATTTGATGAAGATAAAAGGATTTAAAAATAATGGTTTCACTGATCCATCATATGGGTAATGAAATTGATAAATCATATGAGTTCATAAACAGATCCATTATACAAACATTTGGTGCTGATAAGGCATTGGTATCATAGTTCTGTCAAAGTAAGAACATAGGAATAGAAAAAATTTATTATATGGACCATAGTTGTTGAGTATGAATGAGACGATAAGTTGTCAAAATTGGTGAATCAGATGATATTCATATACTTGTCTATTAGTTCCGTCACTAAATGTAGTCAGCCATTTTCATTTGGTTCACGATTCTTCGGATAATAATTTCCATCAATCCATATGATAATATTTCAATATCATTAAGTCATTGGTCAAATAATTTGTTAATAAATTAATAAATTACATGAAAAGGATTATAAATTCTTTATAAGTTGAAATGATGTTTATGAGAAAAAAATTTCTGTTTGTTTATATAATCGGAGTAACTTATTTTGAGTTTTACATAATTCAATATATCAATAATAAAAAAAATTGTTCTAGATTCAGATATTCTGAACTATCAATTTTTTTAGTAATCACTTGATATGTTATTCTTCAAAATATAACATGAATTAAAATATTTAAGAGAATTTCACGTGATTTTAGAAGAAGCCAACAGTATTGAGAAGCACGGGAAATGGTAAAATGATGTTTTAATTTCCTAATTGATATAAATGTGTGAATTTTTTTCAGTGGAAAAATCATTTTGGGATTCCACTTTTTATATTTCTAGGTAACCTATATAAAGTGGTGCATATAAAAAATGAAAATAATATTGTTTATATGTGAAAGAGGAAACGTACTGGAGTTTTCATTTTCTTATAGAATTTCTTGAGAAACATTTTAGGGTAGAAAAAGTGTTCAGAAGAAGTTGTGTTCAGGATTCACCGGATTGGAATGAACAATTCGAAAAATGACTAAAAGTGGGTTCTTAAATGAATAATCAAACTTGCTTTCAAACTATTGAATTATATAAAGGAACTAAAATGAGTTATTAGACTAAGTATTTATGTATTAATTCTAGTGAATCACTTCTTAACTACTACTGGGTAAGAAAGTGACGAATTATTTTAATAATAATTACAAAAAGTAAAATTTTCTGCGGCATCGCGGTGACATGTTCAAAACCAATTGGTGATGTTTTCAAAACATGTTACAAAATCATATTTATATATTTCATGATATTATAATTACATTCAATTTTTTATTTATCTTAGTTCCACACAAGTTTAATGTCATTTTCTACTAGTTTTAACAACTCAAAAAGATTATTCTCTAGAAGATTGTGTGGTATTTTATTAATTCCAAACAATTCCAAGGATTATCTACTCTTATTGAGTAGTGATATTTTTAAATAATTGTCTCTCTATGGATGTAAGAATTTTTAGTTTCCCAAAAAATTGATAAATATATATTAGTGGTTAAGGTTTTTATATATGAAAGATAACATAAAATAAAAATATATCACTGATTCAACAAATCCTCTTATGAGTGGTTGTATTGATCCTAATTACGCCTTTTCAATTTGTATTAGAGTTCTGGTTCCCTTCATTTACTACTTTTTTGATGTTTTTGAAGATAATTTTCTATAGATAATTTAAATTGTGTGAACAGCAAGGGGATTTGAGGTTTTTATGGAAAAATAATCATGTCTATCAATATAAAATGTTGTCGTACTTTATGTCTCATGGTTATGATGTTCTGGAAGATACTAAGGATGTATTTATTACTTTATTTGAAAATTTTACTCTTGTAATTGTTGATATGAAAAACCTATATAAGGATATAATGGATAAAAATTAATTACTTTCAATGCTCTTTGAATGTTAATTTATTATAGTGAATGAGTTTGAACTACTAAAGGTGTCTAGGAAAAGTTGAAAAATATATATGAATGTAATATGAAGGTGAAAAAGGAAAATTTAAAAATATGGAGGCTAAATTATGAAGATCTCAAGATAGTTGAGTACAAATCTATTGGTTACTACTTTAAAAGGGTGAATGATATTGTTAGCACCATAAGGTGTCTTGGTGATAAGCTATAAGATTTAAATGTTGTTGAATATAAATTATGAATTCTTCTTGAAGATTTTGATGTCAAAGTATCATCTTTATATGATATTGATCCTAGAACTCTATCACTGGATGACCTTAATAGAACTCTCATTACATAGTAAATAAGAAGAGATAATGTTATGGAAAAGAAAGAAAATTTTAATTGAAAAATTTCCTTCAAAGCTACCAAGAAAGGAAAATATAAAATGATTCTCTAAGATGATGAATTTGGTGACACATACACTGAAGATTAGTTTAGTAATATTCATGATGAATTCGCTTCCATGGTTTATAAAAATTTGAACATAGGTATAATAATTGACAAAGGGAATATAACTATAACTGGTTTTCTATGAATTTTTTGATCATTTTTCGGAAAATTTCCCTCGAATAAAAGATGAAAAATAAATTGAAGAAGATGATATAAGAACAAGAATATCCTTTAAGAAACATTATAAAAAATTATAATATTACTCCAATATAAATGATAAAAATTTATGCAAATCCAAAAGGATGATTTCTTATCTAAATATCATAAAGATATTGGTAGAACATTTGTGGCAAAAAAACTCAATATATTTATTAAATAAAACAAATTTATTTAAAAGGGTAATGATAATGAGTTTTTCGGTGATAAAACTAGTAATTATAAAGAATAATAAGATATTATATTATAATTTACTCCGAAAATAGAGATTAAATAATGTCTTAGAAATATGGAGATGCTTGAAAGAGAAATCATGAAGTTTAAAATGGAATTTTACACCTCAAAAAATAAAGAAACATTTATTTTATAGAAATATTGGTGGTTAGAAGAGATTGATTATTTAAATAAGTTTCATGAAAAATAAAATAATTGAAATTAATAGTTTAAAATAAAGAAAAAAATGAAGGAGGGTCAATTAAAAAAATTCCCAAGAAGCATTCTAAATATGATAATAGAGTTAAAAGTTTCCAAAACACTATTTTTATATTAGTGAATGTTTTGGGATGTTTGAACATGATATATGTAAAAAAAATGAACTTCAAAGGATGAAAATAGAGATACAGATATTCATAACGATATCAATTCTATGAAAAATCATGTATATATCCAAAACCAATATTTTTTAATATTTATAAGTTTTAAATTTTCAAATTTAAAATTAAATGATCCTACAATAAGTAAATTATGTTAATGTTGGGAAGAAATCCAAATTGAAGAAAAAGATTTTGTGTGACAAGAAAAAGTTTGGACCTCAACAGTGTACTGATATGAAAGGCCAAAATTTTGAATAAAAAGATTTAAAACTATATATACTATGTAAGATATATAGAAAAATATTCATTCCATGGTTTCTAGTAGAATTGTGGAGGATTTGGTCATACAAAAAAATGTGTTTTTGTAAAATCCACAACACTACAATTATACCATGAGTAACATGAACCAATTTTTAAATTGATTTTGAACCTTGGTAAATATTTTTAAAAGTTGTTAATGGACTGAAAATCATATGAAATTTTTTCTTATTTCATGACCAGCACAAAAAAATTATTACAACAATTATAAAAATCCATATGAGAATGAAGATAATATGTACAAAAAACATGTTGTAGATACCGCTCTCAAATCTTGGAAATGAGAATTTCCCAAGATTTCAGATATTAGTTTCTCCTCATGTACAAAACGATATTTGAAATTGTTGAATAATGTAAAATATTTTAAAGAAGAAATAATGATGTTTGGAAATAATGAATTACTTGAAATCAATGGTGTTGTATCTTCAATTTTTTGGGAATAAAAACTAAAATCCAAAAATTCCTTATTCATTCATGGACTCAAACACAACATGTTTTATGTTACACAACTTATTGGTAAAGTAAATAAAGTTATTTTCAAAAAATATTTTTTTATTATGAAAAATAGTTAGATATGGAAAAGTTTTTATGTGAATCCATTGTAAAAAATGTAAACTTCATTAAAGTTAGTGATTTGTAAAATACATGTTATCTAGGAATGATGCATGAAGATAAATTATTTCATAAAAAGTTGTGACATATGTGTAATAATAATATAATCAAGTAAGAAATTTGAGATAGTGTTTGTGATATTCTGGATATAACCAGAATAGGAGATTGGTGTTCTTCCATCTATTGGAAAGGGTGTATTATAAATTCACTACATAATAATGTATAAATTAGTTCAACTCATCCTATGGAACTGATTTATAGTAATATTTTTATTCCAATTAGTAAAAAATAACAACAGGAGATAATAATTTCATCCCTTTCATTTATTATTTTATTCTCATTACATGTATTAGGTATTTGAAAAATAAGTCGTTTGATATAAAAATGTTTTAGAGTTGTAAAATAAGAGCAGAAAAGGAATTTGGGTATATTATAAAGCATCTATGAACTAATAATGGTCGTGAATTTAATAATGAATAATATTGAAGTTATCTTGTAAAGTATATAATTCTTCATGTGTTTAGTGTACCGTACACACCATAACATAATGGTGTTTCTAATAGGAATAATGGGAGTTTGGTGGAGATGGAGAATTTAATCATGATTTATCATGGTCATTCTCAATAGTTCTGGAGGTAGGAAATGAGTATAAAAGTTTTATTTAGAATATATATATTTCTATAGACCAAATTATTATATGAATTTTTTGATATTTTTAAAAATTAAATTCCATGTTCGAAATGCTTAAGTGTTTTTGGGAGCCCCTATTTCATTAAATAAAATTATAAATCTTGTAAAATTTTATCAAATATGTGTAGATGATATTTTTATTGATTATGGTCCTAGTGTATGAGGATATATATGTTTTAACAAGTAAATATGAAATTATGATTATTCTGGGGATGTAAAAGTCCCTAAAAAATCTAAAGAATAATTTTCATAACCACTTGAATATGTGGAAGATGTGGGAGATGGAAGAGTTGTTTTTGAGAAACATGAAAAGTATTAAAAAAATAGATATCCCATGAAAATAAAAAAATTGGACTCAGTTATCTCTATTGATGAGAAATAACATCATACATCTCATGCATCAACGTTAGAAGAAACCAAATTATAAATATTTTATTGGTACAAAATTGGTGTTGTGAAACATGTTGGCTGAATATGGTGTATTGATAAGAGAAAAAAAACATTTTTTTTTCAAAAGGTTAATAATAGATTAAAGGAATTTATTTTTATGATACATTTTCCCATGCATCAAGGTTAGAATAAATCCTAAGCATTCTTGAAATTTATGTATAGTGAAATTATAAAAATTTTCAAAGAGATGTGAAATAATTTTTCTTAATAGAGAAGTTGATGAAGAATTTTATATATAAATAACTATGTGGATTTGATATTGGAAAATATTAATATTATGTTTTCTAGTTGAAAAAAAATTGGGATAAAGTAATCTCCAAGAGCTTGGTATTTTAAATTTGATGGCAATTTAAGGAAGATAAATTTTAAGAAAGTCAAATTTGATAGCAACCTATATATTAAACAAAATCAGGAGAACATTCACATTTTAATTTCGTATGTTTCTAATATTATATTTTATGGAAATTAGGAAAAAATGAGATATTTTTTGAAGATATTGAGAAGTTTTTTGAAATTTCTATGCTCAATGAAGTGAAATACTTTCGTTACATAAATATATATCAAAATATGAAATATAATTTTTTCTATCATGAGAGGTTTGATAAGGAATGTCCAAATAAATTTAGAATAAAAAATTAAAAAACTATTTCCAAAAAAAATTCTGTGGGAATTTTTTTCTAAAGATGGATAAGGGAAGTAATTGGATTCTAAATAATTCAGAATGAGTATTGGAAGTTTCTTATATCTGATTGCTTCAATACCATATATTATATATGTGATTACCTTATGGGATAGATTACAATGTTTTCCAAAGTAATCTCATCTCTTGGTAGGAAAAAAATCTTATATATGACATATGCATAATAGAATTTTGTATCAAATGTGATATATTAGGAGGAATTTTCTTTTCTTGTTATACAGGTGTTTATTTGGTATGAAGTGGGGATAACATATGATTTACATCCGATGGAACATTCTTTTGTGGTGAAATTTGTGTGAGTTGTAATAATAAAAATAACTACTCAATAACTCTATTCATGATTTAATCTGAATAAGTTTTTATTACTTAAGGTGTGAAGAAACATATGTGGATGAAGACTCAGTAGGATTATTCTCATGTTGAAGTCAAGTAACCACTTATCTTAGGTTTTGATAATTGTAGTTCTATAAATACAATAGTAAATACAATAAAACATTAATATTATAAACATATTGATATCAAATACCACTTCATCAAATACAATTTAGATAATAATCAACTCAAGTTTGAATATGTTAATATAATATAAATAGTTGCTGATATTTTCACAAAACATTTACCAAAGGAATAATTTATCAAACTAAGGTTGAACATGTGTGTCTAACCACTTTTTCTCTAAGTTTGACGTATATGTTACAATACCCTATATCATAACTTCATTATATATATTAAGAGGTCAAAAGTTATGTTTCATAAATCTATCCATTGGTATGTGCTAAAAATTTAATAAGGCATGTATTTTGGGGGAGTTTTTAGATGGTTTAAGCTTGGAACATAGTGTGTGAACATGTGAACTGTTTTAAAATATTGTTGAATTGGTTGTTGGAATTTTTTTAAATGAAAGTGGAAATTTTTTGAGGAGAATATAAGTTGTGAAGAAGATGAAATTTTGAATATTTTTTTAAAATACATCATATATGGATAGAATGGTTTTTATTCAATGATTTCGGTTTCCTAGAATAATTTCTATCACTTAGGCTTAGTAATATTGATTAGTGATCCATAGTTTGAGTTAAATAGTTTAGTGATTTATGAATCCTGGTTGAAAACAAAATCCCAACGGGTATATTTTTGGGACCATGTTGGCTAGAGAATATTTTTGGATGGTGGAAGAAGATCATTATTGATTGTTGTGTATTTTTTTATTTAAATTACATCACCAAACAATGTATGTCTTTTTATTACGGGAATAATTTTTTGATGCATAATATCATGCATATATTTTTTTAATAATTTCTATAATTTTATGTGTTCAATTCTAAATTTTTTTTCTCTATGAGAATTGTTTTTACTTGACTTTTTGAATGAGTTTTTTATATTGGAGTGGGAATTTGTAATAGATAAAAAATGGATTTAGATATTTTCAACACAAAATTTGATGATGATTTTCTATGAAAAATGATATCCACATAATGATATGACTAAAAAATATGATCCAAGATACTTTAAATAAATGTTGGTAATCTTGTTTTGATAAAGAATAAAATAAATACATATATTTTATGTTTTTGAAAATTTGAATTTTTCCAGTCACAGGACATCAAATTGAGAATCATTAGAAGCTGAAGTTGTTTCGTGACTAAGAGTTTAAATTTGATAATGTTATAAGGTTTTCAAATGTCTAGTTCCCCTCATCCATCATATAATTGAATACATCGATCTATCAGTAGGGTTTAGACACTTACCCATCCTACGATCATTCAAAACTGATATGTAATTGGATGAATAGTTTCATTGGAAATAGAAAACTAGACTTATACTATTTTAATGGGTGGAATATATTGGTTCAAAATTACTAGAAAAATAATTTTTTTCACCCATGATTCAGATGAGCTTTAGAGAGTGATCAATTAGATTAAGAAAAAAAATTAGTTATCCAGTTTCATTTAGTACAATATTATTTGTTTAAGTGTTTCCACCAATCCATCAAATTAAATTTCAATTAAAATAATGCATTGATCTAATAAGTTTTAGAAAAAATGATTAAATAATGTGAAAATGATTATAATGTCTTTAATTCTTTCAACAATTTTTATGATAACAAAATTACTATTGGTTTAAATAATCTATGTGAGAAATTTTTAGTTTTACTCACGTCAAGAGAAGAGGAATGAAAACATGTTTTATATTGAGATGTTCTAGACTATCAGTTTCGAGACGGAGAACTAGAGAAGTTCTTCTTAAAAATTAATTTTCAAGAAATATGTTCTTGAGAATTCAATATGATTTTAGAAGAATCCATAAGTATATATAAGTGTTGAGAAATGGTCAAATGAAGATTGATTTTTGAAATTAATTTAAAAGTATGAATTTGTTTGAGAGGTAAAATCGTTTTGGGTTCACAACTTTTCTATTTCTTTCACACCTATATAAATGGGTGCAATTAATAAAGACATTGACACTATTCACATGATAAAGAGGAAGAGTTCTAGAGTTTGGGATTTGGGACAGAATACCTTGATAAATGTTCCCATATAGAGGACGTGTTTAGAAGAATTTCTAGTCAGGATTCACAAGATCAACCTAAATAATTGGACAAATGAATTGGATTGGTTTCTAAACAAAATAATCACACATGTTTATGGAATGAATAATCATACAAAAGAATCAAATTTATTGATCAGATAGTGTTTTTTTTTGAAGTCTAGTGAAGTTGTTCCTTCTTGTTGTAGGTTTTGAAAGTGATTAATTTTTTTCTGAAGAATTTGAATATTTGAATTTGTCAAGGTAGTAGTGTGACATGTTTAGAACCATTTGTTGATGGTTTATAAACATTTTATAAAAACTTATTTACATCATTCATGATAGAATAACAACATGGAAAATTGTATTGATTATAGTGATACACAAGTGTAAGGGTATTTCTGACTTGTTTTATCCAAAATAAATGATTGTTTTCAAGTGGATTTATTTGTATTAGATTATTTACAAACCATCCCATGTACTGAATATTCTTAATGAGCAGTGAACCTTATAAATACATATATTCTTGTGGATGTGTGATTGTTAGGTTTTTCAAAAATTGATTGATCTTTAACATGAGTTTATGGTTGTTATACAAGAATGATAACATGAAATAAAAATATAGCCTTGATTTAACCCCTCCCAAATATGGGATTATATTGATCTTGGATAGGTATTTTCAAATTATAATTTTTTTCGAGAAGGCTTCACATGGTACCCAATGTGGGATATATTGTACTTAGTGTATATGGTGGAATGAAAGGTGCTTTGGGTTGTTCATTGGGTAATTTTAAAATCTATAAAAGGTATATTTTTTATTTTGTGGTGTTTTTCATAAATATGGGATCTGTTTAATTTTTTTATTTATAGTGATTCATCTTCAATCCATGATTTGTTCATTCTAGAGGTATTTGAGAGTAATTTATCTCACCCTGATCTCTTTCTTATTTTCTCAAACCTAAAGTGATTATTTTTACTTCTTTTTATTCTAGAATCTTGATCCATCAATGGTGTTAGGTTTATCTTAGTAATATCTATAATATAACTTTTTTTGTGAGACAAGAAACTCATTAAGTCACTATATCAAGCAAATTTTTCTCCAACACTTGAAGTTCAATGAATTTGTTGATTTCTTTTATTATAAAACAAATATATACTTTATCCCTTTTATGGATTTTATACCTTCTATTTTGAATCAATAATCTTGTGTATATTGGTGTTTAGTGATGTAATTTTATATTATTTTTTTACTGATTTTTGTGATTTTAATAATTTTTTAGCATTATACTTCTTTAAAAACTATTTTTATTATTTTAGAATAGTCTCTCATAATTTTTTATTAATTATCTATGTATCATAAAATATTTTTAATTCTTACATATTATAAATACATGTGATATTTTTTATTTATTGATTAATATTATTAAATAAATTAATAACATGATTCATTCATGAATGATGGAGTTAAGGATGTGGACATAAAAGATGAAGGTGGTTTTTTATATTAAATTGATGTGTTTAAGTTTCATTGACAAATATATAAATTTATGTATTAAATATATGAATTTAATATGTTATTGAATTAAATTTATGGAAGTTATAATGTCCATAAATTAATGTTTTTTATTGAGGTGACTATGTGTACCTGAAAAAATATAACTTTAAAAAAGTCTTCAAGCACCTAATAAGCTAGAAAAAACATGTTAAATTTTTCGATAATGTTTTATATGGTTTTTGTTTTTGTGATTTTTTTTGGTATATGTCCATGAGAAATTATATTTTCCAACATATAAAATATTTAACAAAAATAAGGGTAAATTATCCAATTAAATATTCAATAGGTTATTTGTTTAATTATTTTAAAATATATGTTTTGGTAAAAATTATGCTTATTGGAATTAGTATATTAAAGTGTTAAGACTGAAAAATGAATTAAGGGTAATTTGATGTGTTTCTGCAAAGTGAATGATTTTTTTGTTGGATAGCTAATGGGTGAATTTTAATTAGTTGTTCTGAAAAAAATAAATTTCATATATTTTATTCAAATACATGTATTGAAAAATGTTCCATGAAGTTAGAAACATGTAAGAATCCCTGGGTTATGCGAAAACATGGGATTCTGATGTGGAATCCAGGAGTTTCTCATGGCTTTGAATTAATCCTAAAAAATATATGATAGTGCTTATGTTTGGTGTATAGTTAATGTAATCCACGTGTTTGGTATCCAAGTTCCACTTTTGATGTTAGGGATAATACCAATATTACTTAAATGAGGTATAATAATTTATATGTGACATAATATGAATCAAAATCTATAATTCCATAATGGATATGGTATTTTAAAATAATTGACATGATTTTCACTCTATATATTATCAAATTTGAACTCCATGGTTTTTTATGGTTGTAGTGGTTTTTACGGAGAATTTATTCTCACTCCATGTATGTACACACCTGTGTACACATAAATTAGATACATGATATTATAGGGTTGTTTATGTATTAAAAATATATGTATATAATATATAATACATAAAGATATATTATTTCCAATGTATCATTATACTGGATCTCAAGATTACATTACACCAATGTAATGCATGATGAGTGGTTTCTCCTTCCTCCTTCCCACATGGTATCTTTAAGTTACTAATCCATTATAAAAGGATTAATTACAGATTACATATACATGGAATGGGTTCAATGGATTCCACTGATGAGAAATAGCATATTTACCTTATATATAGAATATGGTACAAGTGTTTCAATAAAATAAGAGTGTTAAGGTATGATATATAAAATTATATGATCCCTTATGTTGGGGGTATATAATTATCCTTAGTTTTATGAAAATATTTTTTATGCTTTTCCATTTTTTATCATTTTTCATCACATACATCAAATTCTATATCACCCCTTTTTATGTATGTTATTCCTAATGATACAATCATGAATTTAGTAGTTAATGTAATACCTTAGAGGCATATGGATTTTATTATGCTATTTTGGTGATGTACATCAAGAATTATCCTTTTATATGAAAATATGGAGCCCATTTCATGTAATATAAATGTATTCATGTTTTAATTCTATCCATAATACACATGCATGTATATTTTATTAAGTATATATCACAAAAATATGTGCTTTCTTATGGTTCTACGTTCATTAGATGAACCCCACAAAACCAATAGACATATTAATGAAAGTGTCTTTAAAATCATGGGATATTTTGCAAGGAAACTTATTTGATCTAAATAAATATTTATTTGGAGTTGTGTCGATGGTTTTACATATTTTACATTTTATTTTAATAGATATTATACTAATATTTATATTTTACCATTGAGTAATTTTTAGATGTATTAAATTTATGATCATTTGTAGGATATTGTTAGGACATGTTCAAAATGTTTTGTTATTATATATTTCTTATTGTTGTTGTAACATTTAATTTGTTATTTATTTTAATTGAAATTTAGAGTATAAATCTCTCCTCAAGAAATGTCCTTATACCCTTTGTACTAGTCATATGAAATTATTGAATGAGGATCACACTTTAGGCCATGTGAAATTTTATGTTTGTGGAACTATCTTGTATAGGTTAAATGATATCAAAATATTCTCACCAAGGATCAATACCAAATAAAGTGCATTTAGCAGTACTAAAAATGTTCATTTTTAGTGCTTAAAATCAATGACAACCTATGAAATATTAAGATCCCTCAAGATTTATAAATACTATAAAACGTTTTGATAAAGGACAGTTTTATCATTATTCATTGAAAGGTTAGAAAAAGGTTATCTTTAACTATGATTTTTCTTAGTCCTAATAAATGTTAACCGTTATCAGTAGTATATGAAGTGCTAATAAAGGGTACCTTTATCAGCGCTTCAAGTTGTGCTAATAAAGGCCATTCTAGATACTACACATTTTAATCCATGTATAATCCCTATAAAATAAAACCAAATCACAATACATAAAAAGTAATATAATTATACATAAAATAAAAGTGAAAATATATAATTAAATTCAAAAAAAAATTGTAACAAAAATTTAAGAAAAAAATACTATTTTAATTAAATTTCAATCATTCGATTGTAAAATTAAATGAGCAAGTAAAAATTATAATAGACATTCCAAAAAATCCATGTTTCTTTTTTGTATTTGTAATCTAACCCCTAGTCATGATATTATTTCCCAAAAAGCACCCTAGATTGAGAAAAACAATGCAACTATATAAGTAAAAATTATTTATATTATTTATACTATAAAGAAATTAATTAAACCCAAAGTTACAATTTTTAAATAGAAACACACACATTGCATCGTATCGACCACATCATGTGTCTGATTGAGGTTAGGTCAATTCCTACACATGAAAATGAATTATGGATCATCTTTCAAAAAATTTAATCAATTATAGCAAATTAAATTTGTTTTGTAAATTTGATTTCAGTTTTCTACTAAAATGGAACTTTTGTATTTAAAAAGTTCACTTTGATTCATATCGACCACATCATGTGTCATAATGATGTGTGGTCAATTACTACTCCTAAAAATTGAATTATGTATTATTTACAAATAAAATTAAAACAATATGATCTCATTTTCAAGGTTTTGGATATTTAATGTGTGTTTTAAACTAAAATGACACATTTGTATTGAGAACACGTAGTGTGAGTCATATTGACCACATCATGTGTTAGATTGGAATGAAGTCAATTCATACACATTAATAATCAATTATGGCCAATTTTTATAATTTTCAAAAATAATATGGTCATGTTTTATCTATTTTGGTGATTTGGCAGGCATTCTAAACTAAAATGGAACCTTTCTATTGAAAACAAGCACTTTGAGTCATATCAATCACATCTTGTATCAGATTATTCTGTGGTTGATTCATATAAATAAAAAATAAATTAAGGAACATTGTCCTAAATTTTGAAAACAATTTGATCTCATTTTCTTGGGTTTGACTAAGGGATGAATTTTAAACTGAATGTTTTTTTAATATTGAAAACACATACTTTGAGTCATAGAGTCCACATTGTTTGTCGTATTGGTGTATAGTGAATTCTTATGTGTAGAAATTTTATTATGGTTAGTTTTTAGAGTTTTAAAAAAATATGATCATGTTTTATAATTTTTGGTGATGTTATACAGGTTTTAAACAAAAATGGGACATTTCTATTAAAAACACAAACTTTGAGTCATATCGATCATATCATGCCTCAGATTGATGTGTCGTCAATTCATCATTGTCAAAAATGAATTATGGAAAAAATTCCTAAATTATAAAATGATATATTCTTTATTTATCAATATTGGATATTTCATGCATGTTTAAAAATAAAATAACACTTTTGTATTGAAATCATACAATATGAGGCATACGAACCACATCGGGTGTCGGATTAAAGTCTAGATGATTCCTATAGGTCACAAATGAATTATGGAACTTTTTCCTAATGATTGAGTGAAATATAATCTCATTTTTGTATTTTTTTTGATATCTGATGAGTTTAAAACTAAAATGTTATTATTTATATTAAAAATACATAAATAGATTCATATAGACAATATCGTATATCATATTATCATGTGGTCAATTTCTAAATGTGTCAAAATATCTATTGATAATTTACATAATATTTTAAAAAATATGATCTTCTTTGGTCATTTTTGATGATTTGGAAGTTTTTTTAAACTAAAATGGGACATATCTATTTAAATAATGAAATTTTAGTAATATCAGTCATATATTGTTTCAGATTTATGTGAATTTAATTCATAAACATCACAAATTAATTATGTACTAGTTTTAAAATTTCTTTACAAAACATTGATCTTTTTTTCTAGGTTTTATTTATTTAATGTCTATTTTAAACTAAAATGAAACTTTTGTATTAATAGCATGTACTTTGTGTCATATTAATTCCATCATGAGTGAAATAGAAATTTGGTCAAATCCTACAAGTCATAAATGAATTATGGACTACTTTCCAAATGTTTGAAAATAGCCTTATCTTGTTTACGTGGTTTTGGCTATGTGTTTTTTGTTAAACTAAAATGATTATTTTATATTACAAACACGATCTTTGAGTAATATTGACCATATTGTGTGTTGAATATTAATGAGTTCAATTCCTAATTGTGAAAAATGAATTATGGATCATTTTTATAAATTTAGAATACAATATGAGCTTGTTAGGTTGATTTTGTCGATATAACATGTGTTTTAAACAAAAATGGAACCATTATATTGAAAACGTTCACTTTGAGTCATATAGGACACATAATGTATTTGATTGATGGGTGGTCAATTCATATACATCAAAAATGAATTATGAACTATTTTTACAAAGTCTGAAAACAATGATATCATGTTTTCTAGATTTTGGCTATTTGATGCGTGAATTAAACGGAAATGACATGTTTGTATTGAAAACAAGCATTTTACATCATACCAACTGCATCATGCTTCATATTTAGGTGTTTAAACTCTTAAATGTCACAAAATAACTATAGACTATTATCCAAAATTTTGAAAAAAATGAGTTCATTTTCTCAATTTTGTCTATTTAATGAATGTTTCAAACTAAGATGATACTTTTGTATTGAAAAATATCATTTTTAGTAAATATGATGAAATCAAGTGTTATATTTAAGTTATGTAAATTTATACACTTCAAAAATATAGTATGGACTATTTTTCAAGAGTTTGAAAACAGTTTGAGCTCATTTTCATAATGTTGCATACTTGATGAGTGTTTTAAACAGAAATGGAAATTCTTTATTGAAAAAAAAAACTTAAATTCATAAAAACTAACATTTTAAAATTAAATTAAATCATTTTAATAATTTTTTTAAACAATATGAGTTCATTTTCTCAATTTTGATGATGTGACATGCATTCTAAATTAAAATTAAATCTTTCTATTGAAATCTTGAACATTTATACATATGAGTGAAATAATGTGTAATATTTATATGTGGTTTATTCTTGGATGAAAAAAATTAATTATGGACCATTTTTCTAAATTTTAAACACAATCTAACCTCATTTTCACAATTTTGGTTATTTTAAGGATGTTTTAAACTAAAATGACATGTTTGTATTGAAAATATATATTTTGAGTAATAGTGGCCATGTAGGGTGTCAAATTAACATGATATAAATTCCTAAATGTGAAAGATGACTTATGTATTCTTATCAAAAAGATTAAAAAAATTCAAATCTTGGTTTCTCAGATTTGTCTATGTGTCGTGTGTTTTAAACTAAAATAACAGTTCTTTATTGAAAAAATGAACTTTGGATCATACCAACTTCATGGAGTATTGTATTGACATGTGGTAACAACTTACATAAGTTGAATTAATTTTTTATTGTTTTTCTAAATTTTAAAAACTATCCTAGATTTTTTGGTGATTTTTGTAGATATGACACTCATTTTGACCGAAAATTACACCTTTTTTTGAATACAGGAACATTGAGTCATACCAACCACATCATGCAGTAGATTTATGTGTGTTTAATTCCTACTAATCAAAAATGACTTATGGATCAATATAATAAAGTATTAAAACAATATTAATTTTTTTGTTTGGTTTTGATCATGAGACATTTTGTTGAACTAATGAGTGAATTTAACAAACTAATTATCAGATAAAAATGATATGAAAATTAATTAAAATAAAGTAGCTTAAATGATAATAAAATTAACTAAATAAGTTTTTATAATTCACCTATTTATGATGTCTCCATACATTCTGACTCTATATATTCTTCCTATTAATTTAAAAAACAAATTTGATTCCCTATATTATAATTTTCCCTGAAAACATATCAAAAATAATATATGAGCACTTTTATACTAATGATTCACATCCTGAGTTAATTTATATAGTCATATCACATAATATATCACAAACACTATAATTAATCTCAAATTTAATGTCAAAAAACATTTCAACCACATGCACACTGCTCACTCATATCTAAACAAATTTACTTATTTTGAGTATGTAGATTGTTAGAAATCATGATAGTAATTTGAAAATATAGGAAAACCAATGATTAAGAAATATTTATAACTAAATTTTAATTTCCATTTGAAATTACCTATTTGGGGATGTTAGTATTTAGATGGTATATGATATCTTTTATAAATTTTCAAACATAATATCTATAATAATTCTCAGTATCTTTCTTTATGAATTATAGAAACACTGACCAAGATAAGTAAAAAATTTAAATTATGTTTTAGTAGTAAAATGATTCTATATATAACATAATTTATTATCATTTTATGTATTCATCATTCTTCTTATTTTCAGGAACTGGCCTCATTCTATGATTTACACTATATTTAGCAATCTACCTATCATAACAAAATTCTTGTTAAAAAACATATAATTTTATGTTTATATATAACTTTTTACAATGCATTAGAAATGCATAATACACATCAGTTTTTGTAATTTTTTTGAAATACATTCATTGGTTCCTAAAAATAAATATTTTTGGTATCGAAATTGATTGTGATATGCATCTGGTGCTTCCAAACAAAATAATAATTAATTAAAAAAAAAATATATTCTATGTGCTTAGATTTCATTGTTTTATCCCAAAATTGTAGGAATGAAAATGATTTTTTAATATATTATTTTATTCTCAAAATCCTCATTTAGAGTATATTTTTTAATATCAGTTTCTTCAAACTCCATAGAAATTTCTTTCCTGGAAATGATACAAGGATTAATGAATCCAAATCATGATTCACATGGTTTTCCATTTAAATAAAATTAATATAAAAGGATGATTAAAATAGTAATAGTTTTTAGATTTAATGAACATATTAGATCCTTTTTAGAAATATATACTATGAAAATAAACATTATGTATGTATTCACAATTGAGAATCTGATCCATTAAAACTTGAGAGTATCATTTATACTATTGAGGCCAACCACATTTTCAATGAAAGTTCCAAATATTTATTCTTCATATGGAATATAGTAAATATATCTATCTTTTTATGCAGTGTCTATATGATGTTTTAATGATAATATATGTTGTAGTGGAACTATTTGGAAGAATCCTCTCTCAAAATGTCCTTTTTTATAATTAAATTCACTAGATTATCTGGATTGGACCTTTCATTGCCCCATAATTTTATCTGTATGTAGTACCATACCTCACCTCATACCTTTTTGATCATCTGTTATAGGTATTTCATTTGAAAATTTGTATTAAGGAAATACCTCATGTATATTTATAATATTATATGGCTATATTAAAAACATTCCAATAACATCATTGACCATTGTAATATCAGGATCATAAAGTGGAATAGGTAAATCAATGCTCAGCTTTTGACCTACTTCAATTCCCACTCTCATTTTATCTTTTTGTAGTTATTTGTTATGTAGTTTCTCTCCTAGTATATTATACCATACCCATCACAATAAGGCTATTTGTGTGTGTTAAAAGATAAAAATCACATAAGACATTACCCAGTTAGATTTTAGTAATATAAAGTTATTTGAAGTTGTTTGATTCTCATTTATGAGAAAGAGTAATGAAAAAATTTGTTACCTCAGGTAAGGTATATGTTTGATGGGAATGACTAAACTCAAACCTAGTAAGGTCATTTGGTTATTCATATACTGATCTTTGTTCCACTATCGGTACCCTTTGATCCTTTCATATTGTTCTGATAAACAAGATAGGATAATAATTTCATGAAAATTATATATTTTAAAATGAAATACTCTTATCATATTATATATATATATATATATATGTTATTTTGGTTTTTCATCTCTAAATATGTTTGATGAGAAACTCTAAATCCTACACCTTTAAACGTCCATATTATTTTATCCAGATCAAACCCACTAAATGTATTTTTTCTTATGGTATGATAACTATCGATTCTTATGTCTAAACCATGTAAAAAACATATGAATTTAAATATATAATTTAATATAATACTATAATAAATCATAACTAATTAATATAATGTCATACATTCATATGTTTCTCATACTAATTTTATGTTTTTGTCAATTATTTTACACTCATTACTTACATGGGCCTCCTTCAATATAACATGACGTGCAATGGGATTAGATTCAGATATTGATTAATAAATATGAATATAAAAAATTAATATATATTGTTTTATATCATATAAACATTTATTGTTGATTTTAAATACCTACAAATTAATTCTGTAGTGAATCATACACCGTCCTTGCTTTGAGATAGTGTTACATTAGTTATAATGCACATTGTTTATTTTTAATAGTCCATTATTTCATGAATTAATAATTTTGAAACAAATTGAAAAAAATAATCAATATAAATTAATATATGATCAACTAAAAATCACTAGGAATTATTTCTCATCATGATGACGGATGAAATAAGTCATTGTTTTTGGATTTATAATGTGGGTATAATTAGCTGGAGGACTTAATTTTACTTTACGCATAGCATCCCAGGGATGAAACTTGGTATGACGAGTCTGGAAAACTCTTTGGGCCTTTCCATCATCCATAAAAAATATTTATTATAGAATTCATCTATAATATATGAAATTTGTAGGGAATAATGAAAATTAATCAATGTTTCATTATATAATTTTTCTAAAAAATAGAAAAAGTATATTGTGACATTACCATAATATGTTCCTCCAAGGATTCCTTTATTACTTCATAGAAATGGATCTATGAATCCATATCAATTTTCATATTCATCCTCATATTTACCCCAACATATCTAATGAAAATTTACATATTTGGGTCAATATGTTGTCCACATTGATTCCACTCATCCTCAAATTTTATACCCATTCTTATTCCCTTACTAATTTTATTCGAAACTGTTATGCAGTGTCATTATTTTTTCATTAATAATTTTTTTATCAATTAATAATTCTATAATTTTTGAATGAACCACCTATTCTTCCTTGAGATGGTAAACAACATCATTTTCATAAGATAGTGTCTTAAAGATTAGTCAAATATTTAAATATGAATATGTTAATATAGTAAAGAACAAATAATATTATGAGGAAGTGAAAAACACTTTAATGTATTAATTAAAAAAATTTTAAATGGTTTAATGGATTAAGATACTCTATTGATAATCCAAATCCACTCTTTATAGTCCCCTATAATATAAAATACATTTTCTACATTTGGACAACCATGAACTGATTGTGATCTCCCAACAAAAGTGGCATCTTTGATTGAATTTTTATCTAACCAAATAGTTGTTTTAGTTTCTAGCATAACAATTAACCAATTCTTATTTTATGAATTTGATATATAAAATACTTTCACTAATTTTGAGCCCATTATGAATGGATTTTCCTTTCCCCATTCTACACCAAAATTCACCTTCACATATCCCATTTCATAAAATTTCACCAAAATCCTATTTTCAACCCATTTATAATGAAAAATAAGCACTTTAAATGTTGTATAATCCCACTCATATATATATATTTTATAATGTTGAAATATGATATATTTAGAAAAATTGTATTTCAATATTTGGAACCAGATATGTGTATCTCTTCCTCAACAAGAATAACTTTATTGTTTTTCATTGTACTTCGGTCATCATATTCTTTTGTATATAATGTTTACCCATTGATTACAAAACTAATATAATAAATCAAATTTACATGTAGTCACATGGCTATCCATTAAAGTTGTTCAATAATTAAATTTTTATTTTAAAATAACATATTATAAATATGATCTTTGATCCATGAGATATTCATTTAATTATCTGTATTTGATATCCACCCTTAACCCCTTGAAGGATTCAAATCTATAATAATTATTTTTGGGATTCAACGAATGGATAATAATTTTCACTATTATGAAATATGTTACGTTTAACTTTCTCCCTTTCCTGGTAGTTAAGTGTAACAATATCTATTTTTAAATTCCCATTTCCCATAAGGCATTCATTGTTTTAGGAATTTTGGAGACCGATGTTATCAACATATAATAGGTAATCGGTACACAATTAAATATATTCTTTCAAACAAATATTGTTCTTCAATACAACCCTCTAGTAGACATTGATTCTTGACCTATACTTTCAAAATATTCTTATATTTTTAAATGGAGAACATTTATTTATAATGGATAGAACCACATAGTTGAACCTCTATGACAAATATAATCATCGGGTGGACCATTATATTAAATAATGATGGTGCGAAGAACATCTCTAATTCAAATAATATGACTAAAACCACATTATTCATCATTATGAGCTCTGTCAAGTCTATAACACTATAAAATAAATTTTTTCTACAAGAATTATAGTAAGAAAATTTCTGATATTCTAAAAAATTAGAGTGGTAATTCAAATAAAATTGATCTTTTTTTTCAACTTGGGACTGTAAAGTTTCTTGACAATAGATTGCTGAAAATATCATCAATATATTTTAATTTTTCAGATAGTTTATTACCCATTAGTGGAGATGGTGTTGTTCATTGTTAATGTTCCCATATAATTCAATATTCTAGGATCAATATTTATGTTGTGGTGGTAAAAAAATTGATTTCCTTAAATCACAGTCTGGGAGTAATGTTTCTACTAAAATAAGTTTTTACATTGATCACAATTTGGACACACCAATATTCCATTAATGATATATCCTGACAAATTTTTATAAGAAGAAAAGTGATTTATCATCCCAAACAATATGGCCCTCGACGTGAATTATTCTCTTCTATGATAATCATAAATTATAACACATGTATCCCACATCAATTTTAGGTCTTTGATCAATGGATACAAATAGACTTCAATATCATTACCAGGTTGTTTTGGTCCAAATATAAGAAGATACAATATAATATATTTATTCTTCATGTGAAAACATTACGGAAAGTAAAAATTTACCTACATGAATGGACATTTACTATGAGTATTAATATATACCCCAAAAGTATTTATCCCATATATAGATAATACATGTCTGAATTTTCTCAGCAATTTTAAAAATTCATGATACTCAAAATAAATTTTCTTCTATCGAGGAGAGTCTGTTAGATGATGTAATTTCTCATATTGAATTATTGAATTTGAATTCCATGTCAATTTTCTCTTAGTTTCTTGACATCCATAAAGTGTTCTATACTGTGTAATGATATAAAGTATGATACATCTTCAAAATACTTGATTCATTTTTTTATCAATATAATCCATACTTAGTTTACTTTATTAGTGAATTGTGGTCTATGGGAAACATTGTGAAATAATTTATACAAACATATATTTTTTTAGAGAACATTCCCATTTAACATATCATTCGTTTAACATAATTTTTTTATATATAATTTTATTTTTTGATAGTATAATATCATTTAAGAGATCAAGTAGTTCTTTAAATATTATTTTGATCCATCCACATCCAACATTATGATTATATAACTTCAATTTAGCTAATAATGTTGTGAAATTAATACAACTAGTATAAAATGGTCCCTTAGAAATTTTATTTAACCTCTCAAAAAAAATTACAATCATGAAGTTTATCTACAATTTTCATTTAAATTTCGTCCATATGATCACCATCATTATTTATACAGGTATTTGTATCAATTTGTTTATAAACCAAAGTATCAACCCAATCAGTTTTAATGTTAAATTTTTTACCTTGTTTATTCTAAAATTTATATATCTCATCTATTTTGTGGAAAATAAAATGTTCTTCAAACATTTATAGACTAATATTTTTTAAATAAAAATAATAAAAACATGGAAATAGGATTTTATAAGGTTAGTACTCATTATATTTTTCAAACTACATGAAATCTTAAACTCTATATTTACACTATTTTTTCTTATAACTAATGTTCATAATTTTCAATTAATATCAATTCTATTTAGTTCATAAAATATTAATTTTTGGAAAAAAAAATTAACATAATATATTCATAATCAAACATGAATGTTATATATAATACTAATAAAGGGAAACCAGTATATTATTATTTTAAATAATTTCAGTATGCTTTTAATAAAATGGTTAATTTAATTTAAGAAGATAATTACACCACTTGTGATAGTTTTTACACTATTTATTAATAAAATATGATCACTAGAAGCTAATATGGGATGAGTACTGCTCAGAGTAGTTCAAGAAAAATAGGTTCAGGTCCGGAAGAGGTGGGGGTGAGTTTCTAGAAGTAAAATGAAATAATAACTATTAAGGATATAAGTATGATGAGGATTAAAGTAGTCTCCCTGAAACTAATTTTTTTTGGTTTGGGAGTTGGTGAAGTACTTGAATACATTTCTTAGTTTTATGCGTAAATAAAAAAAATAAACATCATAATTCTGATCTCTATAAAGGGATCCTTGATTATTGTGACCATGAGAAGGCTTTGTTGGATTGTCTTACATTTTATCATGCTGACACATCCATTATAATTTCAATTTTCAAAGAAATTAATTAATTACTCCATGAAAACGAAAATATTCTTAGTTTAAGGATTGAATTTCAGTAGCACATAGCATCTTGTAACAAAAAGGTTGTAATTCAAGGATTGTTTTTGTAACCATTATAGGTGGGAGTAAAAATACTGGTAGGATTTTATGTTTATTGACTTAGTATGTGTTAGTATTGGTGGTGTTTCATTGACTCTTTTATCATAGTTTTAAAGTAGTTATAAAACTCAGGTGATTATCACATGTCAATAGAAAATTTTCAAGTATCGTGAATTCAAAGATCCAAAAATAGTAGTGAGAAATTGAAATCATATAAGACATTTGAATATTGATAAGTATATGTCAACCCATGTTCCTTATTTCCTTTAATTATGAAATATTACCAATGATATGTATCCACTTCAATCATAAATGTGTCAACTCACATTTATTCCAATTTAATATGTTTTGGTACACATTACATCATAAATCAAGGGATTTAAAATGATCATTGTATTTATAACTAAAGAATATTTTATACAAAATGTAAATAAAATGGATTTCTTACTCAACTGAATCACTAACATACATATATTAATCTAATAATTACAAAAAAAAATATGTTGGAAATAATTTTTTATTTGATATATTTATTCCCATTGAAACTCTTTTCCTTTCATTCCATTTAATTTAGACCAGGCTATCTAAATTTGTGTAATAATATCTTTCCTTGAATCAATAAAGTTAATGTAATCATCAGATTTTGATATGGTTTTAATGATCTTATAATTTCATGAAACTAATGGATGAAACTGTTATAGATGATAGAATTTAAGTTGCATTCCATTTAATCTCTATCTATTTTTATTATTCTATAACATGTATTATAAGAATACCAAAAAATATATCTGTACTATAACCCACTAACAAACCCCTATTTCAATATTAGTTGATATACCTATCTTTGGTATATGTCACATATCCTAGGATATCCAAAAACTCTATTCAATTTCCTTAAAAACACTATAAAAATTTTCTATTAATAAACATTACAAAAAAATTAATTATCAAGGAAACATAAACATTTAAAAATGATACACAATATATGAAAATAATAATAATATTCTGTATAAAAATTCTATTTTAAAAAGAATAATATTTTATACGAAAAACATGAAAGTTTTATTTTACTTAAAATAAATTTAATTTGAATTAAAAATATATTATTCCAAAAAACCAAATAATTCATAAAATGTTTAAATAAAATTAATTAATAGAATATTGATAATAAAAGTGATGGTGAGGGGGAGATTGAATAGACAATGGCTCGAGGAAAGAGATATTATGTGGAACATGGGAAAATGATTGATACTTTAGACTTAGAGATAATTACCATATTTCTACAAAAAAACAATGTTTACTTATCTTTTTCAGTCACGAACTTACATGATAGGTGGGAGGGTTTTTTATAGTGCGTAGCTATGTGATCCATTCAATCAGAGTCAGATTTAATGATGAATAAATGAAAATAATCATGAAGGTGGGGGAGAGGGAGAGGGTTAACTAACACTGGCTTTAAGGAATAAAGATTGGGTGGATAATCAGTGAGGTAGATCAAGGATAGATATGATCACTTGTGCAGGAACTATTTAAACCAATTGGGAAAATTAAAAACAAACAAAGGTGTTTGAGGGGTGAAACGGATCACGATAAAATACCTTGATTTTAATATATGATTTTAATTTCAATAAAAAAATTGATTAACATTAAACAAGGATAAATATTTGGAAACTCATTTATGTCGAAGAAAACCATTCAAACTAAATAAAAAAATTAATTTTCAATTTCAAAATCCTTAAAACCTTTTTATTATGAATAAAACTTCCCAAACTAGAAATTTAGCCATAAATTAAATTTATAAAAAATTAATATCTCATTAAAGTAACTCATTATATCAAAAAAAAAGTATGTATATATGAATATATTAATCTATTTAATATATGAAAATGATACATTATTCAATAATAATTACTTTTCCTAACTTTAAATACCAAATTTATAATTTAACACAAGAAACAAACAAATTCAACTACTTCTTTAAAATATTTCATTTCATAATAAATATAATTTAAAAATGAATTTAAGGGTCCTTTATATTTAATAGTAAAATTTTTCAAAATCACTTTACATGTAAATCATAAAATTTAGATATATACATGAAAACTATAAATAAAAATAGAAATAGAATTTTTTTGTAATGCTCTATTTGAAAAAAAATACAAATGATATAATTTATAACTCTCTTTTTAATGTACTAAACTACCCACTATGGAATTTTTTATGAATAAACTATTAAAATTCAATTATATTTAAAACATTATTAAAATTTAATTTGATTTTGGAAATAAATTTTAAAACAATTTTATGTTTCATTTGATGAAAACTATATTGAAGCATTATAAAAAATCACATGAATGGTCAAAGCCATAAATTATAGATAACTAGATAGGTAAACCCATCAAAGAAAATATAAATTCTTTTTATGTAACCAAAATCCAAAATTAAATCCTATGTTAAACTTAAAACAAAATATTATACTAAATGAGAAAGTATACTAAACCCATTTTTATTAGGGAAAAAATCATTAAACAAAACATTCTAATAATTTTATCAAATATATAAAAATATACCACAAAAATTTAATTTTTTATTTAATTATTGACCATGAAAACTACCCTTTAAAAAATATATAAATTTTAATGTTTCATTATTACACTAACTATTACCAAAAAAATGAATAAAATTATTAATGAAATCTATGGTAAAAAATTAAATCATCTAAGGTACCTTATAAAAAATGGAAAAACATGGAATCTCCTAAAATGCAATTGCACAGATGAATAAAATCCCTAAAAATTATGATATAATGATCATAAATAGAACCTAAAAACCCAAGGTATTGAGACATTAAAAATATAGAATTTGTCCCAAAATATGGTTCGGGAAATAGTGTGCAGTAGTGAGGGACTAGAAACAAAAACGTGGTTGGGGGAAATGAAGGATAAATTGTATAAACCCAAAACTTGGAACCATGAGACCACTGATCCAAGATTACGCCACACTAACGCACATCACAAAACCCAAAAATTAATTAATGATAGAGGAGGGGGAAAATAGCATACCTTAGATTTGAGGCTAGATTTATTCGGGAGAGCATCCAAGGGGGAGCGACAGAAGCACATGACATCCCCGAGAGCTTGAGCAGCATAATTAAAAAAAATTGGACTAGGGTTCTTTTTAAAACATCAAGGTGGATTTTATCAGCACTTCCAACAAAGCACTAAAAAATAGCAGTGTTATCAACAGTAAAATAATATGCACTGATAAAGGTACATTTTATCAACTTTTTTTTAGTACTGATAATGATATCTTTTATTAGTGCTTATTTAGTGATGATGAATATTTATAATTATAATTATAAATATTTATATCTCTAAATATATTTATAAATATTTTTATATAATTATAAATGTATTTATATCATTATTAATATTTATATAATTATATAAATATATAATAAATAGAGATGTAATTATATTAAATATATTCATTACAATTTTAAAATTATTTTAATATATAATTATTTATTTATAATAATATAATTAATTTTAAAAAATTATACTATTTAATTTATAATTATTGATATATAATTTTATAAATATAATAAATATGCAATTAAAAATATATTTATATCATTATATATATTTAATGAATATATATATATATAATTATAAATATAATAAATATATTCATTGTTGAAATATATGTATTTTAACATTATAATTGTATATATATTTATATCATTATATATATATATATATTTTTTGATATATATTTCTGTCATTTTATATATTTATATATTGATATATCTATTTTAAAAATATTGGAGGAGGATGTCGAGTTTAGAGGCTCTCCAATTCTGATTGTGAATTGGGCGTTAGAGAAATGGCTCTTCCATTCTACTTGGGTTCAAAATTTCTATCAGCAAGAAAATTTTTAGTAGAGATTTCTTCTTATGAGACTCTATTATATCATAATGAAGGTTCTTTGGCTGAGCATGAAGGATCGGGTTTTCCCACCAATTTATATAAATCCAATGGCTTACGTCCACTAGTTTCGTTCATTGATTCCTCCACTGGTAAATCCTCAAGAAAGGTTATACAGTTCCCATTGATGTCAATCTAGAATCCTATTCCGAAAGGATAGCCATGGGTTGAAATTATCTTATTTTGAGGCTTGTCATCCCTAAATGGGAAATTAACAGAAAAGTGATGATTTTATAAGGAGGGTCTCTTTATAATGGGTATTCTCATATTGGGGTTGTGTATCCCTTGGTCGTGGTTTCTTCTACTACTTTTTTCTCCTCATGAGAATAGCAATTTCAAGTATGGAGCAATGGTTCACTATTTCTGTATCATGTATCCCTCCATCTACAAGACTGGTCTCTTGATTTCAATTTCTCAAAGGTTATGACCACATTCACCAAAATTTGGATCAATTTAAATTGGCTCAACCCGATAACTTTGAATCTGAGGATATTTTATGATATCCCAATGGAAATTAGAACACAAATTCATTTGGATAGTGTGAATAAAATATTTTGGTTTGATCACTATGAAATAATGTTGATTTAGGTTGATCTAAGTGATACCCTAATTGAAAATTTTATTCTCACCACTCCCAGGGATGATATCAACATTTTTTTAGATTATGAAAAATTTCCACATTTTTCTTTCGACTATTTGGTTGTTAATCATTATTTAGAGAATTGTCAAAAAAGGAAAAAAATTGAAGCTTGTAGAATGAATGGAAATATGTCTAATGATTTCATGAGGAATGGGAAAGAGGAAAATCCGTTTAGGGTGCTTCTCAAAGTGAGAACCTACAATAGGAATATGGGAAGACTACTGTGATGAATTCTAGTCCGGGAACTACCTCAATAGATTGGTTGGATATTGCTGATGAAATGGAAGAAACATTTTCTCCCCAACACATTGATTTATTCAATGGAGTGTAAGATAGAAGGTTAGATGTAACAAGTAAGGTACGATTCTCTTTTAAGGATGATCTTAGACCTGGCTAAAATGATGGTGACGATGTGTCTTCTCATACAGTTTCCACTTCCTATCATTCTAGGAATTTGGAATATTCACTCTTGGATCATTGTAATTTGAAAACTATGCATACATGTTCCAATCATTGTAATCTGCAGACTATGCATATATGTTCTTGTCTGGCTTCTTTCCCTACACAGATCATGGATTATTTGGAAGTGGAAAAGGCTGTTGATATTCCTAGAATATCCATGGGATTAATTCATGGTTATTTACATGGGAATTTGGAATCATCCAATGAATTTATTACTAGTCAGTCTAAGAATCTGGTGGGTTCATTATTTCCTTAGGGTGATCCTTGTATCGAATCGATATATAAATGGAAGGGTAATCTCGATGGGGATTCTTCTGGAGATATAACTTGTTACGATGTAGAGAAAACCACACCAAATAAGGATCGTGGAATGCTAGAGATAATGATTAATCCCATTGGTTTTATATCTTCTCTTCTAATAAATATTGAGATTTATAATGAAGAATCATCAAGTCATGGATGTGAGATTTTTATCCAAAATGTTGTGGATGTGGAAGGGGGATCACAGATGGTTATCTCTCTAAAGGCACAAACTTTTACTGATAATGTTAAAGAGAAGATCCTCATGAAGAAAGATGTATCTGATTTGGAGAGGGAAGAGCTAGGAGAGTCTTGGAAACAAGACAAGATATGGCAGCATGGTCAACATCCAAAAAACCATGGTCGAGGACATGGTCGGGAAGATTGGGTTGGTGCAAGAGGGTGTGGCAGTTCCAGGTCTTCTTCCAAGGGCATCACACTAGAATAGAAAAAGCTCAAGGAGAAGTACTCAGTGCTCTTAAAGCAATGAAACTCACAGTCAAACTGGGAAATTTTTTATGATTCATATCACTCTAATCATTATTAAGGGAATGAACCTATTCTTGATTTATAGGATTCTTTTTTTGAATGAGGGCATACCTCTTTGTATGACCTCATTTATCCTCTTTCTCCTATCTCTTTTATTTTTCTAATAAAATTTTAAGATAGGGCCTGCCTGTCTTCTGATCCATTTGATTATAGGTTTAATAAATATAAATCCATTAAATATATTATTTATATTATTTATTTAAATATTTTAATTAAAATTGTTTAGTTATTTATTTATAATTATATAAATATTTGTAAAAAAAATATTTTTATTTATTTTTAATTATAAATTTGCAATTTAGTAAATATAGTAAATATTCATTTATAAATATAAATTTACAAATAAATTTTGTTCATTATTAATGAATATAACATATTAAATGTGTGAATGTCAAATATAAGAGAAATTGAATAATTAAGAATAAGTAAACAAAAAATTATTGAAAATTTTATAAGTTTTATTATTCAAATAAATTATAAATAAATATGGATATATATTGAAATAAAGATACATACATATTGAATATATTAAAGAATAGTAAAAATATATGTATAAATAAATATTATTAAATTATTAAATTTGAAAAAAAATAAAAAATAATCTTAAAATGAATAAATAATACTAACTATAATAATATTAAAAATAATTAAATTTAATTTTATGATTAAATAAATAATATATTAAATATATTATGTTACTAAATGAAATTATAAAATTAATAATAAATTTTGAATAAATTACATATATATTAGGTTTTTGTGATTTCATATAATATGTCATTAATTACACAATTATTTTTCTGTTTGAAATTAATTAATGTATATGTATATAAAAAAGATTAATATATTTTAAATTGTATAATGGAATTATATAATTTGTAGAGTCTATTAATTAAATAAATAATAATAATAATAATGTATGAATTTAAAAAATTAATAAATGTTATTTATAAAATAGATCATTTAAAAAATTAGAATTGAATATTTATATATGTTAAAATGGAATTGAATACATGTTAATTATATAAATTACGGCCACACTAAAAAAATTAATACTAAAGAATAAGCATTTATAAAAAATATTGAAATTAGATAAAATTAAAAACATATTAAACAATGAAAAATTGAAAATTAATGAATTAAAAAAATATTGAAATATATTTAATATTATTGATGAATAAATAATATTAAAAATTAATAAATTTGATAAAAATAATAAAAAGTAATAAATTTTATATATTGAATAAAAACATAAAGAATTATAATATTTTCTGATTAGAAAAATAATATAGATTTAATATATTATGTTAATAAATGAAATTTTATTATGAATTTTAAAAATTCAATAAATTACTGAAATATTATGTGTGTGTGTGTTGTATATAAAAATGCATTAATTGCATTTATGCAAGTGTGAAATCAATGTAACACACTTTCGATTGATGTTAAATTTAGATGTCAATAAATAATCAATTAAATTTCAATTACTTGATATAATGAAAAAATATTTTTAATTAATATTAATTTTTTATTATAAACCATTCTTCAATAAATATATTACTAATTTAATGTAAGCATAATTATATTATATTGTATAAAGCATATTTAATGAAATCTTATATATATTGATATATATATGTATATAGAAAAATATATATATATATATATATATATATTTATATTTATATATTGTTTCAAAAATATTAAATGTGTTTATGAATAATTATTCAAAAAAGGCATTAAAAATAAAGAAGACAATAATATGTTTTGAATTATTACATTTTATTCATTTTCTATATTTATATTTAATATATATTATTAATTTATATTTATAATTAATATATATATATTAAATTTATTCATTCTTATTAACAAATTTTTGATTAATAATATTTATAATAATCTTTTAAATTTAATCATTTATAATTTTTTGGTTATTTATTACAATTTACTCATTTTATATATCTATATTAAATATATACTAATTATTAATATTTATAAATTATATATATGTGTATTAAATTTCCCTATTTTTATTAATAATTATTTAATTTATAAAACATTTAATATTTTTTAAAATTTATGCATTTTTAATTTTTATTTGTTTAATTATTCTAATTTATTCATTATATATATATAACATATAATATTGATTAATATTTATAATTAATATATATATATATAATTGATTAATAATTATTTAATTAATATAAATTAATATTTTTTAAAATTTATTCATTTTAATTATTATTTGTTTAATTATTTTAATTATTTTTGATAATTTTAATACTTATTTTTTAATTGGTTATAAAAGTTAGGCATTCATACAAGAAGTTCTGTTTATAGGGTCATATAGTGTGGCACGGGGCCGGGTCACGTAGGACCTTACCATACATATGAGGGTTGGCAAGTCATGTATGATAGATAGAGTGGGCCAAGGCCCACACGGACCCATGGAGGGGCCCATATGCATTTTTGTGAAAATTATAAGTGGGACCCCATCTCCGCACTAAACTTTTGAGCATGTGATATGGAAAAATCATTTATAATGAAGTGGTCAAACTTGTGCTATTTCGATGCAGGACACGCGCGCATTTCATGACCATTATAAGAGCTAAAAAATGTGCACATAACGGTTACCTTTTTCCAGTGTTTTTATCTAGTGCTGATAATGTATATCACTATATAATGTGGTTGTTATAGTAGTGGATAAATAATTAGACTATTATTTTCTTCTTTGTGAAACACAATCATTTCCTTTCTACTATTGTGACTTCTTAACCAAGGTTAAATGTAGTTCACTGAGTTGTAATTCATTCATGTTATAAAAAAACGATAATTTATCATTTATAACATGGTATAGAAACCAAGAGATAATTTTTAACTAATAACCACTATGAAATCAACACTTCATTAAAGAAAATGAAATTTTTCCCAGAAAAATACAGTTCGAATTTAAAAAAAATTTCAAACTCAACACTTTGTCAAATTAAATATAAATGTAATATAACAATTTCCTTCAATATTTTAATTCCCACTTTTAATTTGGGTTTTATATATTAAGATATATAACTAGTAAATGACTATGTGTACCATATATCACATAGATTTTATTATGATCTTATATGAGAACTATAATTTTGTTATTAGTTCTCTTTTTGGTAGAAGGATGGAAACCTTGATATAGTGAAAGAAGAATACCCAAACATGTGCCTATGTTACTTTGTAAATATTCCCAAGTGTGTGTCCAAGGTTATTAACCCATGTTCACCTTGTCTTGATTGTTCAAATACACTGTAGAATCTTCCTCGATTGTGAAATCAATCTATATGAGAGAACTTGTGAAATATTTCTCACCCATGCTCACTTGTGTGCCCATATATCACACCCTATTCCTGGTACAAATGATATTTCACACCCAGTCAACATGTTCCATTCCCACATATTTTAACAATAAATATACCCTATGGGTTTCTATTTTATGAATAATTGAACTCTTTGTAAATTAAAGAGATACTCAAGGAGCTCTTGGCACCATAGTATTCAACCTCCCATCAGATAGCTTAATTAAGCCTAAATATTAACTAGATTTAATTGAAAAATTGAGGGTAATTGTTTCAAATGAAGGAATAATTTACTAAAACATGTATCCAACGCCATATACTCCCTAATATTACCAAACTAGGGTGAATAAACCAACCCAAGATGATAAATTTGGTCTCTACTCAACAAAATCAAAGCTGGAGTCCTCTTCACTTGTATGGACCCTTTCCCAGGTCTCCTCAATAGAGTGACACTTTTCTCTACTTTTCCTCTTGGGAACCATATTCACCATGACTTCGAACTAGATATAATCCTTTCTCAGGCCTTCTTACTAGGATTTCAACTTCACCCTAACCTCACTATTTTAACCTCTTCATTATAATCTCTCGCTGAGGTGACACTTTGGTTGGGATCTCTCACCTGGGAAACACATAACCAAGGCCCTCTCACTTGGGTGATACTCCACTAAACCCTACCCAAGAGAACCATTTGACATGTTTTCTATGTTTATACATTAACAAATCATCCATGGAACCTCATTTTCTTGGTATTCTTAAATAGATAACATGGTTTTCCAAAATACCTTGCAGATACTCATTCGTTTGGGTAAACTTACAGTTAGGTGGCATCCATCTAGGCCTCTTTCATGGCCTCTAAAATTACATGAAAAATTTTCATGCACTATAGTTCAACCCTTTGATCATGTTATACTTTATAAAATTAATTTCTTAATTTTTCTCTCTAACTAATAAGTCCCCTATTGGATTCATAATCATGATTCCCCTTGTTAATAAGGGTCCATATCATGTGGAAACTGGTGAAGTAATCCCCGGATCATGCTACTCAAATCAATTAACCCATATCTAGTATATTTTTTTCCAAATAATACAGTAACTCCTTTAGTCCATTAATTGATCTATGGAGATATAATGGGACTCCTACTTGGTGTAATCCCCTTCCTTCTCTCATTTCATCCCTTTCATGAAATAAATATACTTATCTTATGACATTAAAATGCATGGTATGACCCTCTCACAAGACCTTAAATAGTGCAACTCAAACTATGTGGGTTTTTACTACTATTCATTATGCTATGTTGGATGACTCTTTTAGGATCAAGCATAATATCCAAAATTATATCTTCACTGGGACCATAATCTCGTCAAGACCATATTTCCCATGAATTAAGAAACTCTTCAGAGATACATATTAATTACTATCCAACCTTCATCAAATGTATATATTTCATTTTAAACAAACTTCATTAATGATCCACATCCATAATGATATATCATACCTCAAAGTACATATTCTATATGAGGTGAACCAGAAAAGTCTTCTCATTCTAAAGACTTATATCATCCATTTCTAGGAACCTTTCACCTTGAAGTACATTCATCTTGCATTTAAAATTCTTGGAATAGGTCCTAGATGTACAAACATAAAATAAACATAACTAGTTCATGTATACACAATATTAAAAAGGATAATAATTATTATTTATAACATGACCATAAAAGGAACATTGTTCTTTATTAATTTTCACAAAACTATGTGGGATTTTGATTCCCCTTTATTGAGATACATAGGAATCCACAGTCCAAGGTCTTTCGCCCATATTTTTATGTACATGGCCCTTTATTTATTCATTATAAGTATATATAATGATACTAGTAAGTTTTTATAGGTTCATAGGAGTTTTGGAATGCTTTAGAGGCATTTTTGGAGGCACACAGTTTGAACACGATTAGTAGAAACTATGCAACACCTCCAAAAAACTGTGTAAGGGAATATAGTGGTAACAGGGCTGGTGAGTGGTTGGCACACATTTTTTCCAAACCATATTGATTCCTAGGATAAAATATAAACTTTTTAATGTTTTGGAAATTCATTTTTGGCACATGGTTTTTTTAATTATGTGAGATTTCAGATTAAGATATCAACAACCACATTATTTTCACAATGATTTCCAAACTGTGCATCCTAATCATAAGGTGTATTATTAGCCCTTGTAAATTATTGTATAAAATTATATTTAATTTCAATAATCCTTTAATTTACCCTAATTCTACCAAAACACGAAATAGTTTTTCTCTAAAGGTGTGAGTGGTGATTTACTACAGTCTAAGAATGATCTTTAGATGAATTAAAGTGTGTTGGAGGCTTGGATTCATCTACAAGTTCTTACTCTTAGCCATTCATCTTATATATCATATTTATCTCATTTGAAGAAGCTTACATCTAGTTCTTTTTGAATATATCCATGTCCAATGATGGTAATTGTGATGTTTTATGGTTAGATATAAGGAAGGAAATGTGGTTCATGATCAAATCTTGAGAATCATTATTCTGATATTCATTTCCTCCAATGGTTGTGAGGTAAGGGACTTCTCTCTTTAATCCACTTAATAAGAACATCCAGGCTTAGCTTGAAATAAATTTTTTTACATGAAACGATTGTGAAATAAAAGTGTATTTTTGGTTGGAAACCACATTCATGATGGTTTTTATAAATGGTGTAAATTAGATGTTGTTATAAAAAATCATCTTTGATGAAAATTTGAAATTATTGATTTTAAAATTTTTACTTTTTTGATTCATAGAAAATGATTCGAAAAAAGTTTTATAATAATAATTTTTTATCATAAATGTCTAGGAATGGGTTTGGAAAACATTTTTGGTGTGATTATAGGCTTCTTACGTGGCCCTAAATAAGGGGTGTCTACCATTGGGGTATAAGAAATGTGACACTAAATAAGTTGTGTCTTCCATTTGGGAACAAAGATATTTGAAACATAGTGAAAACATGGAAAATAGGTTAGGTACCTTTCATGAGAATGTAACTATATCCTATAAATACATATGTGTGTGTGTGTTTGTGCGAAATATTAGATTGGTTATTCTAAATGAGTTGAGAAATGTTTTTAATTATGATTTTCATTTATTTCCATAGAAAACCATCATCTATTTAATATAAACTATTTTAAACAGATTTAAGAAAATTATATAAAATTTTCTAACAAATGTTTTCCTAATAGAATTAGTTGTTAACTTATTGGAGAAATCCTACTGAGTTTAGAATCACCCCAGAATTCAGAAATTTTTAGTGGTTACAGATTTTATCTATCGAGACACAGGTAAAGTCATGGTAACTCAATTATTTAGTGATTCTTCTTTAGACCATGGGTGTAAATTATCATGATAGATATTAGAGTAGGTTGGGAGTTTTTTATAACATGTCTATGGAGTATTTTCATTTTTTTCTTCATGATTCCTTTTCTAATCTCACTTTATTTACACTTGTACTCTATTACAGTTAGTTTTTTGGTTATGTGTTTAGTTTTATTTTTTTTATCATATTTTATATAGATGTTTATTCAGTTATTGTATTTTTTTGTTGGGATTTTTATCTTTCAAATGAAAAATATTACTACAAATTTTCATAAGGACCTTAGCATTTATTATTATCCCTTGGTGTCTTGGGTGTGTCATCTAGGACTCATAACACTCCGTGCCTCTTACTAATCCAATGGGTGAGAGGTGGGATGTCACAAATAGTAACAGTTTGTTCAATCCTTGGTTATCAGTTGTGTTCAGTCCTAGAATTAGAAATTTCATCAGTATTGATATGTTTTTATGTTTCATGGGATGGTATAGAGGAGTTGGATTTTCAAAATATTAAATGTGGATCATAAAAAGTAATTTATGACCTCTATATAAGGAATATCAATTTCAAATAGAATTTAGATATATGAGTCTTTTAGACACATCTTGGTGAATTTCTTCTCATTTTAATGGATTTATCCAATGAGAGATGCATCACATGTAATGGTTATGTGAATCATCAATAGGAAAATGTTTTTTGTTATTAATTAATGGTTTTTGAATTGGTAAGATGTAATTATTTTTGAAACGTATTGAAAATATTTTCAAATGGTAATATTTTGAAAATGATGGATGGTGGTTTTTTTGAAATGGTTAAAATGGTTTATTGTGGATATACATGATTGTGAGGTTTGTTGAAATAATAATTAGAAATATATAATACATTATTTTCTTGAGAGTGAGACAAAATGGAGTTCATTATTATTGTGGTGAATAGAATCATGGAGGTGGTATAAGAATAAATTGAAAGAGGCTAATGAGAATGTGGTTGTACCTGAGACACAAGTGAACTAACAATCGGTCCATAGTATTTTACATGATTTTTAATCCATGTGTAGAGGGAATGTAATGGATGAACAAAGATGAGTGTTTTATTAGGTTTAGTTTCAAAAGTACAATCCACCCATTATTTGGGGGGATTTAGAGCCGTAAAAATAAACATGGTGGATGAATAAGATGAAACAAATCATTGATTTCCTTAGCACACTAGTAGATCTAAATGTGAATTTGGAAACATATATGTTAGAGGATCTAGCATGACAGTGGTGGGATTTAGAAATTCATTATAAATTCGATAAAGAAATGGCATGGGATAATTTTGAATAATTGTTCAAAAAAATTATATACTCACATGTTAAAAATATCTATAATGGTGTACTTATTTTGTTTAAATTAGGTGAATATATTTTTAATAGAGTATGAGGATAAGATTTTGAATTTATGTACACTTTTGAGTAGAATTTTGTGAATGTGAGTCCTTTAAGGCCTGTATTTTTTAGTTGTGGTTGAATTCAAGAACTAAATAAAATATTTTCATGATTTTTATTAATATAATACATAGATGGTCAAAAAAAATGAGGGTGGAAGAAAGAGACATCTTAGGAAACAGAGTTGGAGGAATCATGTTTATTCTTATGGTAATATATAGGAACTCCAATATTGGAAATAAGAAGAGGAGTTACACTTGTATTATAAAGGGTGTGGTATATCCTAAAATTAGACTAAGTCATTGATCAACTTACAACCTCAAACAAAGTGTAAGACTATATATTTTTATTTTTGTTATTTTGAGAATATGAAACAAGATTATATAACACCACCTAGAACATGTCACAATTGAAACACGATTTTACATATTCATCTCCATTTTCAATGTGATCTCAGGTCAGGTTCTAGAGACACATATCATGCTTCCAAAGTATCATATTATTTGAAAATATGAGTAAATCAGAATAGATATCATAGATAGAACTGAGAAACACATAGTGGTTTAAGAAATACCATGAATCCTAAACCAGTATAACATAAACTTGGGATTAAAGAGAGAAGTGTATTGAGTAAGAAATTTTATAAATAAGATTAACTGATCCTTGATTATCAATCAAGATATTCTATAGTGAGTGGTATTATTCTTTTAAATTATAACTTTATTAAATACTTGTTTGATACAAGTACATATCATTCATTTATTACTTACTATGTCATTGATCTAATTGGTTTACCTGTTGAGATGGTGCCTTCCATTTTGAAACTCCAAGAACCTCTGAGAAAATGAGTGTGATGATCCTTGAAATGAGTAATGTGTTTGATATCAATCAATAGTACTGGGTAGGTATAATATTTATGTATTATATAGATGGATTTCTATGGATTTATTCTTCTAATTAATTGGCTAAAAAAATTTGAGATCTATATTGATTGTTATGCATGGCTCATGTGTTTCATGAATTCAAATGGTATTAGGAATCACTATAAAGTATATTGTGAAGTGTATGCAATTAGGGAAGGACCCTAAGTACTAGTAGTGGATCTATATATTACCAAATTATAGTATATTCAATGGAATTGTTAAACAAGAATGGGAATATAGATCATTCAACCATAGTAGATCAATTCCTTGATATTTTTCATGAAAATTTATCTTTTCATTCACTCAAAAGAGAAGTAAAGTTTATGATTGATCTCATACTAAGGACCAATACTATTCCACTTCTATCATATTGGGTGGAACTAATAGAATTGAAATAATTTAATGATTTTTTGAAAGAGTTTGAATGTAAACGGATAATCCAATCAAGTATGTCACTTTAGAAAGCATCACTTTTGTTTAAGAAATAATTTAGATGAAACTCTTATGATTTTTATAGATTATCCTAATAATAACCAAGATATGATAAATAATCATCATCCTATTCAGTGAAATAATGATATATTCAATCAATTTAGGTGATCCCAATGGTTCCGGAAATTTTACTTGAATTTTGGATATTACCGATTGAAATTTCATAAGGGGAATGTTCCTAAAAAACATTCAAAAAAAGATATAGTCATTATTAGTTTCTTTTTATGCCTTTTTTCCTTACGAATGCACCATCCATCATAAAATAATTTATGAACAAAATATTTTAAAGTTATGAATATTTATTTTGTGGTGGTCTTTTAAAGATAAATTAGTGTATTCTTAGACAAAATCATGTCAAGAAAAACACTTATCAATAGTGTTTGGAATCATTAGGGAGAATAGTATGTATTCCATGTTATCAAAGTGTGATTTTAGGATAGAATATGTATGGTTCCTTTTTCATTTCATTAATAAAAAAATTGTTTCTATATATCCATAAAACAGAGAAGTTGTTATCACTTAAAAAACACAGAATAATGTATTTGAGATCTATAGTTTCATTAGCTTAGTGAGATACTATAGATTCTTTTACATGAATATTAACATTTATAATAACCAATGATATCTTTAATGATTAAAGTACTTCCTATCCAATGTAATTATGAATGTCATAAATCTTTACAATATCTTTAGAATAGTCTTACAATATAACCTATCTTTATATTGATAGAGTTTGGAAAGGGCTATGTAGCCTATTTTGATGCATCTGGATTTTGGTTAAGACATGGTCTAATATTGAGAGATAATGTTGTTACATATAGTTCATGATAGTTTTGCTACAATGATATATAATACCCAAATCACAATTTAGAGTTGGCTACTATATTCCATGATTTTAGTAATTGGAGTTATTATCTCTTTGGTGAGTAATTTATGGTGTTTTCCAATCATAAGAATTTGAAACACACTTTCTCACAAATAGATTTGAATATAAGGTAAAGAGGATGGATATAATACCTTTAAATGTTCATCTTAAACATGATTTATAAATTTGGTAAATGTGATTCAGTGGTGGATGCATTAAGGAAGAATTCATATAATCAATTAGCTTAAGAATATTTGGATTTGTGGTAACTATTATCTATTATAGTAGACATTCAAATGGATTTTAACTTCCAGGGTAATTTTGTAGATTTTATATTAGTTTGTTTGTTCCTCATTTGGTTTTCCTTGTGAAAGAGGCTCATAAATTGGATCATGAATGTGTTTTCATTAAAAAAAACTCAATGGTGTGGAGATCATTGAAGAATGGAAGCTAGATGGATGTTTGTTTTTGTGGATTTCATATCAGATTGTGGTACCTCTAGTTTGTTAGGAACAACATCTTAATGATTACAAAATTCTAAATTGGTTTTACACCATGAAATTTTGAAAATTCATAGAGTAATTAATTCATAGTTTTTTTGGGTTGGAATAAAATGGAGAGTGGCATATTTTGTTTCATGATGCCTCCCCTATCAGTAGGTAAAAGTGGAACAAAAATGACCGGAAGGTGCGTTGAAATCATTACCAATTTCCCTGTATAAGTGAGAGAATATTTCCATGTATTTTGTGACAAGTATACCAAGAATGGTTAAAAAATATAGTAACATATGGTAATTGTGGATAATATCACTATGTCAGCAAATTTTGTCCCTATTTGTGAATACTATATGGTAGAGGACGGGTCCAAAATATATATCTGAAAATATGTAATGATGCACGGTGTTCCAGTCTCGATTTTATTATATAAAGACCCTAGGTTTATATCTAGTTTTTATAAATACTAAAAAAATCCCTTAGGACTCAGTTGAGTATGAGAATATTGTATCATCTTCAAATTAATGTATAATCCATAAGGATTATAAAAACATTGGTTAATATTTTTTTATCTTGTGTAATGGATTTTTGTGTCTCTTGGAAGGATCACATTCCATTATAGTAGTTATCCTACAAAAAAACTTATTAAGACTTAATATATATGGCTTCTTTTGAATATTTGTGTGGGCCTCCATTTTTTTCTCAACATTGTTGGGTTGAAGTAGGTGATACTTCACTAGTTGGACCCAACCATGAATAAGAGATAATGGAGAATATTCATCTAATTAGAAATAGAATGAATATGGAACATAGTCTTTATAAATTGTATGAAAATCATCATAAACAACCATTTTCATTTGAGGTGAGTGACCATTTGTTCTTTAGAATCTCTCCAAGGATTGGGAATCATTGTTTTGGTAAACCAAGAAAGTTATCTCCTTGAAGCATTGACCATTTTTAGGCACATTAATTAGTTGGTGTTGTGGAATATCTATTGGACATTTTAGAATGTTTCAGTTTAGTAGAAAATGTCTTTTATGTATCATAGTTTAAAAATTATCAACTTGATCTTGACCATCTGATTCGAAGGGATCATGTTGACCTAGATCCAGATTCTATATCAACTCATGTGCCAGTATGGATTGTGGATAGGAAACATAAATTATTACATTGTAAAATCATTAGTCTATTTTGGGATTTATAGAAACAGTTTCAGATTCAGTAAGTAGCATGGGATTTTGGAAAATGAAATATCGGAGAATTTGCCCATACTCTTCCAATACAACTATGGTTTTCTAATTTTTGGGGATGGAAAGACCAATGGTGTTGAGAATCCATCACTCTTGGTTTTTGGTACATGACCCATTGTTTATTTAATTTACGTATAAATAATGATCAGTTATGATTCTGGAGGTTCGTAGATGTTTTATATTACATTGGATGATTTTCTAAAGGTACAAGATTTGAGCACAGTTAGTAGAAATTGTGAATCAACACCAGGGAACCATATAAAGTGAAAATGGAAGTCACTATGTAGCCATACTTTTACTGCATGGTTTTTCCAAACCATGTGGACGTCTAGAAGAAACTGCATAATTTGAAATATTTGGTAAACATGCAGTTGGTTCATTATTCTTCTAACCATGTGAGACAACCATGAAAGGTGTTGGCTTGAGACAGTAGCATCTGCACAGTCGATGCATGGTTTTCCAAACCATGTGTCCTAACCATGAAACATAGAGTTTTCCCTCCTAAATTAGTGTAACTAATTCAATTTAATTCAATTAAGACTTATTTTCCCCTTATTTTCTTATAATGTGAAATCATTTTACTCATAAGGCATGATATATGTTTTCTTTTGGTCCAAGAGTGATCTGTATGTGAATTAAAGTGTGTTAGTGGCCTATATCCATCGATAAGTGCTCGTTATTAGATGTTCTTCTTACATTTCATCACCTTATCTTTCATGGAACCTTAGATAAAGTTCATTGTAGATAGATCTATTTTTCATTATACTAATTTTGGTGTTTTATTATTAGATATCAGGAATTAAATGTGGTTTCCGATCAGATATATAGAATCATTATCTCATTATTCATTTTCCCCAATAATTGTATTGTAGGTGGATTCTCTCTCAACTCCACTTGATTGGACCATGAAGGGTTGGTATGAAATAATTTTTTTCCCTTGAAATGATTTTGAAATTCATGTGTTAATGTTGTTTGAAAACTCTTTAGTGATAGTTTTGAGATATTTTAGAAATTGGATAGTTTTTGTAAAATCCATTTTGATGATAATTTTAAAATATTAATTTTAAAAATTTTGTTTTCGTAGATTAATGGAAAATGTTTGTTGAAATTATTTAAAGTATTAATGGGTTTATGTGAAATGTTTTAGAATGGATTTACAATACATGGTATGTGTGATTTCATTCTTATGAAACACCCATAAATAATGGTCATGTACCATTGGGGTACAGGAGACATGATCCTAGATAAGGTGTATATGCTATTGAGTAACAATGAAATTGGTCACCTAGTGATGACTTAGTGTATGGATAATAGACCACTAATGAATTTGTAACTATCACGTGAGAATCCATGTGTAGGTGTGTGTGGAATCATGGAATGTGTATTCCAAATGAGATGAGAGATGTTTAAAAATATTTTTTTGATTTCCTTTAATGGAAACTATATTGGATTTGACATAAAGTGGTTTAAATTATTTTAAAATATTTTATATAAATTGTGATAACAATTTATGTCCTAGTGGAATGAGTTGGGAAGTTATTGGGGAATCCAAGTAAGTTTATACTTAACCTCTTCTTTGGAACTATTGTGGATCTTCGGGTTTCATTTATCGAGACACAGGTAATAAAAAGGTATATTAGTTTTTAGTGATTCTTATTAATACCAAGGGAATCCCGTATCATGTTTGATCTCGGAATAGATTGGTAGTTTCTGATTTGATATATTTAGAGTTTTTGAGTATCATTGTCTTTTGATTACTTTCATTATGTCACTTGGTTTATTCATATACTATGTTGTAGTTGGTAGTTTTGTTATTTTTCGTGTTGTATTTTATTTTTGTACTCATGCATAATATTGAGGTCTATTTGGTATCTATATTCATGGTTTGGATGTTTATCCTTCAATGAAAAAAAACATCCTCCAAAATTTTTTGAGAACTATCACATTTATTTCCATACTTTTGTGTCTTGGGTATGTCACTTATGTCTAGTAACACCCTCCTCCTCCTCCCAAGCCTATGGGTGAGGGGTAATATTTTACAAAGGACCTAATCATTACTCCATCACATTTACCACCTCCCTAGATGGATATAAATTCTATAATTTCCTAGAATGTGTATTTAAACCATTGCTTCATTAATAAATAATAAAAATATAGATATCATATGATATATATATATATATGTGGTATCATCGATGGAAAATCACTTTTATATATATATATATAGGCTGTCTCATAAATGGATAACTTCAAATACATATATATGTTCACATAAATGTATTTTGATCATCAATCACTATAATAGTGGTAACTAGAACCAAAAAATGTCTTTGGAAGGTTCCGTGAACATGTATTAGATCATTAAGAGTGACCTGGAGTAGGAAATAATTTCTCCCTAAAGAGTTTTATGAGCCTTAAATCGTATCCTCTCTATAAATTGCAACTCAAAGTGTCATTGGTAAAAGACCATGGTATTCACTTGCATGTGGAAAGTAGGTCTGCATCAAATCAAATTGAGTAAAAATCAATAACACATCTTGAAAAAATAGTAGAACTTATGTGAATCCTTTATTATGGAAGTGATGAATTGATCATGGTTTTACTTTTAATAATATATTAATGAATTCCTTGTCTACGTTCATTGATCCCTTCATGGAATTTTATTAACCCCTTATAGGATCCACCTTTTATCAAAACCATGGCATCAACAAGAGCACATTATCATGCTTGTTTTTGGGAAAAATTCAGATTCTACAATCATTCCTCCCATGTTACTTTTTAATAACTAAGACAGCCCATATATTCTTTATACAACACAATGGTTATTCTCCTTAGAAAAAAAATACATTATCTTCCACACAACATCATCAAAAATGAGTGTTGACTAAGCTACTAATAGAGTACTACAACAATGGTATTATTCCTATTCTAGAGACATGTTAAGAGAGTCTTGATGAAATCAAACCCCATAAATAACCCCATCAATAGATAACTGCAATGACAAAAATACAAATCAGTGCCACAACATTTTTTTAGGATTTTATCCTCAAAGTGATATAATAACTGCCTCCCTTATCTTAGGCATATAGAAGAATGGTACAAACACAACCTCACTATAGTCTAAAATACACCTAGGAGGCTTATTATATTTTATCAACACCATCAATTTAATATAGGATAAACCCATTATGGACATGCTGAGGAAGCTATTCAAGACATATCTACTCTGGTTACTCACACTCAGACACATGAGAAGAAGTATCACCTATGAAGATAGACCATAGAAGGTTGATAATGGTCCTACATTCACATTTCCATAGATAAATATTTCTACCATATTTCAAAATTAAAAGATGAATCATGTTGATGTATCCTATAAGTATCTAGGGAATTATCCCATACCCATGTTCAAATTGAAAAACTATTCTAACACATTCATGTTATAGATAGGTAGAATATCCTTGTACAATATCTAATATATTAATCCCACTAGAATATTTTGAGGGAAATAGGTGAATAGAGTGCAGATATATTCCCATTCCCACTAAAGATCAGAACTATATTCTCATTCCAACTAAAGAAGCTCATCAACATACAAGGGAGGATATTAAAGGGAGGTCTTATATTTTTACTCATATCTTGTATAACTAATCGCATATCCTAGTCATTTCAATATAGGACTACCAATGGAATATCCTAATAGAAAATGGAGGGTAAGACTATATTCATAGTTCTGATATCGAAGGATCTTTTTAGAATTTTTTAGGTACTACTCAAGAGTGGTCATGTATTATTGATTATATTCAGGTGGATAATTCATATATATCAGTAAGGAACAAAAAATTGTATTAGGACCATATTCACTCTCTAAAGTTTTTTAACATTCCTTGATAGTCACTTCTAGGTAGACTCATATTCTTGGAAACATCACAAGAGATCACCCACATAATCTAGATATCACATCAGACTCTCTTCACATTCCTTCATCCTTTAAAGGTAATTGATATCATGTTTTTATAAATGACACACGTGCTGACTCATATTTCTAACCATGTGTATGAACTCAATTATGACATTTTAATGGAACCCATTGAGGAGACGTGTAATATTCCATTCATAAACAAATAGTATCATCAACATTTTCTAACAGTGATTAAAGATTGAAAAAACAAAAATATCCCCGCACTTTCACACACATTCAACACACATTATCATTTTCTATAAATTATCCAAGAAGGTTATTTTCATATTCAAATAACATGTTAGACATCACCATGGAGATTTCATATGCCTGAGTTTCATTTCTCACATATCCCATATTTGATCATGGTTTTGGTTTTGGCCCTAACCTCCCAACTAAAAATATCTAGACAGTCCCATTATAGGAAAACTACAAATTAAATGAGGAATCAAATCCATATCCCAATGAATTATGATATTCATGAGGCCCTATAGTTTATTTAAATAGGGACCCAGGAATATGATAAATCCTAATTAATAAAAGAAATAGTTATGTGCATTGAGGCCCTCCCCATGGTTTAAGTATCAGTAACTATGGGGATCCTCTACATAGTTTTAACCACAAAGTTCCTCTCCATGAAAATATGAATATCCACCATGACATTCCTCCATATGGTATGAATTTTAAAGTTCCTCCCACAAGTTATATTTCTAATATTCATAAAGGTTATCCCCATGTCAAATCCATTAAAAATAACCTCATTTCTATAGGTACTTGATGGTGCAAATAAATCTACATTAAATTCCTCATTAATTGTTAGTGACATATCATCCCAATTGAAGAATAGTTTTGTGGGAGTCTTCATTTTTACATCCTTATTATCATTTTCCCAAAAATATATTTGAGAATATCCCAATTGAATTTACTTCCACTAACAATATGGATGGGATATAACCATCATGTTTGGAACATGTTTAATAATACTTATATAGTGATTAATAAGACACCATGATCATGTGGTAATAATTTTATTATGGTGGGATACTGGTCCTTTATTGGCCCACAACCACTCCTTATAAATTTTGGGGGTGATGAAAGAATAATATATGACATACCTTAATAATAAATTATGTGATTTGCTTCCTCATTTAAAGTTTAAGCATCACTCTTATGGGGAATATACCAACCATGTCATAGTGATAATGGATCTTTGTCACTTGGTTGACTTCAATGCCTTCTTAATCACCTGAAACCCTAAGGAAATAGAGCTATGAAATTTCCTCCAACAAGACTACCTTATTAGCATAAAGTTGATCTAGTAGATAAACATGAATACTCCATAGATGTGTGTTTAAGAGATTAGGGTGAGTACAGATCTCTAATCTTTAATATATCATTAGTAAACCCCATATATTAGGAATCACAACATGTAATATTATTTCCTCATGACACATTTATAAACTAGGATTGATATGTTTTACTTAATCAGCTAAGAAAAGACCTATTATTCTTAGGGTCAAAAAATAGTGTACTCTAAGAGAGTGAGACACTGAATGGATCTATTATTGAGTATTTAAGAAAGTAAAAATCATGTCTCATCTAAGGAAAATAAAACCTATAACCCCAATGTAATTCTAAGTGACTAGAATATAATTCCCTAAAAGGGAGGTATATCCAAATCAATCATGAATAAAGGATCAAAAAATAATGATGTAAGTGATAACTACTTCCTCTACGACATTACAATAGAAACCCCAAACCATATCTCTAGGGGGATTTATATAACCACAACCACCCCATGGATCATAAAAGATGTTGCATCTCTAAAAACTAAAGGTGGTGAAACCATGTTAACATTGGAACACATGGTCAGGGTATTTATATTACCTCCAGCTCCACCACTAAGGAAACCTGTGTTCTATAGACCAAGTGAATCTCTGTAATAAAAAATATTGTTGTTCATACCTCTTTATAATCCACCAACCTCATTGGGAGTGCACTCGATGAAATTAATTATAGGATCTATCAAGGTAACCATTTATTAGGGAGGTGAAATGATGATCATATGGGCCACAATCCAAAATGGGTGATGAATAAGGAAAATATCCAGTAGGATTATGATATACCCCAATATGAATTTTTTGGAGATAATAAATCCCAATAAAACTATAATGAGGAGATAGCCCCCACTAATTGTTATACATCAGTATATGTAATTGGTGGAATCCCCACAAAAATGAGGAACATGATAGAGACAAAAAGGAATATGTTGAGAAATACTTGTTTTGATACATGTCATGAAGTTAGATTCTTGATGAAGGAATACATATATAGTATTAAATAAAAACTAAACTTTTTGGAGTTATCTCATGTGATCAGATATCACACCTAAGAAACAAGAACCCTCTATATAAAGGAAAAATTATTTCACTGTTAAATTAAGCGAGATAGGTTGAAAAAATTAAATGATGAATTTCATCAAGGAAATATTCTTATTAAGTCTATTTTTTTAATATAATTGAATATCCTTCCATCCGTGTATTACTGTCTATAAAGAAGAGTTTCTCAACATAATTATAGCCATATGATTGAGTCTGGATCTAAAAAACCCATAAATCTAGGACATGGGATATTATTGTATCAATAATTTCCCTCACTAAAGAAAAAACCATTTTCCTTTCAAGTGAGTTACCTAATGTCATCATAAACTAGATTCCAAAACAAAACTTTTGAAATTCATCCATATTATGATCCACCCATTTTCTCCATTAGAGCATCAGTGTCACCAGTATTCCCACAATATTCTCCTGACTATATATAGTCCCTTCTTATATGAATGTTTCCCATAAAAGAAAAATAATAACCACTAAAACTGGAAATAAATCCATGAATTTATTTGGTGGTTTGTAATCCTCATCCACCTATATTTTATAATTCCACATTCCCAATATTATAAGTCTGGGAGTATTTGGAGTAGAATATAGCACACTTCATGTCTCATTGTGTCTCCATGATGGGAATGTTTGAGTGGTACAAGGTATTATGGCTTGGATGATTCATCTAGACCATAGAATAACCATCTTTTATATATTATATTAATCTACTAGTATGATTTAGTACTATTTTGGAGGATATAAGAAGATAATGTCTATATCAATTTAGCAGATGGTTGAATACAATAATGATCCTCGACCTCTAGAACTATAAACATGGAAAAAACTAATAGGATCCCAACTTTCATTATTGTGTGTGAAGGGTTGACATACTTTCATAAAATATAACTCCCTCAATAGAATTTATCGGTGATATATATTAAAAATACTAACATTGAGTTTCAAACATTTCTAATTATTTTAAAATAGTGGGTTTAGAAAGATACAATTGTCACATAACGATTGAAGAATATTAAACAATGTTCTAGATCTGAGTCTTAACTATCATAATTATCATTAATGAAAAATACTCAGATGGTGGAGACCAAAATCATCTTGGTCAAGTTATTACTAATAACTTTTCATGCAAAAAATATTATGTAATACAATGTTATTCCTCGCAATAAATAACAACAACAAAAACAACCTGAATATGAGGGAAGGAAAGAGAAACAATTTCTATATGATTATGATCAAAATAATAAAACCAATTCTTTTGTAAGAGACAGAATTCTATGGTAATTAATTAGAGTTATGAAAAATATGCTTCTTGAATTACCATAGGTATATAATCCCAATGTAGTCAGTTAAAATTAGCACCCTCGATTACTTACCATTCCATCATTTTCTAGTGAAAAATATACAACCCCTATTTATCTTTAAAGAAATTATCCAAAAGATGGTATACTAAAGGAAAGTAAAAAATGGGTACACCCATAGCATAAGTGGATCATATTTTTATCATCCCATATGATGAAGAATGATAATGGTAGAATGTCCTAAACTAACATGCATATGAATTTAATGAATGGATTAACCTAAAATTGGATAACCAAAAACACACAATACTCTATATGGGATAGCTTGTAAAGTGGTCATGTTATTTGTGGATTCACATAATGATTTAGTTTTTTGGGCGAGAAATTTTCCATAGTTTGGATCTCATTTTCTCCTTCTGTGATTTTATTTCGGGTTTCCCACTTTTTCCTCAAAAGTTATTTTCCAAATATAAAAATTAATTTTCAGTTTGGGAGAAACTAAAACATCCCGTTTTGGCCCTAATTCACCATAGAATACCAAAGTTATCCTTTTAATTTTCATATTTCTCCAAGACCAATACAATCATTGTTATAAAAACATGGCATATGAGGAGGAGTCATTGTAAGTACCTAAACTAGTACATACCATTTTTGACTTCCTACCACCATCACACTAAAAAAAACCATCACATGAAATTGAACCTTCCTTGGGCAAGGAGTTTTGATATATATTGTTCAATGTTATCCACTAGATAAACACTTTTTATAAAAATAATATGGATTTTATGAAAATCAACTCTTTTATCACAATTAATGAATAGTTTCCAGAAGATGAAGATGTTAAGGAATGTGTCACTAAAATATACCCCAACAATCCAGTACCATTTCTGTTAATCCTATATAAACCACAAAAACCTAAATTAAATCCCTTTAATAAGCCCAAAAAGATCATCTATCTTGATTGTGAATCATATAGGGCTCACTCAAATCCAATCATTCAAGAATACATACTAGATATATTGTTCTCTGATTAATTTTGGACTGTATGAATACAATATTATCCCAAACCACAATCCCAAAAAAATAGACCCTGATTTTGATCAAAATAATGAGTCACTAAAGAAGTTAATAATGACTTGAAAATCCCAAGCTAGGGAGCTACATCAACAATATAATTATTGACCCATGGTATAGAAATATGATATCTTGGAGTATCTTTATATTATTATAGAAAGTAAATATTTCCTATATTTTATTTATATTTTAATAAAACTTAGGTAAGCCCTCATTGAGGCCAACTTGAGACCTTAGTAGATTGAGATTGAAGTCAATGTTATTGATTCATATCATGATGAGATCGGTGCAATCAAATTTCATCTGATAATTTACTTCATAGAGCAAGACTAGGAATCTAAAATACCTGGACACATTACTATATATTATATATCTCAATAACAAGGTGATATTGGTATCTAATGGAGTATAATAGATAATTAATCTAATATTATTCTAATACTAGTTTGATCTGTTAGCTGCTTGGGATATAGTGAATTTAAACAGTCTCCCTCTAACCTAAAAATCAACGGGTATAATAAGGATGAGATGAATCTACCATGGAGGATCAAAATCATATCCCAGTTTGGTGATCTCATATAAAACATTGAATTCATGGTGATTTTCTTGGGCATGCCCTTTAATGTCTTACTAGGAAGGTTGTGGATTCAAAATCATGTGATAATACATTCATCATACTATCTATTTCTTAAATACTAAGTTAATGGAAAATTTGGTTTGCTTCATAGTTAGAGTTACCCCTTTGAATCATGTAATTCCCAATATATATACATAGTGTTCTATAAGAGGGATGAGAAGTAGTTGAGGTTAGAAAATTCCAAACATATCTTTACATACATTGGTCTTGAAATAACCCCCATCAGTCCATAAATTGATCTTAGTGAGGATTATGTATTTTCCATAAACCTAAATGAAATGATATCTCATGATCTAGGATGTTAGTAGGTCTTTAGAATTATACTTTAGAGGTTGTATCATATGATAACTTTTTATCATATGATATTCATTTGTATTCCCCCACGTAACAACCATCATCAATAGTGAAAAAGTCCACCACAACATCAATTAAAATAAATCTATCTGATGATAATATTTATGTGAGCGACGTTCCTTCCAATATCCATACCATGAATTTTATTCTCTTTGATCATTTTCACCTCAACCCTCATATAAGTAAGTGAACATATGACCTGGGTTCATTCACCCCTATTATCATGATATTCGTAGCATTAATCTAATATAGTAATTAAAAATGTGAATGTGATATGGGTCAAGATGATAACACTCATGATTATAAGTCCCCCATGTCATATAATTAATATGAATATATCTATACTTCCTTCGGCCAGTGTGCTAAGGAGTATGAAGGTAAAATGATATGGGAATCTCTCACACCATTTTTGGGATATAAATTTTTTTCTATATGATCTATCAAGCCCTATAATTCCCATTTATCATTCAATCAGAAAAAATGGTGAGGCGGATTAGAAGGGAGAACATTATATCATATATTTTTATTTAGTATATTAGAAATTTTTATTCTCTATTTTCAATAAACCCTGTTAGGGGAATCAAGGTATGAAGGAATCTTTTAATACTACATTCATCACATCCTTTAAGAAACAAAAATTAAAAATAAATGTATATATCTTTCCACAAATATAAAATAGATTATTTTACATGGACCTATATAGAGTTTCCTAAATTTAATTTATATATGGCTACCCACCATCTACGTTTCATAGATGATCGCAATGTCATTAAATAGGTATCTAGGAAGATTCATTTAACTCATAATATTAAGGTTTAGGTTGAAGTTGAAAACTCATCAAAGAGAATTTAATCCAGGATGTTCAATACATAAAATGGATCACCATTATTGTTCTTTTCAAGATAATTAATTTGTAAATTTATGTCTGCATCAGTTTTATAGATCTACATAAATAATTATCAAAGGATTTTTTCCTATCCCTGATCAATGAATTACTATAAATGTGAATTATGGTTTCAAGGAACACTCGTTGATTGATAGGTACTTAAGATATAACCGGATCTGGATGACCCTTGATGATTCGAAGGACACCACATTTAGGACACCTCTTATCGTAAAACTCTATAATAAGGTTCCCTTTGTCTTGAAAAACATTAGATATACATATTAATTCTCTATGAAATATATATTAAAAACCATATTGGGGAATATTGTAGAGTTATATGTTGGTGATTTAATGTTCTAGTCTCAATAGCATTGTGACCACATTGATAATATTGATATTGTTTTCAAAAAGATATACCAATACAGCATAAAGAATAACCAATTTAAATTTGTCTTTAGGGTAACATCAAGGATGTTGAATATCTTTATGTTACACTATCATGATATCAAAGTCAACCTTGATAAGACCATGTCAATACAAGATATGCCACCTCCTTCGAACATCAAATAGTTAAGGGGTATCTAGAGGAATATCACTTATATCAAAAACATCATTAACAATATCATTGGAATATTCCTTCCCATCAAAAAATTGATGAAGTAGATATTCACCTATAAATGTATTGAATATTGTTAGTAGTCTTTCGATGATATCAATAAGTATATTCTCACCCACTGGTGTCAATGTCTCTTATATAAGGAAAACTTCTCATCCACTATTTGGAAACACTATAGGGACAACTCGGTTCACTCTTCACTCGAAGTAAATATGTAGACAATCCACTACTATCTCAGCAGAACCAAGTTAGTAATGATACTTGATTTCTAGATATTGATCAGAATTGACTACTGTTAATATTTATTGTAAATAGTTTTTGGCACTAGATATATAATCACAAGTTCCATATGTTCTCTATTTTAAACCTAATAAACTATATACTAGGTATACTAATTTTAACTAAGAATGTATAATTATGAAAAAACATTCTATATAAATATTACATCGATTTCATTTATTAAAATAAAACCTGAAGATTCGTGTTAGAATATTTTCTCACAACAAAACGTCTCTTATAAAAGTCATCGTTAAACATAGAACTCCCGAAACAATATGTTTTTTCTATACATGAAACTCTCTATATGTGGTTGATATTCTTTTATGGGGCTTCTAGATTCCCAACAAGAAAGAAAATAGAGGACCTGAATCTCAAAATAGTTATCTAAGGAATTGTTATCATCTCTCTAACAAAGTCAATTCTATTATATTTATTCCTCCTATTAGAAATATTCCCAAATAATAATGTATAATTAGAGTTCATAATTATAGTCTTAGAACATTCTCTATAGATACGAATAGCCTGAATAAATATCAAAAACAAATCAGGTTTGGTGATCAAGAAAATTAGTGGTGAATATACCATCAGAAACAATTTTTTAGTCCACTTCCTTTATTAAAAGTGAGGATTGATGGATGAATTATATTTTGAGACAATTATTATTGATATAATACATTAATTTAATTCAGTATCTAATGAATAGGATAATATAGTTATAACCCTTTTAGATATATTCCAGAGTAAGATAGTTATCATCATCAAATAATTAAGGGTGTTTTCATTATTTTTCAACATTGTTATGGAATAGATCAGTGAAAATAATATTATCCCTAGTCAAGGTGAGACCATATCCTCACTGTTTCATACTATAATAGGATGGATTTACACTATAATGGACTAACACCAAAGTTTAATTACTATAATAGTAAATCTAATAAGTAATAGATTTGGTGTTAAGAAAAAAAATTCACCCTCTATTATTGACATAATACACATAAATTTATATATAAAAAATCCATTGAGAGATTCCTCATTAGATTTATTAAATAAGGATAGTCACTCACTATTATATAGGAATACAATGATAGATCTTGTGATTCCCACTAGTTAGGAAATAATATCATTCATTAAATTATGATGATTGGGTATGTATGGCCATTAATGATTATAATATGCATGTATTTCACAAAAAATGTAATTATTTTAAAATAAATGTTATTTTCATCCACCAACACCCATAACCATTTCACACCACCTAATAATATTAACCATTGTCTATTTGAGGAATAGATATCATAGGGAATACCCCCCATCTCTATCATAGTCATTCATATACCTCTATAATATTACTGAATTCTTCTTCATGTGTGTTGAGGTTATATATCTCAAAAAAGATGAAAAAATGTCTATCATCAATTTCATGAAGTCGGATATCATTACCAGATTTGGTTTCCCTAAAACAATATTTTTTGAAAACAACAAAAATTTCTATACTTTTTGAGTTGAAATGGTTATATTAGGAATATAATATTAGGTCTAACCATTCTTCCCATTACCATGATGTGAAAAAATTATTGATATATGCATTTAAAATATTATATCTATTCACCTTAAGAATATGGTGTACAAGGAAAACAAGTATTAGCATAAAATACTCTAATATTCTCTATAGATTATCATACCATGGACAATCCTTCAATATATATAACCCCATATTTTTCTTTATATTGCACATAATAATTATATACCACTAAGGATCAACTACCATCACTTCATGCTTATATCTTCAATCAAATATCTAATGATTAAAAATCCTAGATATGACTTGATGAGTTGGAATGAATCAATGAAAAAAGCCTATGTTCACTTCATAACCTAGAGTTTTATCAGAATTAGGTTTCATGAGAATTAAATTACAAGGCTATCCTCTACTCAATTTTTAAGGAGAATTGGTGTTTACTTTAAGAACCCACCTGGTACATAGGAAAAAACCTCCAAACTAGATCTAACATGGGAAATAACTTATTTAAAACACAAGGTCTACTCAAAAATTATATTACTAGATCATAGAGGATAGATATTAAATCATGATATCTTGAAATATAGGGGTCTATGATCTGATCAATTCATCTGCACATCAAGATGTTAAAATATATAGATGATTTCCATTCTGAATGACTTTAAACTAGTTGGGATAGGTCCAAATGACATGAACGTAATCTAAAAAACACTACGGTCCTCATAAACTGACTTTAAGCTATATAAAACATAATTCCTAATCACATGATTTTTAAATTAGTGACATATGGTCCACCATAGACAACCTCTCAAATTGCTTGAGATGATCAATTTGTGATACATGTTCTCCTTACCCAAGATTCATATATGTGTAACAATTATTAGTTCATGTTCCCTTAGTCCATTTATAAATATTTAATAAGATAAAATACCCCTTGTATACACTAATAACAACATGTGGCTTGAAACCCCTTATTTCAAGATACATAGTTATTCTTGGATGTTTTATCCTAGGCCCAACATTTAATTCCTCAGTAATCAATCACATCTCGGTGTATACTATCTACATTCACATTGTTTATTTATATATTAGATTCTATACAAAAACAACATATTTATTTATACTCAAGAACTATATGTGGACTTATTCCTAATATTTTAAGATGCATAGTGATGTTTTTATCTTCAATCATGGTTTCATACATGAATATTCAATCTTAACCCCCATCATAATGCCTAAGACTTAATATATTCATTTTGGTCTTCTAAGATGATGGTATTTTATTCTATGCTTGATCTATATTGATGTAAAACCTCCAGTATAAATGACCTCATAATATTACCAAAAACTACCTAGCATATGGTCTATCCTATAAGACCGTAATCTTTTTAGAACAGTTTATTCCATGAAACCCTCCTTATTTATGGTCCATATCTGTATCAAACACTTTATACAATGTTGTTATCCATAAACATATTCTATGTCTGATGGTCCCCCATTTTCTAGGCTCTTTTTCTACAAACATAAGTTGAATGATATCCAATTCTTATATATTATTCTAAAAAGTACCTAGAACATTATACTTATCACATGACATTATGCTATGTGACAATAAATCCATATCACATGACCCTAAACTATTTGGAATAGTATAATAAGACCATAAACTAATCAGAGAGGTTTATGTTATATAGTCTATAGTCTTAAAATATCCCCCAAAATAAGAGTTCTATATATATAATTTAATATACCCTCATGAGTTAAATATCATCCCAATTTTGATACCAATTTCTTATGAGAAGTTATGTATATAATCCCATTTTTATGTCTTGTTGGAATGGTTCACCTAATCTAAGACTATAATTATAACCTCACACATATCAAAACTACATGTGGCTTGATTATTACTATTTTATATTTTTAGTGATTATAGGTTCTCTTATCCAAGGCCAAGGCGCAAATTCCACTTACAAGGTGGTTATACCCTGGTGGTGAGACCTTTAATAATTTGTGTCAATTTTCAATTTTCTTCTCTCACCAGGACACACATACATTTAACTCCTATTCTCCTATATATTATCTAGATCTATTAAAATATACCTTTACGCAAGAACTATATATTTCTGAAATATTTTATTTCAACATATGTATTGATAAATGGATCGCCTATCTTAGTCCTAAATGAAAATACAAATCAAAACACTCACTTTAACCTAGTATTCTTAACCCCTTTATTTACATTGGTTTAACCAAAGTAGGTTTAATAGTGATACAAATTCACTTAGTTTTAGGAAATATCCAGAACTATATAAAATCCCACATATAATTTTCCTCATTATAGTACCTTATCAAATGATGTTAAAATACATTACATATAGTCCCTCATACTTGACCTTAAACTACATAAAGATATCCATTATATTTTTCCCAAATTCCCTATATGATAGTTTGATCCATGTAATGGTACATAACATATGTGGTTGTATTCTATAAGAAAATTCCCCTTTAACCCTAAAATTTCTTGTTTGTGTGATTCAAATATATATATTTATGGCTATTCATTGTGGAATTTCCCATAACACAACTATGGTTCATCTTACAATTTCAACCCATGCAAATATTTAATTCCTCTCTTATACATTCAAACTAGATATATGAAAAGAACATATTTTCGAATAACTATTTACATATGGATTCCTATTACCTGTGGATATGTAGTTACATATTAACAACATGCTTAAAATACAACTATAAATCATTATACATTTTCAATCCTCTATGAAGGATTGCTAAAACCCATTCACAGTTGTCCTTGGTAAGAAATGACCACACAACTTTTAAATATCCATTTTCTATAAGTCACACTTCAAGACTTGAGTGGCGGAATCTTCACAAACCTTTCATGGTTATTAATAATGATCAAATTTGTCTCTAAGGTAACCTCTTATTGGTAATGAATTTTCGTGTAACCATATTCTTCCCTTCCAACTAAATGTATATTTTATCCTAAGTACAATATCCTATAATATTCATATGTCTTAGAAAACATTTTCATGGAACCTTTCATTTAAATATTGATCATCGGTCATCCTTGATAAACTTTTTCCATCTTATCTTCCACATTCAAATAGATTAGTTCATGATTTTCCACATCACCATTACCCATTAAAATGTGTTGGAATTATCTTATCCCTCAAGCCGCATATGGTTTATCATATCAAACCCCATATCCATTAGTCTAAGAAATATGACTATAAACTATGTTCACTCCTGAACGAGATGATCCATAGTGGAATTATAAGATTCATTAATGTTACATTTTCTCTAAATTTTTCTATATAAAATATATCTCTTTTTATAAAATATTTGTGAATTTAGAATTTAAAAACATATAACCTGAGCAGAATGACCTTAAACTATAAGCACCTATTTTTGAGGTAGTCGATAGTAGAATTGGGGCCTCTATTCATGTTTGATTTTACTTTTCCCTTGTTGCATAGATTATATCACCATTATTTGTCTAAACACAATGACCTTAAACTATTTGAAACCCTATTTTAGGTGGTCTATATTTTTATTTTGACCTTTAACTGCCTTGTTTTTTCACTTTCCCTTTTATATATAGGTTATCACATATTATGGTTAACTTTTTTTGTGCATAAAATAGATCAATTCATGGTCTAATAACATTGACCTTAAACTACTTGTATCAAACCATGTGAAATTATATACTATCATCGGGCCATTCATTCACATCATGTTTTTCAAATCTATTTTAGATAGATTATCTATAATGCCCCGGCCTTAATCCTTACTTAATATTGAATTAAAAGAATAATTCACGTTGAAGATCTTTTCAGGTTTAGAGTTTTAGAGAATTAGAACATAACTATTACATCTCAAAAGATTACAAGGTTGTCACTTCTACTAAGTTTCCATAATAAAAAAAACTCTTAAAAGAAACATGTCTAGTTCCATGTTTTATATAGCATGACATTCCCATGATCCCATCCTTGACCTTATTCCACATTAATTCCTGTGAAAAACATTTCAAAAAAACTTTGGGTGAGCATAAAAAGCTCAGTAAGGGATACACAAAGAATGAAAACTGTTAGTTTTTCAAACATCAAGTAAACCATGTATACTCTATCAAAGTAATACCTTCACCTTCATGAAGTAGTAAAAACTATTCACTGAATAATGTATCATTACTTACCTTTTTGTAACCAAAGGATTACCATAAAACCCATATAAAGAACACATGACATATACAAAGGTAACTTGGGACATAAACATACCTAAGTGGAATAACCATACGGTCGACTTCTACACATATCACTTAAATGGAATAGCCATATGGACAATTTCCATACATACTTAATGGAATAGCCATACAACCAACTTCCTCACCCAATGCATTGGAGGTCATAACGTAACCACCCGTCCTGGTATTCACGGCACCACCCGTCATATGGTTTATCACGTAACCACCCATCAAATGTCTAAGTACCAATATAAAATCATAAAACATAAAACCAATATAAAGGAATGATAACATTTCCACATTTCAATCACAATATATCATAAATATATTGACATAATAGAATCCTTTATCAAAACCATTTTCAATACCGAAATACATAAAAGAGTATATGGTATTTATTTTATTTTAAAAACATTACGGCTTGTTGAGGAAGCCAAAGACCAAATAATACTCGCGGCGGAGGAAAAGGTCGTTGTCACCACATACGTAAAAAAAACATTCCTTTTTGTCGTTTAGTAAAACGCTTCATAGAAAAATATTCCTTTTGTATAAAAGTAAAAGTCAAAGGGGTTTATACACCGTATAAAAGAAAGTTGTATATAAAACAAAATATGCCTCAATGAAAGGAGATTGAGACGAAATCCCTTACCTCGGGTCCGACTTGACTCGATCGTTATTTAAAATCCTGAATAATAAACTTGAGTTAATTTATACTTGATTATGAACCTTTTTAAAGTTCATTATTCCTTTTATATAACTTATTGCCATGTTATAAACATTATGTAACCATTTAAGTTAATAATGTTTGTTTTTTCAATATTTGGTTCTTAAGTCGAAAGTGGACTTCTTACAATTACATGTTGTTCGTGTGGTCAAAGGTTCTTTATATCCATAATGACATTCATGATTTTGATATCATATATATCATATATATCCAGCATATACATGTATTTATAATATTACATAATCATTTAGAGGTAAGAATTGAAATGCACCGTTCATGGAGACGGTAATCCGTACGTACGCATGAACGCTACTTTCATTTCTATTTCATATTTTATAGAATGGAATCATAATGATATAAGAGTATATTATAATTCCAGTATAATAACAAATATAATATCATTAACTTTATCTTTTCACATCCCACATATGGTATTAACGAATCAAATCACTTTCAGGGGGCGGTAGTCCGCACTTCCTAAAATGAAGATATCGTGTTTACCCATAATGGAAACAATAATGGTATGCCATAAATGAAAAATACAGAAGCCTAAGGAAAGAATAGACATATTATATATCATATATAAAAATAGTGACATCATAATGGCCACCTTTGAAGGTGTTAAATGAGTATTGAACAATCATCGTTTCGGGATGCAGAATTTCGCCATCCACGGAAACCGTATGTTCTTTAACCATTTGATGTAGTTGTGTGACAGTGTAGCTAGAATAAATATTATAAAAACATCCTAGTATATTTATGATACTGGTGTTGTTACAAAAGAAGTAAATAAAAAGAGTTTAGGAGGTTGGAGAAGCAAAATAAAACAAATGAACAAGAGAGAATAAATTACCTTTAAAAGTGTACCTCCATTTGATTTGAGCCTAAAGGCTTCCATTGAAAGGATTATTCTCAAAGGGAATCCTCTAGGATGAGGAGAGGGATGTGGAGAGAGTAAATGGGCAGATTATGGCTGAGCCAAAGGCTTTAGGAGTTTGTGAAATGAGGTAGAGGTGGGGGCCTTTTATAAGAGGAGAGGAGGGGCACTTTTGGAAAGTAATGAAATATTACTTTATTTGAAAATGTGTTTCGGTTTTAAAAGGTCCCACGTTGATATAATTCGTGGATAAGGTGATAAGGGTTCTAAATCCACCCATCCAATAAGTTTTGGACATGTGTAGTTCATAGAATTTACATTACCTTTCCATTTTATTTAAATCGTCAAATAATGATGGCATCGCTGCATCATTATTATGTCATAAATGATTTAATATTTTTAATGTATAAAAATTATAAAAAAATTACTATGATATAGGAAATATTCTTATCTTTCCAATGACTATTTATAATAAAAAATATGACTTTTATAACCCCATATAAAAATTGTTTTAGTAAAACATATCATGTTTGTGCCATTTTTTACATTAACATTAAATAAAAGGTATTTATGTCATTTTCCAACCAAAGTGGCTCCATGGGGTCCCCAAGTTGACCCATGGATTTTCTTGGTCGACAATGACACATCCAATGATGGTAGGACATGTTTCCAGGTCATCTCATATTATTAAAATATTATTTTTATCTTAAACTACACTAATTACCACTAATCGCGATTAAAAACTTAATAAGTTACTATTCACCAAAAAATTATTTTAATCTCATTGAACCACATTTTACATCTTAATGACAACCATGTCTGTCGGATTTTTGAAAATCAAAACACAATGATGGAAAAATATCATTTAAACGGAAAATTAGTTTTTATAAGTACCACTTAGTGGTTTCACTATTCATTAAAAATTGAAGTTTTTCAGAAAATTACCAAAAATTTACCCTAAGCTATATTTGATATTAAGAATTCAAAAATGAAGTATATTTTACAAAATTCAAAACATATAAGTTACATTAATTAATTTAATAATTAATTCCCGCTGTCAGAGCAAATAGCGTGTTTTTATGAAACAATAAGTATCAAAATATTGACACTAGTTTAAGTCTGATTTCAAAGTGAAATTAATTCCAACGACCACTATTGGATTTAATGGTAAAAATATTTTATAATTTCACTTTAAAACCAATTAAAAAGATAATCTAACCATATAAATATATTATATTAAAAAGTGGTTTTGAATTAAAATACAACATTTTACATTATTCATTATAAAATGAACTTTATCGGAAAGGTACCAAAAATTTACACAAAGTAAATTTTGATGTCCCAATTCTAAAGAAGAGTTATTTTTGGTCCAATAGAATTTATAAGATTGATCAAAACTATATTTAATGACGGTTCTCCTTCAAAAGGTGATAAGTGAACCCTTAGTGATAATTAGGGTATAAATGCCTAAAATTGAACTCTTTCCGTATTTTAAGCCTTTATCTTTTATTGGGTAAATGTAAAAACATTTAAAAACATATATAATCTTATTTTAGTTATTTCTATCCATTCCCGCCAGTACAACAGCTAATTGCTAACTAACATTTAAAATAATATTATTTTATTACTTGTGTGCAACGTAAGTTTTCAAAGAAACTCATCGTTGCGTATCGAGTACGCTATCGAACGTAGAAACCCCTTTTAATTAAAATTAATATTTAATTCGTAAATATTAATAAATATGAAAATTCTTTAGTCTTTAATTGCCTGGGATGTTACATCCTTTCCCACTTTTGGGAATTGCATCCTCGCAATTTTATTCACTTATCAAAATAAGTGGGGGTATTTATCCCTCATAGAATTTTCAGATTCCCACGTTGCCTCTTCAATCACATGGTTTTTCCACAAAACCTTTACCCGATGAATCACCTTATTCCGTAACACCTGCTCCCAATGGTCAAGAATTTGGACTGGTTGTTCATCATAAGATAGGTTCTCCTCCAGCTGAACTACCTCTGGACTCAAAACATGAGATGGATTTGGCATATACTTCCTCAACATTGAAACATGAAAAACATTGTGTACCTGAGATAAACTATGAGGTAAAGCCACTCGGTAAGCAACTGATCCAACTTTCTCCAGAATTTCATATGGTCCAATAAACCTTGGACTCAGCATTCCTTTCTTAACAAATCTCATCACACTTTTCCAAGGAGAAACCTTGAGAAAAACATGATCACCTACCTCGAAAGATAGATCCTTCCTCCGGTTATCCGCATAACTCTTCTGCCTGTTCTGAGCTGTTCTCATGTGCTTCTGAATCAACTGAACTTTTTCTGCCATCTCTTCTACCAATTCTGGCCCTATAAGCTTCTTTTCACCCACTTCATCCCAAAATGCTGGAGTTTGACACCGCTTCCCATATAATGCCTCAAATAGTGCCATCTGTATACTGGAATGAAAGCTGTTATTATAAGAAAACTCAACCAAGGAAATATGTTGGTCCCAACTTCCCTGATAATCCATCGAACAAGCTCGTAGCATATCCTCCAAGGTCTGAATTGCTCCTTCTGACTGCCCATCTGATTGAGGATGAAAAGATGTACTAAAAATTAATTCAGTACCCAAAGACTTCTGAAGTCCTTTCCAAAAGTTTGAATTGAACCTGGGATCACGATTAGATGCAATGGAGAGAGAAACTCCATGTAACCTGACTATCTCTTTAAGATAAAAACGGGAAAGTTGATCTAGGGAAAATGTATCTCGTATAGCAAGGAAATGAGCAGATTTGGTCAAGCGATCAACAATAACCCAGATTTCATTATTACCTCGAGATGTCTTCGGTAATCCCACAACAAAGTCCATGGATATATTATCCCATTTCCACTCTGGCACTAGTAAAGGCTGAAGCATCCCTTTCGGTAACTGCCCCTCCGCTTTAACCTACTGACAAGTCAGACACTTCATAGTAAAATCAGCAATATCTCTTTTCATTCCATCCCACGAGTAATACTCCCGCAGATCACTGTACATCTTAGTACTTCCAGGATGAACTGAAAACGGGGAACTATGAGCCTCACATAACAAATCATTCTTCAACTGTGAGTCACAAGGCACACATAATCTCTTCCCAAACCTCAAAACACAATCATTATCAATGTTGAATTCAGGAAACTTACCTTTCTGAACCAGCTCTACCTTTTTCTTCAACTCACTGTCTCGCTTCTGTGCTTGCTTGATTCTGTCTGATAGAGAAGATTTCACTGATACCTAAAACAAAAAAAAAATAACATCTTGTACCAAAAACTTCTATGCCAAAGTTCATCAAATCTTTAAGCAAAGTATCACGTTCCAAACGCAACATTGATAATGAAGCATTACTTTTTTGACTCAAAGCATCATCCACTTTATTTGCTTTTCCCAGATGGTAATGAATTGTACAATTATAATCCTTGATTAATTTCAGCCATCTCTTCTGTCTCATGTTCAATTCTTTCTGAGTGATATATAATTTAAACTTTTGTGATGAGTATATATTTCACACTTTACTCCATACAAATGATGCCTCCAAATTTTTAAAGCAAAGACAACAGCAGCTAATTCCAAATCATGTGTAGGGTAATTTACCACATGAGTTTTCAACTGTCGTGAAGCATAAACAATTACCTGTTGATTCTGCATAAGGACACAACCAATTCCCTTCAACGAAGCATCACTGTATATAACAAACTCACCATTCCTGGAAGGAAGTGCCAAAACTGGAGCATTCAACAATCTTCTCTTCAACTCCTGATACCACTTCATTCGATGGCCCAACATCTGCTAAAGTTTTTACAAAGGATTTCACCACCCCTTTCTGCTTGTAGTTTGGCTGCATTCCCCCAGTTGAGTTCTTCGTTGGACACTCGTTTGCATAATGACCCATTTCATTACACTTAAAACATCTTACCGTTGGCTTTTCATTGCCTGCTTGATCATTTTCCTTATAGTTACGAGCAATATGACCAGACTTACCACACCGAAAGCACTTACCAGACTTGGATAAACATTCTCTAGGATGCATTTTACCACACTTATCACAGGATGGATATTTGGTTTTCTTACCTCCTTGCTTCTTTGATGAATTCTTCCCCTTTGCCGGCCAACTAGACCTCTTATTCTCTTGTTTGTCATAGAACACCTGATCATTGGCAAACTCCATTTCCACCTTCTCCGCACATCGAACAAGTTTTTCATAACTTTTGAACTCACGAGAAGCTAAAGCCCTTCGATACTTTGGCTTTATCCCTGAGTAAAAATGGTTTATTTTACTATCAAGATCTCGTATGATGTTTGGAGCATACCTTGCCAATCGAGTGAACTTTGCATCATAAGCAGCCACTGAATCATCCTCCTGCCTCAATTCTAGGAACTGTTTTTTCATCCTAAGATGAACCACCTTAGGAAAATATTTCTCAAGAAACATACCTTTGAATTCGTCCCAGTGAAGATCCTCAATCTCATCACTATCCCTGATATTTTTCACCATCGACCACCACTGATCAGATTCACCTTCAAAACGGTAAACAACAAGACTAACCTTTTGATGTTCTGAACACCCCATGACATCAAAAATATTCTCCCGTGCTTTAATCAACCCTTCAGCTTGCACAGGGTCAGATGATCCTCTGAATGATGGGGGATGTTGCCTCATGAAATGTTCCACCACTGACATGTTCCTCTGCGGTTGATCTGGCTGATCTCGTGCATGGATACCACCACAATTTATAGCCTGAGTCAATTGTGCCATCACTGCAACAAACTATTCAGTTCTGATTCCGACCATCTCAGGTTGCTGATTTGGAAGGTTGTCTTCCTCCTGATGTCGTCCCAACATAGTTGCTTTGTTTCCTCTGCGGAAAACCATTCTGAACACAGAAATATCTTAGGCAAATCAACATGGTAATCCGTAAATGCTATATCATTTCAATCATATTATAATTTAACACTTTTCTAACTCCTAAAGTTGTCTAAACTGACCTTTGATACCAACTATAAGGCCCCAGACTTAAACATTACTTAATATTGAATTAAAACAATAATTCACGTTGAGGATCTTTTCAGGTTTATAGTTTTAGAGAATTAGAACATAACTATTACATCTTAAAAGATTACAAAGTAGTCACTTATACTAAGATTCCATAATAATAAAAAACTCTTAAAAGAAACATGTCTAGTTCCATGTTTTATATAGCATGACATTCCCTTGATCCCATCGTTGACCTTATTCCACATTAAGTCCTATGAAAAACATTTCCAAAAAACTTGGAGTGAGCATAAAACCTCAGTAAGGGATACACAAAGAATGAAAACTGTCTGTTTTTCAAACATCAAGTAAACCATGTATACACTATCAAAGTAATACCTTCACCTTCATGAAGTAGTAAAAACTCTTCACTGAATAAAGTATCATTACTTACCTTTTTGTAACCAAAGTATTACCATAAAACCCATATAATGAACACATAAAATATATAAAGGTAACTTGGGACATAAACATACCTAAGTGGAATAACCATACGGTCGACTTCCACACATATCACTTAAATGGAATAGCCATACGGCCAATTTCCATACATACTTAATGGAATAGCCATACGGCCAACTTCCATACCCAATGCATTGGATGTTATAACGTAACCACCCATCCTGGTATTCATCGCACCACCCGCCCTATGGTTTATCAAGTAACCACCCATCAAATGTCCAAGTACCAATATAAAATCATAAAACATAAAACCAATATAAAGGAATGATAACATTTCCACATTTCAATCACAATATATCATAAATATATTGACATAATAGAATCCTTTATCAAAACCATTTTCAATACCAAAATACAAAAAATAGTATATGGTATTTATTTTATTTTAAAAACATTACAGCTTGTTGAGGAAGCCAAAGACCAAATAATACTCACGGCGGCGGAAAAGGTCGTTGTCACCGTGTATGTAAAAAAAATTCCTTTTTGTCATTTAGTAAAACGCTTCTTAGAAAAAGATTCCTTTTGTATAAAAGTAAAAGTCAACGGGTTTTAATACACCGTATAAAATAAAGTTGTGTATAAAATGAAATATGCCTCAATGAAAGGAGATTGAGACGAAGTCCCTTACCTCGGGTCCGACTTGACTCGATCATTCATTAACGTCCTGAATAATAAACTTGAGTTAATTTATAATTGATTAATAACCTTTTTAAATTTCATTATTCCTTTTATATCACTTATTGACATGTTATAAACATTATGTAACCATTTAAGTTAATAATGTTTGTTTTGTCAATATTTGGTTCTTAAGTCGAAAGTGGACTTCTTACAATTACATGTTGTTCGTGTGGTCAAAGGTTCTTTATATCCAGAATGACATTCCTTATTTGGATATAATATATATCATATATATCCAGCATATACATGTATTTATAATATTACATAATCATTTAGAGGTAAGAAATGAAATGCACCGTTCATGGAGACGGTAAGCCGTACGTACGCATGAACGCTACTTTCATTTCTATTTCGTATTTTATAGAATGGAATCATAATGATATAAGAGTATATTATAATTCCAGTATAATAACATATATAATATCATTAACTTTATCTTTACACATCCCATATATGGTATTAACGAATCAAATCACTTTCAGGGGGCGGTAGTCCGCACTTCCTAAAATGAAGATATCGTGTTTACCCATAATGGAAACAATAATGGTATTCCATAAATGAAAAATACAGAAGCTTAAGGAAATAATAAACATATTATATATCATATATAAAAATATTGACATCATAATGGCCACCTATGAAGGTGTTAAATGAGTATTGAACAATCATCGTTTCGGGAGGCAGAATTTCGCCAAACACGGAAACCGTATGTTCTTTAACCATTTGATGTAGTTGTGTGAGAGTGTAGCTCGAATAAATCTTATAACAACATCCTAGTATATTGTAGATACTGGTTTTGTTACAAAATAAGTAAATAAAAAGAGTTTAGGGGGTTGGAGAAGATAAATAAAACAAATGAACAAGAGAGAATGAATTACCTTTAAAAGTGTAACTCCTTTTGATTTGAGCCTAAAGCCTTCCTTTGAAAGGATTATTCCCAAAGGGAATCCTCTAGGATGAGGATAGGGATGTGGGGAGAGTAAATGGGCAGGGGATGGCCGAGAAAAAATCTTGAGGAGTGTGTGAAATGAGGTAGAGGTGGGGGCCTTTTATAAGAAGAGAGGAGGGGCACTTTTGGAATGTAAAGAAATATTACTTTATTTGAAAATGTGTTTCGGTTTTAAAAGGTCCCACATTGATATAATTCGTGCATAAGGTTATAAGGGTTCTAAATCCACCCATCCAATAAGTTTTGGACATGTTTGGTTCAAAGATTTTACATTATCTTTCCATTTTATTTAAATCGTCAAATAATGATGTCATCGTTGCATCATTATTATGTCATAAATTATTGAATTTATTTAATGTCTAAAAATTATAAAAAACATACTATGATATAGGAAAGCATTTTAGCTTTCCAATGACTATTTATAATTAAAACTCTGACTTGTATAACCCCATTTAAAAATTGTTTTAGTAAAACATATCATGTTTGTGCCATTTTTTACATTAACGTTAAATAAAAGGTATTTATGTCATTTTCCAACCAAAGTGGCTCCATTGGGTCCCCAAGTTGACCCATGGCTTTTCTTGGTCGGCCATGACACATCCAATGAGGGTAGGACATGTTTCTAGGACATCTTATATTATTAAAATATTATATTTACCTTAAACTACACTAATTACCACTAATCGCGATTGAAAACTTAATAAGTTACTATTCACCAAAGTATTATTTTAATCTCATTGAACCACATTTTACTTCTTAATGATGACCATGTAAGTCGGATTTTTGAAAATCAAAACACAATGATGGAAAAATTTCATTTAAACGGAAAATCAGTTTTTATAAGTACCACTTAGTGGTTTCACTATTCATCAAAAATTGATGTTTTTCAGAAAATTACCAAAAATTCACCCTAAGCTATATTTGATATTATGAATTCAAAAATGAAGTCTATTTTACAAAATTCAAAACATATAAGTCACATTAATTAATTTAATAATTAATTCCCGCTGTCAGAAAAAATAGCGTGTTTTTATGAAACAATAAGTATCAAAAGATTGACACTAGTTTAAGTCCGATTTCAAAGTGAAATTAATTCCAATGACCACTATTGGATTTAATGGTAAAAATATTTTCTTATTTCACTTTAAAACCAATTCAAAAGATAATTTAATAATATAAATAAATTATATTAAAAAGAGATTTTGAATTAAAATACAACATTTTACACTATTCATTAAAAATGAACTTTATCGGAAAGGTACCATAAATTTACACAAAGTAAATTTTGATGTCCCGATTCTAAAGATGAGTTATTTTTTTCCAATAGAATTTATAAGATTGATCAAAACAATATTTAATGACGGTTCGCCGTCAAAAGGTGATAAGTGAACCCTTAGTGAAAATTAGGGTATAAATGCCTAAAATTGAACTCTTTCCGTATTTTAAGCCTTTATCTTTTATTGGGTAAATGTAAAAACATTTAAAAACATATATAATCATATTTTAGTTGTTTCTATCCATTCCCGCTAGTACAACAGCTACTTGTTAACTAACATTTAAAATAATATTATTTTATTACTTGTGTGCAACGTAAGTTTTCAAAGAAACTCATCGTTGTGTATCGAGTACGCTATCGAACGTAGAAACCCATTTTAATTAAAATTAATATTTAATTCATAAATATTAATAAATATGAAAATTCTTTATTCTTTAATTACCTGGGATGTTACATTATCTTACCTTTTTATGAATGTTTTATAGCCTTAAATCCCATCATCATTGGTTAGAATTTCATGACCTTAAAATACCCAAGAGAAGAGATATAATATTAAACATGATGAAAACTCAAAAATAGTGTCCTAGGAAAAATAGAATTCTCTACTTGATAAGTAATTCCATTTAATGTATTAGGAAAAATTTAGATTTCAAGAAATAAAAAAAATATTTTATATCTCATCAAAAATTCCTAGTAAAATTCAAGCTATATATAATGGGATCATTGGTCATAGAAAAAATTAGACTAGACCTCTTATCCTTTCGTTTAAATTTAAATGAAATTGAGAAATTTCATTTCATTCCCTTTGCCTCATGAATATGTTCAATGCATTGTAGTTTAACCATTAGTTTACTTGAACCTTTCTTGGGAATCCCTTTATTTATAAGCCTACATCATTATGTAACTACCTGAATTTCCACAAACCTCTCATGGATATCCTTAAAAATATTATTTGACTATAATTAACACCACTAATTGGTAATTATTTTTAGTGTCTATATATTCATTCCTTATATCAATAGGAACATTTTTTCTAGGTAGAAGGTATTCTTATATCCATATTCCAGGAAAAAACTATAGTAGAACCTTTAATTTGAATGTTTTATATGGTGATCCTCAATATAATTTCAACATTCCCATATTTCTTGATTTAAGTGACTTCTGTTATGATTTACATAACACATATTTATGATATGGATGTGTATTAAAATAACCTTGATGTTACACATTCATATATCATGTTCATATTCACATTTGGAAAATGTAATCATATTATCAATCCTATAGTGGTCCTTATTCATTGCCTCTAAACTGTAAAACACACTGGTGAAACAACTATGACCTTTTAAAAAACATGCACCATTATTATGGATTTTCTACTAATAGAGATCACTCACTCATTCATTTCATATCAATTATACCTTTATATCCAACACAAAACCTCACCCTTATTATTTTGGTCAATTGTTTTTAACATTAAAAAACGATTCCATCAATCCAATAATCATGACCTAAAAAATATTCACATCCCTATGAGGTGGTCTATGTTAGTGTTGTAGCTAGATTCATTCATGTCACGTTTATCTCATCCTTTCCACTATAGAGTCCTCTAAAATTTTGTTCAATTTTTTCTAAGTTATACCACTAGGTACACAGATCAAATAATCATGACATTAATCTACATGTTCCAATCATTATGGATGTATCTATTAGTGTAATTGAGTGTTCATTCACTAAAATATTTCCTCACTCATTATATGGAGTATATTTCTTAATTTTTTGGTCAATGTAATGGGACCTTAAACACCAGGTGCATTTGTTCAAATTTCATAACCTTAAGTTACCCTTGGAATGGTACATAGTACTCGCTAGGTTGAACACCATCAAAAGGAAACCTGGGAAAAATATGAGTATCTTCTCATTGGACATACACCTTTAATTAAAAATTCCAAATTGAGTTTTTGACATAGAAAAGGTATAGAATTTCTAAATTGAAACCCTATAAAGGGTGGGATTAGTAAAATCTAGGTTCTTCTATATTAAACTTCCCACATATAAGTATCAAGTAATATATTAGTCCAAAATGATAAGAAATACGTGTGGGATCCACCATATGTTTTTTATAAAATCCAATTTATTCTCTATAAATCCGTTAACCTGGGAAAAAATGAGGGAATCCCTTTTATTCCCCTATAAAAGTTCAAATAACGTATATAAAATGTATAAAGATATAATTTGAGGATGATTGGTCTCTTTTGAACATTGAAATCCTAATTCTAAAAACCCCCCTTTATGATTGATATTCTACTAATCCACCAATATTTCATATCCAAATAGAACAAATTGGTGTATGGTGGTGGTACTTGTGCTGCTATAACCCTCCCACCTTTACCCATCTAATAGAATAGGTCCAAGTGTAAAAAACCTCTCATATCTGAGTAAGATATCCTTGTTTTATGATGGTGTTGAATATTCATCCATATCTATCCTATCTATATATGTTTAATTACACATGATTAGAAGGATACCAAATAATATATCCCATTATCAATCAAGTCTAACCCTATTTTATAGAGATGGTACATATGCTAGTATATCTAGATAGAATATATAATCCCAAAGGCATGTGTCTATAGGAAAATGGATTTCTCTATATTCAGTTACTTGACTCAAATATTTAGAGATTATGATTTTCATGATTAATTTCCATAATATGTTCAAGTGTATTGATTTATTTAGATGTTTCTCCCTATCCGTTTTTGAAATTATCATAAACTAGAGATCCTGATTACATTGAATATTAAAAATACTTTGAAAAAGTTATCATCATTTATTGGTAGGGAAATAGAATAATATAATCCAAAATTTGAAGTCTCTATTCATGAATTGGTAATATAATTTATCACAATCTACCATACACAGAATATCAGAGCTGATAGATTAATATTTTGGTTTCATCCATATAATTTTGAATCATAACTAGCACCATAGCCTTGTCCTCCTCAACATGGAGTAATCCTTATATCATGGTAGCATCTTCTTCTAATTTTGTCTTCACATCCTTAACAAATCATTATTTCTCCACTAATTCTAATGATTCCATATTTATTTCTCAATAAATATGGTCTAGTAAATTTTCCATTACAATGGATAAAAAACTTTCCCCAGAATAGTCATTATATTGTTAGATTTTTATTGAATATTTTGTCCTTAAAGATTAGTTATATGTGCTACTCATTCATCCTTATATAGAAGAATTTGGGCCATTTTTCTTTCTCATTCACCTAGATGATCTCATTCATAGTAGAATATAGGGTTCATTAATCAAACACCCTTATAACCCATAATAATGAATAGATAGAGAATATGGTGTATATTGTTTCTCAAATCCTCTATGGGGTTCTTAGGAATTAGCTTCTATATATTATTTCATTTTGGACATCTAGAGGTACATTGAAAGTCTAAGGACTCTTAGTCTGGTTTGGAGATACTCCCACAATATATTTTTATATTTATTGTAAGAAGTCACTTTTTGGGTAAGTGGGAACCATAAAAAACCTCCAAAAACCACCGTTACTAACCCCATTTAGAGTATCACCAGCATACAAAGTTCAAATTTCAAAATCCACTACACACAAACCCTAACTGAGAACCACCACAGTTTTAAACGCCCTCAAAATCCTCCCCTTTCAAAATTAAAAACTCACCTAAACATTTTCAAATTACAAACCAAAAATTCAAATAAAAATACAACACTAATCACGTAGAGTGCTCTAACCGAGACACCCCACATCCTTCACTTCACAGCCATCGTTACGACACTGGCCAAACACTGTCACCGTCAACAACAAGGCTTTTGGCCTCTTCTCCGACATCCACCACCTGCAACAAGCTAAAGCCACCATAACAAAACATCATCATTTCCGAAACAATCCTTCATCACCACCGGTACCATGACGCGACATTGTTGCTCTAACTATGTCGATATCACATCATCTTGAGTCACCGTCTGGAGCTCACCGACTCCACTACACCATCACCACCATCGACTCTATACAAAACCAGAACGATGGAACCCATTGATAGAATCCACAAACATCCTACACTAGAAAGAGTGACGATTGGTGAAGATTAACCTACAGTGGTAAAAAATGACCAAAAAGGGAACGCCAAACTAGGAAAGACACTGAAGAATACTGGGAAAGAAACCCTGAAGTGATCCAGGGATAAAACCCTAAAAGAAACCTCGACAACCATAAATCGTAATCCCAAATCCCTGTGTATCCATTTCTCCAACTCCGACCTAGAGAGGAGCGGTGGAACCCTGGGACAGAGTGGGTTTGGGAGACTGAGGAGGAAGACCTACTCTAGTAGCATCTGGAAACCCAACATCCACTAAACCATAATATCAAAGCCTCATTGTTACCTTCATACCATCCCCAACATGGAGAAGTATGATCAAACTTGAGGCCAGATCAGTTTAGGTGACAAAGGTTGTCCAAAAACACATACCTTCGACGGCCAAAACAAGAGAACCACGAAGAATCCAAGAGCCGAGGGGTAGAGTCGAGGGCTAAGGGGTGGAGCTGGTAGCGAAGGGGCTAGAACCCTAGATGAATTGAGAATGAGAGCACAGAGATTGCGTCCGTAGATACTCCCTAATTATAACATATTTCCTTATACTGGTTCACTAAAATATATGATCGTATCATCCCCCTAAGAGATTATTGGAACTGAGATAACCCTATCATCTAAGCTATCTAGTAGTGAGAGTTCAGGGAAAAAAATATTTGATCAGTACCTTCTCTTATGATGATCATTCTATAAATTGTACAAGAGGTATATTTCTGTTAATTGGTGGGTACTAAATCCAAAACCAGGTGTTATAGATGATCACAAATATCTATTAAATAATTGTCCTTTCCAAGTAGTGACACTTCCTCTACGAGAGTGTTACTATCTCCCCTAGTAGGTTATTTCTTAATGGTCAGAATAAGGTATTTGATCACTGACTCTTTCCTATTATTTAGTGACATGGGTCCATCCTCACCCCTTATTATATTTCAGTCTAATGTTGAATCATGAATCCATTCCATGAAAAAATCTTCATCAGTTTGTTGAAGTGGGATTTCTTGGTAAGGAAACCATTCGAGAGAATATTGATGACCCATTTTTGGTAAAGTCAAGAAATACACATCCAATAATTCCTTGGATATAAATTTATATATATAAAGAGACAATATTGGTAAAACCTCATATTGATGGGTTGATTTATCCATACTGGATCAAATTGAGAAATTAGAACTTATGCACATACAATATTTTCTTAGGTATCTAGGCATGAACAATATGATGTTAGAATCTATCACTAAAAAGATACCTCTTATCTGGTTCATGGATTTAGCTAGTATAAACATCACATTCATTGAATATATATTAAATGGGGTATGTTGAAATTTATTCACCATGATAAATAGAGATCATACCTAATCAATCCACCTCTCTACAAGTAGGAATGGATTGAGCGGGTGTTATTGGTTTTCCCACCACAATAAGTGAACTTAATTTTATAGTGGGAGGTTAGAATTCATATCAATACTCCACTCCAATATCCTCAAAGTTAATCTAGAAAGTAACCCCCTTATGGAAGAGAGATTCTAATCAAAGGATCATGATATTATTTTTTTGATATATATGAAACTAGATCATGAATTTAAAGGCCGGCCTCTATCTCCAGTTTAGATAATTTTTGAAAAAAAAAATCACTTTGTTATACCTAATCATGTTAGTTGGAGAATATGATTTCTCTGTTGGGGATATGGACCTAATGTTTGGAAGTGTTAAAGAGGTTTTAACCCCAAAATATCCAATGTTTCACTTCCATTGGATGACATATCCTCTTCCTCGAGAGTGTTTAATCTCACAACACATGTTGCGGTGACACATGTAATATATTTTAGATATCCCACAAGTACATTATTTATATAAGTTCTCTACAAGAGTGTAACGCCCCGAACCCAGTTACCCAGAGTCGATGCATTATTACATAACATTGGCATGATCACAAGAATGATAAAGTCTTCAAAGACCGATTAGTTTAGTATACTTGGAAACACTGGATATATTCATAAAGTTTACATTACATAAATAAGTTAAACACTACAAAAACATATTGTCTTCATATCCCCTCATACTATACATACAGGTCATTCATAAAATACTTATTCACATCCGGGGAAAAATAAAACATAGAAAAAGGGGTGAGCTCAAATTCCCAGTAAGGATAACAATATAGCAGAAACATTCATAAATAAGAATAAACATTTAAGGCAATGTATAACTAAAACTAAAGCCATTTAAACTTGAACTTCAACATAGTATGGAAAAAATAAAGTGAAATAATTCCATTTACTTATTCACATGGATATTCTACTAATCGAATAATCACATGAAATATCAATAACCACTTTTATAATGATGGAATGCAAAATACCAGACTATCATACGACATACCCAAGTCCTCGTGCCAAGACTACAAATAATATTTTGTCAAGGCCTTGTTCCAAGACACTAGTTGGTCTCATGAGACCTACCGATGCATCGACAAGCTATAGCGGGCTCCACCCATCACTTACTAAGTCCAATGCATTCCCATGTGAAAAGGTTTAAACATAACATAAACATTCGTATTAAAACTAGCATACAAAATGTCAATACTTTCTCCATAAACCATGAATGATATAAAAATAACACATCCACAGTAAAACATATCACAAAACCATCAATATAATACAAAAGTTTTGTAACATAATAAATCAACTTCAAATAAGCTTAAAATCCATCAAAGGGTGTTGACATAGATTAAATAAAAACTATATTAGAGAAATATCTCTTTTCTCGAAATCATTGAAAAGTCACAAATTTATAAAGGAAGTAATTTAATAGAGATTTTTGAGTCAAAGTGTCCCATACAACTTTGAAACATTTGAAAAGAAATATTATGTCAAAACATTAATGTACATATAAATAAATCCTTATAATCATTTTGAAATCATGGACATTAATTAAAAATATTTAGAAAGATAAATCTTTAAAACATTTAAGATTATGATCTTGATAAAGAGTACCTTTCACAAATTCTTATAATATTCATTTTGAAATCATTTAAAAGTCACATAATTATAAAATGAAACATTTACTTTGAAAATATTCTTATAAGTTTGTAAGGGAAGCTTCAACGATTTTATAAAGGTAGAAAATAATGGAACCTACCGTATAAGTTTAAAAAGACATTCTTATCTTAAATTTTTCAAAAAGGTTAAAAATTACCTTGTTTGGAAAACGAAAAAAAATATTCCTTTTAAAACAGAAAAGGGTATAAATGACTTTAACCCATTGTCTAGTAAATTGTAAAAATGTTTTTAAATACATTTTTAAGGAACATGTATGTGGATGATAAAGAGATCCCAGTAGATAATTAGGTATAAGCAACCTCGGATAATGAAGAGATTGTGAAATAAACCATAACCAATTTGGTAACTTACGAAAAATACACCCCATGAAATAGGTATCATACAATTAATATATATATAAACATAGATTCAAGAGTCTTAAATAAATAATGATATTATGGGAAGTACATACACTACACAAAAGGTAATAGTTGCAATATGGCATGAATCTCATGGGAACAAGGAGTGAGATGAAAACCCCTTACCTTGTACTTTTCCTTGGATGGGGGTAGGTTAAACTCCTATATAATGGTGAAATAATTGTTATTAAATTATACAAGAATCATATATTTTAATATGATATCATATATGATCTTTTAACATTGCTTTGTTAATAATATCTTAGTATTATCGTCGTTTCGAGTGTTAACTTACTTGTTTTCTTTTATATGTTTTGTTATATAAGCCGTGTATTTGTCGGATAGGTTGTATATTAATCATATACAGAATTATGTCAAGTCCTTAAACATTATTTTTATATCATCAAATGATAATTATAATTAAATGGATACGATGGAGAATGAATCTCATCGCGTTCGTGGAGACGGTAGTCCCTACGTACGCACGAGTGACAATATCATTCTTTTGATATTAAAATAATATATAATTGTATGGTATATCATATATATACAATCATTATAATTTTATATTTATTATTTACATGAATTAAAAATCATTATTATACCCATCCAAATAATAATTTTTTGAATAACAATTACACCACGACGTAGAGACGGTAAGCCGTACGTACGTACATATGGTGACATTTCATTCAAAGGATAGATAGAATACTGAAATATGGTTGTAAAATGTTTATAATAACATCAATGTATATATAATATACTGTATTTATTATTTTATAACAGTAATAAAAAAGAAAGAAGAAGTGGAAGAAGAAAGGAACTTGAAAAAGGGTGGTGAAATCATTACCTCTTCTTCGGGTTCTTCCTTTTGATTTGATCAAAAGGTCTATTAGGTTGGATTTATGACTAGTGTTAGGCCTCTAGGATGAAGTGAGGGAAATTTAGAGAGTATTTGTTCCGGTTTTTTCCGAACAAAAAGGCTTTGATGGTGTGAATTAATGAGAAGGGTGAGTTCCCTTTAATAACAGGGGTGAGGGGCACCTTTGGAAAAGCAAGAAATATTATTTTATAATAAATTCATATTCGGTTTCCAATGGCTCCAAAGTGTATTATTTAGATTTTAAGGTGGGTATAGGTTGAAAAACACTCAACCAATAGAATTTAGACAGGTTTGGGTCACTATATTAACCTTATCATTAAGTATTAACTCTTAGTTAATTAGTTTCAAATTTACAATGTCTCTTTGTATTTTTATATTATATGGTTAATAAACTTACTATATAAATCTAAGATACCCCCAAGTGGTCCATTAATGATACACCTATCATGATATAAGTCTCTTGGCCGAACCATAGATTTTTAGGAATTGAATATCAATTAATAATATAATATTTGTTATAAAAACACTTTTATGTTAATTTTGACACTATTCAATAATTGTTTTTTTTACATCATAACAGAATGATTACTTCGAAAAACATTAATTAAGTAAATCCTAACATGTCATATTAACCTATAAAATTATCTTCATTCATTAAAGTCTCATATTATATTTATTTGTGTATCTAGAATACCAATTATTTTAATTTTTCACTATTATGGTAATTACTACATCATCATTGTGTAATCAATAAATTAAATTATTTATTGTCTAAAAATTATAAATAAAATATCATTATGTAGGAAATATTTTTAGATATCTAATGAATATTTATAATCAAAATTCCAACATATATAACCATGTGTAAAAAAATGTTTTTCTAAAGGATATATGCTTTTGTCATTTTTGTATTTATTTTAACTTAATTAATGTAAAGTGTCATTATCACTTACAAGTTGTTCCATGGGGTCCAAAAATCAACCCAAAGTTTCCCAGGGTAGGACATGCATCCACAAATTAGGTTAGGACATGTTTTAGAGTAATTTATTGTTATTTTAATATTATTTTGTAACCCTTAATTACCGGATTTACCGTTTAACCATGGTAAATAAAATATTTACCGAAGTAATTATTCAAATTGTATAAAAATAAAAGTTACCTATTTACACAATTTGGACATAATTATTCCAAATATGGAATCCATTTTTCAAAATTCAAAACAGAGAATTGGCAGAAATTAATTTAAAATTAATTCCCATTGTCAAAACAAAAAAGCGTGTTTTTAAGATATAATAACTATCAAAAGATTAATACTTGTTCAAGTCCGATTTAATTGTGAAATTATGTCCAATGACCAACATTGTATTAAATGGTAAAAATATATTCTAAATATACTTTAAAACCAATCAAATTCCTAATTTATCACTATTAGTTATTTTGATTAAAAAAGTTGTTTTGAATTAAAAATTTAGTAATTTTCACTATTCATCAAAATATTAAAGATATCCAAAAAGTACCAAAATTTCACCGGAGGATAATTTCATTATTCAGAATCCAAAAAAGAAGACCATTTTGAATGATAAAATGTATAAAATTTCATAAAGTGGATATTACTATTCATAAAAGTTAGTTTTATTAGTTGTGGTGTGTGTTAGAACTTGAAGTTGCATATAACACACGCTACTGTGTTATTCAAAGAGAAGCGTCCCGAGGAAGATTGGGGTGTTACATTGTAAAATTTTTATGTCCCCATTCTAAAGAATAAATTTATTTACTCAAATTGAATATATAAAAGTTTTAAAATAATAGATTTAAAAAAAGGGTTTCACTATTAAAAGTTGGTAAAAGTGCATTTTTTTTAAAATTCATTTTTTATCTGAAAAAAAACTTGTTATTACATTATGTCTAAAAAACTCATAATATGGATTCTAATTTTATAAGGATTATATAATGTTTAAAATTTATTTAATAATATTCATAAAGTCTTTTGAATGGCTTGTTTGGTAAGTCATGGTGCGCTTGAACTCGGTGTTGGGTATAGTGCAAGTTATTGAATTCTTTTGAAGAAATAACACACTATTAAATCTTGGGGTGTTACGTTCTCCCATCCTTCAATAAATTGCATCCTCTCAATTTGAAATTGTTCTTCGAAAGTAAACGTTTGAATATAGAAAATATCTTTTTGGGAAAACTCATATTGGAAATTGGGTTAATAAAATTAATCTTAATAAGAGGAAAAGAGAAATGAAAGGGTCACCACCAAATTATGATCTATATTCGAGAACATTGGTGGAAATTAGAGACATCTAATTGGAGGAAATATGTAAATATTTATAGGTAGTGATTTCGGTCATCAATCACAAACAAGTGTAAAATTGAGGTCCTTAAATTCATCAATCTAGGATGATTTGATATACCATCAGTTCAACAAAACATAAGGTATTAGGATAACAAATTTTTTGTATTAGGATTACATAATTAAAGTATAAGAATTAATTTCTTCATAAAATAAGAGAAGATGAAAAATATATTCTTGACATGTAGAGTTCCATCTTTTAACTAATTTCGACCACAAACTCATCTTTCACACTAAAAGATAATAGAATGTAAAAATATATTCTATTTATCCTATTCGTATAGGGTTCCAAAAAATTGAATTTATAATTCATCTACTAGATCTTTTAAAAAAAATACGTTATTTAATCCAAGACATCACGTGGGTCAGTGGTAGGTGATACACCCTTGTCGCCCTTCGGTTGTGGGTTCAAGTCCCACGGCCTTGCTAGACGCGACGGGTTGCCGCCCGACCTCTGGGTTGTCCTTTTATGGAAATCCAAAAATAATCCAAACTAGAACTATCCAAAATACTTTAGTCCAAAATTTATAAGGAAGGTCAACAAAATGTAGATTCTTTTTTGCCGCGTAATAACATGTGAACACCTTAATCTTTTATTCATTTAAAACATTACAACATCCCGAATTACTATAAAACCTTATTGATTACATTCATGATCCCTTATTCCTTAAAGAATAATGGATATACTCCTTCAATGAAAAAATGTTGTAAACCCCAACAATGATGGAATATACAAATCATTAATCAGTTTCAAGGTAGTCAAGAATATACAATATAATTTATCCAAATCAATCATCTATTATTCTAAAATCACTACCTTGGTATCAGAACCATATTATGGTTTATCATTCTCTCATCCATATATTTTCCAACAATTTAACCAGCTATTGAGTTAATTTTCTTTGTTCCACACAATCATAATTCCTTAATGAAATATTACTGTAGTATAATCCTTATATACTCCATAATTATTATAATAATTACATTGTTGATACAACACTCAAATGACATAATCAACATAAGAACTCTAATCATTCCTCTTCATATGTGGTAGTATCATAACTTGATTATTATCCAATAACATCATTTGCGGCATAGTCTGACGACTGGGACATAGGTTTGCGTAGTATCCAAAATCCTTGCAAATGAAGCATTATACATTTGAAACCATTTTATTACCCTTGCAGTCACGTACTCTATGTCCTTTTTCTCCACACTTATAACATACTCACATTCCCTTCAAACATTTTCCAAGATGATTCTTTCCACAGTTATCACATATGTGAAAATCCTTCTTTACCTTCTTCTTTTTATCTATCCTTCTCTGTACTATCCTTTACTTCTCTAGCTTCCCTTCAAAGCCATAGGAATCCAAGAATTCTTTACTTATCTTATCAACACATGATACTATTTCTTCATATGGTGATAATACGTGGGAGACTATTTCCCTTCTAAATTCTAGATTAAGACCATGAAAGATATGATCCTACTTACTCTTGGGATCATGCGTATTGTTTGAGTTCTCATTCCTTCTATTGGGCACCATTTATAAACAATTTCATAAACTAGATTAGTTTATGAATCAAAATAAATAATTCCATACTTGTAAAAAACTTAACATAAATTGAACTATTTATGGATTTAATCCATAACCATAAAAAAAATTTCATTGAGGATGTATATACTCATAAACCCTTCATAATGATTTGTAAAGAAAATGAGAATTATCCTAAGCATATCCCCCGAGAGTGTCATAACCAAGAGTGCAGCAAGGCCCGTTGTTGTGCCCCAGTTCACGTTCAAGTCTAGCTCAAAGTAGTGTTTTCGGGTTTTACCCCTAGGTACATCTGTGCCAGAGCCTCCTCTACCTTCTCGTATCCATACAGGGATGTATTTCTCGGAAAACTCACAAAATTTCTACAATACCAAAATTCTATGATGTTCTTCTATACTAATATTCAAAGACCATCTTAAATCTTTGTGCACTAATCAGAGTTTATCTAAATCTAGCTTCCATGGTTTGTACTAAACTTCCTCTGATACCAACTATAACGCCCCGACCCCAGTTACCCAGAGTCGGTGCATTATTACCTAACATTTTCATGATCACAAGAAAGATCAAGTCTCAAAATACCAATTAGTTAAGTAGCCTTGAAATAGTAGATATATTCATAAAGATTACATTACATCAATAAGTGAAAAACTAAAACAACATATTTTCTTCATATCCCCTCATTCTATCCCTGCAGGTCATTCATAAAAAACTTCTTCACATCCTGGGAAAAATAAAACATAGAAAAAGGGGTGAGCTCAAATTCCCAGTAAGGATAACAATATAGCGGAAACTTTCATAAATAAGAATAAACATTTAAAACAATGTATAACTAAAAAAAGACTTTTAAACTTGAACTTCAACATAGTATGGAAAAAATAAAGTGAAATAATTTCATTTACTTATTCACATGGATATTCCACTAATCGAATAATCACATGAAATATCAATAACCACTTTCATAATGATGGAATGCATAATTCCAGACTGTCATACGACATAGCCAATGCCTCGTTCCAAGACTACAAATAAGATTTTTTCAAGGTCTTGTGTCAAGACACTAGTTTGTCTCATGAGACCTACCGATGCATCGAGGAGCTATAACGGGCTCCACCCATCTCTAACTAATTCCAATGCGTTCTCATATGAAAAGTTTTAAACATAACATAAACATTTGTATTAAAACTAGCATACTAAATGTCAATACTTTCTCCATAAACCATGAATGGTATAAAAATAACACATCCATAGTGAAACATATCACAAAACCTTTGATACAATACAAAAGTTTTGTGTCATAATAAATCAACTTCAAATAAGCATAAAAATACATCAAAGGATGATGACATAGACGAAATCAAAAAAATTTGAGAGAAATATCTCTTATCTCAAAATCATTTAAAAGCCACAAATTTATAAAGGAAGTAATTTAAAAGAGATTTTTGAATCAAAGTGTCCCATACCACTTTGAAACTTTTGCAAAGAAATATCATTTCAAAAAATTCATTTCAATATAAAAAAATCCTTAAAACCATTTTGAAAACATGACATTAATTAAAATGATTTAGAAAGATAAATTTTTAAAACATTTAAAATTATGATCTTGATAAAGGGTACCTTTCACAAATTATTAAAATATTCATTTTGAAATAATTTAAAAGTCACGTAATTATAAAATAAAACATTTAATTTGAAAATATTCGTATAATCTTGTAAGGGAAGCTTCAACAATTTCATAACGGCGGAAAATAACTGCACCCGCAGTAAAAGTTTAAAAAGACATTCTTACCATAAATTTGTCGAAAAGGTTAAAAAGTACCGCGTTTGGAAAAAGACGGAAAGATTCCTTTCAAAACACATAAGGGTATAAATGAATTTAAACCATTGTCTATTAAATTTTAAAAATGTTTTTAAATTCATTTTTAAGGAACATGGATGTGGATGATAAAGAGATCCCAGCAGATAATTACGAATAAACAACCTCGGATAATGAATAGATTGCGAAATAAACCCTTACCCATTTGGTAACATATGAAACATACACCCCATGGAAGAGGTATCATACAATGAATATGTAAATAAACCTAACTTAATGCGTATTAAATAAATAATAAAATTATGGGAAGTACATATACCACACAAAAGGTAATAGTGGCAATATGGCATGAATATCACGGGAACAAGGAGTCAGATGAAAACCCCATACCTTATACTTTTCCGTGGTCAGGAGTCGGTTAACCTACTGTATAATGGTGAAATAATTGTTATTAAATTATAAAAGAATCATATATATTAATATCATATCATATATGATCTTTTAACAATGCTTTGTTAATAATATCTTAGTATTATTGTCGTTTCGGGTGTTAACTTACTCATTTTATTTTATATGTTTGGTTACGTAAGTTGTGTTTGTCATGGATAGGTTCTATATTAATCATATACATAATGATATCAAGTCCTTAAACATTATCTTTAAATCATCAAATGATAATTATACTTGAATGGATACGATGGAGAATGAATCTCATCGCGTTCATGGAGACGGTAGTCCGTACGTACGCACGAGCGACAATATCATTCTTTTGATATTAAAATAATATATAATTGGATGGTATATCATATATATAGAATAATTATCATGTTATATTTATTATTTACATGAATTAAAAATCATTATTATACCCATCCAAATAATAATGTTTTGAATAACAATTACACCACGACGTGGAGACGGTAAGTCGTACGTACGCACGTATGGTGACATGTCATTCAAAGGATGGATAGAATACAAAAATATGGTTGTACCAAGTTTATAATAACATAAAAGTATATATAATATACTGGAGTTTTTATTTTATAATGGTAATTACAAAGAAAGAAGAAGTGGAAGAAGAACGAAATTTGAAAAAGGGTGGTGAAATCATTACCTCTTCTTCGGGTTCTTCCTTTTGATTTGATCAAAAGGGCTCCTTCGGTTGGATTTATGACTAAAGTAAGGCCTCTAGGATGAATTTAGGGAATTTTAGAGATTATTTGGGTAGGTGTTTTCCGAACCAAAAGGCTTTGATGGTGTGAATTAATTAGAAGGGGGAGTGCCCTTTTATAACAGGGGTGAGGGGAACCTTTGGAAAAGCTAGAAATATTATTTTATAATAAATTCATATTCGGTTTCCAATGTCTCCAAAGTGAATTATTTAAAGGTTAAGGTTGGTATAGGTCTCAAACAACAATACCAATATAATTTAGACATGTTTGGGTCACTATATTAACCTTATCATTAAGTATTAACTCTTAGTTAATTATTTTCACTTCTACAATGTCTCTTTGTATTTTTATATTATATGGTTAATAAACATACTATATACATCCAAGAGACCCCCAAGTGGTCCATTAATGATACAAATATCATTATATAAGTCTCTTGGCCGAAACATATATTTTTAGGAATTGAATAATAATTTATAATATAATATATTTTTTGAAAAACTCTTTTATGTCAATTTTGACACTATTCAATACTTTATTTTTGTGAAACTCATAACATAATGATTAATTCAAAAAAAAGTTTATTAAGTCAATACTAACATGTTATATTAACCTATAAAATTATTTTAATTCATAAAAAGTCTCAAATTATATTTATTTTGGTATTTATAATATCAATTATTTTAATTTTTCACTATTATGGTAATTACTGCATCATCATTGTGTCATAAATAAATTAAATTATTTATTGTCTAAAAATTATAAATAAAATATAATTATGTAGGAAAGAATTTTATCTTTCTAATGAATATTTATAATCTAAATTACAAAATATGTAACCCTATGTAAAAAAATGTTTTTCTAAACGATAAATGCTTTTGTGATTTTTGTATTTATTTTAACTTAATTAATATAAAGTGTCATTATCACTTACAAGTGGCTTCATGGGGTCCACAAATCAACCCAAAGATTCCCATGGTAATACATGTATACACCAATAAGGTTATTATACGTTTTAGTGTATGTTAGTATTGTTATAATATTATTTTTTGACCCTTATTTACCTGATTTACCCTTTAACCATGGTAAATAAAATATTTACCGAAATTTTATTCAAAATGTCTAAACTTAAAAGCTACCTATTTACAGAATTTCAACATCCTGATTCCATATATGGAATCCATTTTTGCAAATTGAAAACTCATAAGTGGAATAAATTAATTTAAAATTAATTCCCGCTGTCAAAACAAAAAGGGTGTTTTTAAGATATAATAACTATCAAAAGATTGATACTTGTTTATGTCTGGTTTAATTGTGAAATTATGTAAAACGGCCAACAATTTATTAAATGTTAAAAATATATTCTAAATATAAATTAAAACCACTCAAATTTATAATTTATTACTATTAATTATTTTGATGAAAAAAATTATTTTTAATTAAAAATTTAGTAATTTTCACTATTCCTCAAAATATGAAAGTTATCCGAAAAGTACCAAAATTTCACCCTAGGAAAATTTTGATAATCCAAATCCATAAATGAAGTCCATTTTGAATGATAAAATGTATAAAATTTCAAAAAGTGGGTATTACTATTCATAACAACTAGTTTTATTAGTTGTCGTGTGTGTTAGAACATGAAGTTGCGTACAACACACACTACTATATTATTCAAAGAGAAGCATACCGAGGAAGATTGGGGTGTTACATTGTAAATTTTTTATGTCCCCATTCTAAATAATAAATTTATTTAGTCAAATTGATTATATAAAAGTTTTAAAATATTACATTTAAAAAAAGGGTTTCAGTATTAAAAGTAGGTCAAAGTGAATTTTTTTAAAAATACTTCTTTTATCTGAAAAAAAATGATTTGTTCTGACATTATATATAAGAAACTCATAATATGGATTATAAAATTATAAAATTATATAATGTTTAAAATGTTGTTAATAATATTCATAAACTCTTTTGAACGGATTGTTTGATAAGTCATGGTGCGGTTGAACTCGGTGTTGCGTGTAGTGCAAGTTATTGAATTATTTTGAAGAAATAACACACTATGAAATCTTGGGGTGTTACAGAGAGGGTCAAAATTGAAATTTTTGGGTGATTCATTATTGTTATTAGAAATATTTTTCAAGAGGATCCATTAACATATATCATTATCATTAAATAATTCATCACATTCCTTATCATATTGATTTGTGGATGACCCCTTTTCTGCTTCCCTAGTTTTTCATATCTTATAGACCCATGGTGTCAAGGACCCCTTCATTAGTGGAAAATATTAGCATCTCCAATTAACTAAAACACTTATCAACCGCAATGGGATAAGTATTAAGGTTTAAGTATGGATGTGTCTTTACATTTTCATCTTGGGTTAGGTGGAAACCACCATAAATAAAAGCTCATTGGTCCATTATTTTTAAAACTAGGGCCCAATTGTCCCCAAAATTAGTGGCCTTGGAAAACTGACAGACATAAGTGGAACTATACAATTCTAATTTAGCACTCAAAGATATCCTTATATCTTTTTATTAAATTTATATCCCATTCCACTTTTCATAATTCAAGCCCTGTCTTATTTGACATCGGTTGGAATGTATTGTCCTAGCTTCATTAATTTATGTATCCTCAATTATAAGTTACTAAAAAACATATATTTAATGTTTATATCGTGATTTGGTCAAATTAGTGGTTAAATGTATTTTATAGGGCTTCTTGGTTATACTCTTCCCTCTCTACAAGGATTCAAATATGGTGATTATGGGGACATTAGTTTCCATTATTCTATTAGGATAACCCAACATTAGAAATATTTGGAGTTTATAAAAATAAATGAATCAAATGAGGGAGGTATAATCTCATATCAAGTGTTTTATTTGGAAATCATGACCCATCATTACCTCACTTCCTTTTACTGCTTTCCCTCATTCTCACTGATAAGTGGTGAGACAACATTGTACTAGGTATGGTGGAATTGAAATGAAAATCTTTATGTTTTGTGGGATTCACAAATAACATCACAGTAAAACAAAGATAAAATATATATAATCCCGTATCTAATTATTATTTGAATTTCCATCATACCGACCACAATAATCATTTTTGATCATTTCGATGGGAGAGTCTCCATATGTAAGTAATTTAAAAAAAACTAGTGTTATCTCAGAAGTTTTGAGGCCTTATAAAACTTTAGGGATATCACCCTAATACCTAATATATATTAAATGAGTAGGTTGAACCAATATTTTATAATATTCATGACTTAAAAATTCACATATGCAATGAATTACAGAACCATATACCTCATATAACTTGGAATGTCCTCGAGATATGGAAATGTCATTCCCTTTATAAATGTGTAGTATAAATTGATATATATTTTTAAATACTAGTACTATTAGACCTATAGTATTTCCCTCCACTAGTAGGTATACCACTCTAAAGGTACATAGCCCCATTAAAATGTGTGACTCGTAGACAGAGGGCATATATCCACTCAATTATATTTCCAAAAATCAATAAATACTAGTCTTGGGGGGATATTGGGACTGACATTATAGCCTCACTCATTATAACACACCCTCTATAGCACTAAAAACTTAGTACCTAGGGATCCCATTTTATATAGATAGGAATCCTATTATGTTTACTTAACTCAAACCATTCTTATGTCAGACTAATAGTATCATTATATAACTTTTAATGTCGATTTATATACATGTTCCGCACTCATTCTAAATAGAATTGGTGAATAATGGTAATAAGACATGGACCAATAATTGAGTTAATTAAAGATATACTATGGCGGCCTTTGAAGGGATTAAATCATCATATATATCTTCCAAGAATTATCACCTTAGATACATTATATATATCCCATAGAAAAATTCCCATATCTATATAATCAATGATTAATGTGTTTGTCTGTAGGATCTAGTGACTGATCAATAATATAATTAGTCCCAATTTTTAATAAAGTTAGGTTGGTGGAATCCAAAAAACCTCATAAAGTTTCATTCTATTTATCTAGTATTTTAAATAAATGAATATTTAAAGGAAAAATTATTCCAACAACCAATTTGGATTAGAACCACCTCTGGGGAATAGGTATCAGTATTTGAACCAATATCAATGTTGGTTAGTGGAACAATTATGAAAGACTAAGGAAAAATATAGAATCTTAGGCTTCAATATATAAGATCAATTATATTGTTTGGACTTAGTATGTTGGATTATATAGGTAAGGTTGAACCCCCTCCCCTGATGAACTTCCCCCATTATGATATATTGGAAAACCCATATGGTTGTACATTAAAGACCAAGAGTTCAAAATATTGACATTTATCTTTAGAAGATACACATTTTTTACGTGTATATGATCACATAATGAAGTCGATTATAAGGTTGTTTACTCTTGGTTATTCTTCCAAAAGATTTTTACCTGGGATGACATGTGTGGTGTGCAATAACATTAATATTCATTCTGAATATCCTCTGTAATTTTTATTACAAGAAGTGCTTTCAGTATTGGAAATAATGGATAAAGTGAAAACCATTCAATTCCTATAGTAAATAATTTAATAAATATAATTATAATGTTAATTAAATATAAAAATACTTGAATGTGAAGACCAGTTGAGTATGAAAACAACCAGGTGAAAATTTAAAAAGTAAATATTTTCACCTAGGTAAGTGTACCCATGTTTCTTCACCGGGAATCATCACCTACGGAATTTTCATTTAAAGTGCCTTTTCACTGGATATTGACCTAACATCATTGCATATTTCACTTTATCTAACTATAAGGGATGATATAATCTCATGATTTCCTAACACCATAATGCTGAGGCTAAAACGAAGTAGTAAGAATCCATTCTTACCTCAGGTAGTACAAATGAAATGTACAATTAGAGATCACGAATTATTGGGATTCACAGAAGTTGGATGAGTAAGAAAAACTGGGTGTCATTATTTATATATCGGTAAGAATGTTTCTTCTAGCTAATATCATTTTTAACTAGTTAACATAAACTATCAAGAAATGCACACGATTTCAAGGTAAATATGAGCAAACCCATGGTACACCCTAGTCCCCCGTGGGAATTAATATTTAAATATTAATGTAATTTTCAAAATAAACTATCATTTAACATATAAAATAATATTCCGTGTTCAAATTGGATCTAATTATATTGGGATGATTTATTGGTTTTACCTTTTAGAAAAAGGGTAGAAACCTTGATGTGGCGATGGAAAAAAACCTCTTGAGGAGAAATATCAGTTCACCTAAGACCCTAGATATGTATATAGATCACTTCACATAGATCCATAAGTATTAACCAAATATATTCACCTAGTTTTGTTTAAGAAGCTTTAATGAACACCTTCAAACCCAAGTTTGTCACTTAATAATCCTACATGAGTGAAATTGTGCAAACTCACTTGTGTAAACTAACTTTCAGACTCGTATCTCGTTCCCTGAGGCATGTGTGAACTGCCTTCCATGCCCATATTTCATATTCCCTTCCCTACATATTTTCCCTACAAATAAAACCCATGGGTATCCATTTTTTATATCTTTAAACCTTCAAAAAGATGAAATTATATCAACATAGCTCTGTATTCCCTAGACTCTTACCTCTCTTTAGGTAGTTTAATTAAACCTAAATTCTTAAGTAAATTAACTAGAAAATGAAAGTAATTGTGTCTCTAAAAGGTTTAATTTATTAAAACCTTATAAGGATACCTTTTCCTCCATAGTTCTCCAAGACTATGGTGAAATAACCTACTCTATATGGTACACTTGTTCACCACTCACCCAATTTATACCTGGAGGCCCCTTAACTAGGATAAACCTTAACATAGGACTCCTCACTAAGGAAACACATCACCCAAATATGAAAATATAAATAAACCCTACCTTGAAATATAGTGAAACTATTCTTATTCCTCCTCAATATGATGACCACTTCTCCCTATATTTACTAGTGAGACCACTTAGACAAAGTATCTTACTAGGGAGACACTTTTTCATGGACTTTTCCCCTAGGTAACAATTTTTCTAGGCCCTCTCACCTATTATATGCTTCACCCAACCCTTTATTAGAGATTAAATTACAAAATATTTTATAAAAATATCATATGAATTCATACATGGAAAATTATTGCCTATGTTTTCTTTAATGGGATAACATGGTAACCTAAAAGACATTTTGAACACCCATCATCCCTGGTCAACTCTCTACTAGTGGAAGACCTCCAGGTTTCCTCCATGAACATCTAAATTACATAACAGGTTTTTGAAAACTAGTGTACACCCCTTAAATAATGTATTTCCTTGATAAAAAAACATTATAACATTTCCACTCTAACTAATAGAACACTCAGAGGAAATATAATCAAGTATTACTTTTATAATGAAGGTTTGTGTCTTGAGAACACTGGTAAATTCACCCATGGATCAAGTTTCCAAGATTTTATGACCAATATCTAGAATTTGGTTATGTAAAGAATATATTGGGTCATGTTGGTCCATTAAATGATATATGGAGAAATAATGGGCATCTTAATAGGTATAATACTCATCTTTTTACCATATTCCTAATGATTCATGAGAAAAAATTCCATATATTTCTTGTCATCCGACCTTCCTAAGGTCCATATTCTATGTACACAAAATTTCCTCAATGGTCCATATACCATAGGATCTATCTAATCGAAAAGGGATATATTCCCTATGAAGTGATCCATAATGGTATGCTTATGTGTATGTCCCAATTCAACTATTATTTGGAACTTTTTCTTATAATTTAACTCCACATGAAATTAAAAATCTCAAAATAGGTCATGGACACATTAACTTAAATGTCACATTACTGGGACATAGAATCATGCCATTAAAAGGAACCACATGGGTATTTTTTTCATGAACATAAAGGGTATGTTGTGTCCGGTTAAGTAATATCAGACTATGAATGTTATAATTCCCTTGACAGAGATACGCAGAAATCCCCACTCAATCTAATGATTCAAAATGAATCATACTTACATCCCCCCTAAATAGATATAAATTAAAGAGTGCATTTCTTTTTGGTTTTAAAATGTAGAATAATTATCAAATTAGAGAAAATTAGAGAAGCATATATATATATATATATATGGAACTATCAATAGAAGTACTATAATATATAAAAATGGTCTCATTTAGGTATAACCTCTAAAATATATAAGGATTTTCATATCGATTCATGTGGATGATCAATCGATAGCATGATGGTAACTAGTCCCACACTATGACATTGGAGGGATCTAAAAACATATCTTTAGTATTTATGACATTCAAAGTAAGAAATAATTCCCCTATAAATACTATGATGATAATGTCCTTTCATCCTATTTATTACTGAAAACTCAAATCATCACTGGTAAAAGACCACAGAAATAGACTAATTTTGGAAAGTCAGTCCACGTCAACTTATAATTAGAATTCGTTGAAGTCACATACAATAAACAATGTAATATTTTTTATATGTCATAAAATAAACACATAATAATAACTCATGTGTTATAAAAGACACCATGATAAGATGTATACATTATTTGAACAATACTGGTAAGTTCTTTGAACATTAGTCAATTAATGTAATAAAAAACATGTGGATTGTGTTATTTTACGATAAAAAAACATGGTTTATATAATGTATCTAACAAAAACAAGAAAATTTCCATTAATTTCTAAAACATGACTTATTAAAACCCATATAATTTTTAATATCATAGTCTAACACAAACCCTTTCTAGTCCTATTGTTGACATATTTTCATGAAATAACTCAACTCTTTGTTATATTATATCTAGGATTATGTATTACATATTGAAATGATTATTATATCATAGTATCAGAGTAAAATTATCAATTTAAAATGTATAAATCATTTCTTAAACACACATCATAACAATCATCATCAACTAAAATCTTATTGAAATTATAAACAAAATCATTTTTAAGAAGATATGTTATATATAAAGAAATGAAAATTAAATTTAGAAAAAATACTATCTTTATCCCCATTTTTATTGAAGTAGAAATCATTAATTCTCTTTATAAATTATTAAATAAATAATTTAATTAAAAAAACATATCTTATATTCGATAATAATGTTTTTAGAAAAACATTTCCAATTTATAAACTTATTTCAATATTTCAAAACTTTTTTCCCCATTTAAAAACAAAAAAAACAATATGTCACTAATTTATTCCTTTTTATTCACCATACATATGAATTCTATCATTTTTTTAAATTCCAAATATATAACATCTATTAAAATATTTCCCTAAATTAAACATTTTATTAGAAACTTTTCTTTAACTCATATATTGTTCTCTGGACTAAAATATATTTAATTGGAATTGAAACACTTCCTACAATTCAATAATTTTTTTATTATAATAATATTCCAAAAAATTCCCATTGAAATAAAATTTTCGCATTACAAAACTCAATATATTTTTTAGATACCCAAACACACCTTCATCTAACTCAATTCTCATGATATATTTTAAAATTAATTTATTTTCTAGAATAGATTTTATTTTCAAACAATTAATAACATATCATAATATATAAGTTCCATTTTTTATACTTCATCGAATTATACAATTCACATAACTTAAATTTAATTTATAATCAATCTCAAAAAATTCAAAAATATCATCATTGGGATGTAATATCATAATTTCAATCATGAAATCCCCATGGTTAGCATCTATAATATTTATACTAAATTTCATTATGTTCATTAAAACTTATTTATTATGTGTTAAACATTATTTCACTATAAAAATATATTAATAATAATTAATCATAAGAAAATGAAACAATTAAGACATATTAATTTTTCTAATTTACTCACTTCTAAATTTCAAATTAGTCTAATTTTTCACCTATATTGTTAAAATAATATATTATGATTTTATAGTCCACATAATATATTCAATAAAACACCATGTAGAAGGGATATATCACTAAACCCTCCTTTAATTGTCTAACATGACTACATATGGATGTATAATTCCTCTACAATCGCAAGGAATTAACAACTAAATAAAAATAAATTAAAGAGGTTGAATTTAAACATAAAATTAATTAAAACTTGTTATCATTCAACAAAATGACAAGGAAAATAATATCTATATCATTATGGTCACTAGACTAGTGACATGTATAAATTCCATATGAAATCAAAAAATAAATTACCAAGGGAAGCTTAGGTTAAAGGGAGAGAGACTGGAAATAAGGATTTCCAAAATAATATTTATATAGGGAGGATAATGGATTAAACTCTAAATTTCATGATACATAAATTACTGAATTACCCCTAAATATGATTTCTTCAAATTTTATTAGGTAACCAATGTATAAACACTAGATAAACCTCAGCAATCATAAACCTACTGAAAAAAAGTAGAAACATAGTGGTTAATTGATATCCACCACATTCCATATTCCTTAGTTAACTGGTACCTACACAATTTTTATTGGGCTCTTAGTGGTACCACCAATGGTTTTCGTATAATCACCACAAATATTTTTCCTTTTAATTATCATCTTCATTATAATACATAAAAATTTACCCCCAAAATCAATATAAATGAACATATTAACATAATTGAAAAAATATATACACAGGTAAAACCTAAAGTTGTTAAAAAGGTGTTTTTCATAAGATTTTAAATTCAATCTCACTGGTGTATTCCTTATTGAAGTTAATATCCTTGTTTTTTCAATAATATTATTTTCACCTTCTAGAGAGACAATGAATAATGATCCAGTTAGAAACTTATATTTTCTTTAAATGGAACCCCCATAGATATTTATTCATTTTAGGAAGATTATTTTGTATACATGAACGAATGAATGAAATTATTTATATTCTATATAAATATACCCAGCTAAATTTTCATTGTAAAAACGTATTTCCTTTATATTTTCGAGTTAAAATCATTTATTCTCAATGAAAATTTAAATTAAATATTTTTTCATAATTTTCTAACACCTAGTATAAGTAGTAATATTCATACATTTTTTTTTATCAAATTATACTTTTAATAGAGTCTCTAATTATCTTGAGATCAAATTAAATTTGGTTTTATCAAATATAAATTCTATATATGATATTGAACACCCTCTAAATAATTCAACTAAATGATTATATAATAATATTACATAATTTATTGATATTAAATAAATTATGGGATTGAAGATATAAAAATACCAATAAAAATAATCTCATTGGGAAATTAGTCAATGTTAATTGTGAACATGAATTTATTTCTACAAAATTTATCATCAATATTTATTATTTGTAACGCCTCGACCCTAGATACCCAGAGTCGGTGCATTATTACATAACATTGGCATGATCACAAAGGATCAAGTCTCGAAAGATCTATTAGTTTAGTAGTCTTGGAAACACTAGATATATTCTTAAGTCTTATATTACATCATAAGGTAAAAAAACTACAACAATATCTTGTCTTCATATCCCCTCATACTATCCCTGTAGGTCATTCATAAATTACTTATTCATAATCCTGGGAAAAATGAAACATTGAAAGGGGTGAGCTCAGATGCTCAGTAAGGATAACATTATAGAAGAAGCTTTCATAGATAAGCATAAATACTTATGGCAGTTTATAATTAAAACAAAAGCCTTTTAAACTTGAACTTCAGCATAATATGGCAAAGATAAAATGAAATAATGCCATTTACTTACTCACATGGATATTCTAATAGTCGATGTATCACATGCAATATCAATAACCACTTTCATAATGATGGAATGCATGATGCTAGACTATCATAACCACATAGCCAAGGCCTCGTGCCAAGACTAGAAATAATATTTTTCCAAGGCCTTGTTCCAAGACACTAGTTTGTCTCATGAGACCTTCTGATGCATCGAGGAGCTATAGCGGGCTCCACCCATCACTTATTTAGTCCAATGCATTCCTCATATGAATAGGTGTAAACATAACATAAACATTCGTATTAAAACTAGGATACGAAATGTCAATACTTTTACCACAAACCATGAATGGTATAAAAATACCACATCCACAGTCAAACATAACTAATTTGATAAAATATAGAATATTTTATTGTATCACATTAACCTCTATCAGGAATATTGAAGGATGTTGACATAGATGAAAATAATCATCAAAACTGTTTAAGAGAAATATCCCCCTTTTCTTGAAAACATTTAAAAGTCACACTATTTATCAAGAAGCCATTTCAAAATAGATTTTTGAATAAAAGTGTCACATACCACTTTGAAACTTTTAAAAGGAGTTTTAATTTTAAAACTTTAATGTCCATATAAATAAATCTTTAAAACCATTTTTTAAAACAAGGACATTAATGAGAAAGATTTAGAAGAATAAGTCTTTAAAACATTTAAAAATGGTATTTTAGTTAGAGATTCTAACCAAAAGAGTGACACTTGAAAACAACTAATTGAGGTAATCAAAACTTTGTAATATCATGAGAATAAATGGATTCATTATATACTATGTCAAAGTACATTATATACACAACATAAAAGTGATTTGGTGTATAACAACAAAGAAGTCTCAATGGAATTTAAATTGAGATGAAATCTCTCATAAAGGTCGTATCCTTAGGTTAAGGATAAATCAACGACATAATTATGTGTGAAAAATATAAATACACTCAATATGATTGGATATTTAGTGTAAATCAATCAGATTACATTCACACATATTCTTGTAAAAACAACACCAATGAATTGGATATTTAACTCAACAAATGGAGATTGAGATAAAATTACTCTTATCATGTTCATACCGATCACTTGAGAATTTATCAATGGATTGATTATGTGTATCAAAATTATATACACAGAAAGGGGAGTGGAAAATATGAAATAAGAAAATTAATAGTAATTCCACACATAATCTTGGAGTAAAATAATCAATGAAGTATGCATAAAGCCGAATGAGTGGAAATTGAAATATCAAATTCCCTTATCAATTTGGTAACTTACGAAACATTCACCCATGAAATAAGGATCATACAATGATGATATAAATATCCATAAATTGGAGTATATTACACAATTAATACAATCATGGTCAGTATGAACACCACATGCAATAATTAAGTGGTGAATAATTGAAATCTCACGAAATTAAAAATGAGATTAGAAACCCCATACTTTGTACTTTTTCCTTGGTCGAAGGTAGGTTTACCTACTGTATAATGGTGAAATAATTGTTATTTAATTATACAAGAATAAATTACTTTAATATGATATCATATATGATCTTTTAACATTGATTTGTTAATAATATCTTAGAATTATCGTCATTTCGGGTGTTAACGGGTTCATTTTACTTTATATTCTTTATTACATGAGCCATATTAGTTATTAATGGGATGTATATTATTAATATCCATAATGATATCAAGTCCTTAGATACTATTTTTAAATCATAAAATTATAATTATACTTGAATGGATAAGATGGAGAATGAATCTCATCGCGTTCGTGGAGACGGTAGTCCGTACGTACGCACGAGCGACAATATCATTCTTTTTATATTAAAATGATATATAATTGGATGGTATATCACATATACAGAATCATTATCATGTTATATTTATTATTTACATGAGTTACACATCATTATTATACCCATCCAAATAATAATATATTGTATAACAATTACACAACGACGTGGAGATAGTAAGCCATACGTACGCACGTATGGTGACATGTTATTCAAAGGATGGGTAGAATACTGAATATGGTTGTACCATATTTATAATAACATCACAGTATATATATGATACTGGATTTATTATTTTATAATGGTAATAACAAAGAAAGATGAAGTGGAAGAAGATAGGAACTTGAAAAGGGGTGGTAAAAACATTACCTCTTCTTCGGGTTCTTACTTTTGATTTGATCAAAAGGGCTCCTTCGGTTGGCTTTATGATCAAACTAAGGCCTATAGGTTGTATTGAGGGAAGTTGAGAGAGTATATGGGCAGGTTTTTGCCGAACCAAAAGGCTTTGAAGGTTTGAATAAATGAGAAGGAGGAGTGCCCTTTTATAAGAGGGGTGAGGGGCACCTTTGGAAAAGCTAGAAATATTAATTTATAATAAATTCATATTCGGTTTATAATGGATAAAAAGTTGATTATTAAAAGTTTAATGTGGGGATAGGTAGAAAACCATTCAGACAATAGAATTTAGACAAGTTTTGGTTACTATATTAACCTTATCTTTTAGTTTTAACTCTTAGTTAATTAGTTTGACATTTACCATGTCACTTTGTATTTTTATATTATATAGTTAATAAACTTACTATATACATCCAATCGACCCCCAAGTGGTTCATTAATGATATTAATATTATGATATAAGAATCTTGGCTGAACCTTAGATTTTTAGGAATTTAATATCAATTAATAATATAATATTTGTTTTAAAAACTCTTTTATGTCAATTTTGACACTATTCAATAGTTGATTTTTTTGAAACACATAACAGAATGATTACTTAGAAAAAAGTTAACTAAATAAATCCTAGTATGTAATGTTATCCTATTAAATTAATTTAATTCAATAAAAGTATCAAATTATATTTATTTGGGTATTTATAATATCAATTATTCTAATTTGTTACTATTATGGTAATTACTGCATCACCATTGTGTCATAAATAAATTAAATTATTTAATGTCTAAAAATTTTAAATAAAATATCATTATTTAGGAAACCTTGTTAGATTTCTAATGGATAATTATAGTCTAAAATCCAAAATATATAACCCTATGTAACAATTGTTTTGATAAAAGATATATGCTTGGGTCATTTTTTTATTTATTTTAACTTAATTAAAATAAAGTGTCATTATCACTTACAAGTGGATCCATGGGGTCCCAAAATCTCCCAAAAAATGCCCATGGTCGACCATTTATCAACCAATAGGTTTAAGACACGTTTTAGGGTAATTTAGTATTATTGTAATATTATTTTTTTAACCCTTGTTTACCAGATTTACCCTTTAACCATGGTAAATAAAATATTTACCGAAGTAATTATCCAAAATGTCTAAAAATAAAAGTTACCTATTTACACAATTTGAACTTACTGATTCCAAATATGGAATACATTTTTCCAAATTTAAAACACAGAAGTGGCAGAAATTAATTTAAAATTAATTCCCATTGTCAAAACAAAAACCATGTTTTTAAGAGATAATAACTATCAAAAGATTGACACTTGTTTATGTCTGGTTTAAATGTGAAATTATGTTCAATGACCCACATTGTATTAAATGGTAAAAATATATTCTAAATATAATTTAAAACCACTCAAATTCATAATTTATCACTATTTATTATTTTTATTAAAAAAAGTTGTTTTTAATTAAAATTTAGTAATTTTTAATATTCATCATAATATGAAAGTTATCCGAAAAGTACCAAAATTTCACCCTAGGATAATTTTGATATTCCAAACCCAAAAATGAATTCCATTTTGAGAGATAGAATTTATAATATTTCAAAAAGTAGGTATTACTATTCATAATGGTTAGTTTGATTGGTTATGGTGTGTTAAAATCTCGAAGTTGCGTACAATGCACGCAATTGAATTATTCGAAAGGAAACATACCGTGGATGCTTGGGGTGTTAAATTCTCCCCTCCTTCAATATCTTACATCCTCACAATTTTTAAAATTGTGCATGGGAATATAATAGAAAGTCCCACATCAGAAAAAGAGTCAATAAAACTATCACTTTAAAAGAAACAAAGAGAGGTATAAACGACATCCAAGATAACCCATACTCGGATTCCATGTAGTAAAACATCGATATGGATGATAAACTAAGTCTCAAGTTCTGATGGAGAGGGATAGAAATCATGATCAGGGGAAAGTTAACAATAAGAAAACCACAAACTTGTGTTGGGACAAACGTCCATTAGTCTCCTAGTAGGAAAGTAAATGGACAGAATTTTTTTTGTTTTAAGTTACATTACATAAGGACGAGGAATTCATTTATGATATTGACTAAGAACATAAAGAGATATACTTACTTTTTAAGTAGTGTTTCATTATTTAATAACTTTTTACCACTAACTTAATTTTTTTGAACAATGAGTATTCAAGAATATTTGGTCACAATAAAAGAGCTAGAATAAACTTCTATAGAAATACATGATCCGTGTAGGATAAACTATATATTTAACTTGTCTTTAGAGATTAATCAAAACCAAAATGGTTAGTATAATATCTGATGATCCCCCAAATGTATATTCCATTAGAGAAAAAAATACTAATCTTATTTTCTAAAATTAAACCAACAATACCCCAAAGTTAAATAAATACCATTCAATAATAAATTTTCCATAAAATCCTTCAATATAATCCAAACTAATATTGAAACCCAAAAATTATAAGAATTTAGTCTTCCACGTAAAATTGTATCTCCAAATGACATCATCTACTATTAAAGTCACATACTTAAAATTAATTAACCTAATCACATATTCTTTATTATAGGTTAATCATTTCTATAAATAACCAAAATCACTATAGATCCACAATAAAAACATAGATAAAAATCTACCATTACTCCTCTAATGACATCCCATTGTATTCTATTTTCCTTATACATATAGTGTTGCCAACAAAGTGAACATCTTCCAAAATAACATGTATCACTTAATCACCAAATCATTTTCCTATACTAAGGGAATTCATTTGATAAGACATAAGAACCCAAATCAACATATTATTGATCAATAAAATCATTTAACTAAAGAAAATAGTCACACTAACTAGGGACTTCACTTAGTCCAGTGGTAGGTGATAAATCTCAATCGCACTTTGGTTGTGGGTTCGATTCCCACATCTTTGTCCAACGCGACAGGTTGTCACACGGTCTACGTGTTGTCCTTTTTTGAAAAACTATATTTTATAATATTACAGAAATGAGATAAATTCCTCCAAATAACATAATTTAACCACAAATTTTATATCATACCTTACATTTTCATTCCAAATTATAATAAATTATAATTTTTTCAATCCCCAATGATCATATAAAACCAAATGGTTATTTATACCTATATCTACAAGAGAAGAGACAATTTTTCCTCAAATATCATTCTCACATGGAAAACTACGGGTTTACAAATACAAGAGAAAATTATTACGAAGTAAACCCATCAACAAGGAGCGCTGATACTTTTTAAACATTTCTCCAACCATTTATTTCCACATAGATTCTTCTTTGACCAAGAAAATGTTCTCTAGAATAGGAAATTCACTCGGGTAATGGCCAGGTCCCCTACATTTACGGAAAATGACTATAAATGGACTCTTGGGACTATTTTTATCTTCTTCCATAGTACTCTTCATTTTTGTTCGGAAATTCTTCAATTTATGTCCTTCCTTCCCGCACGTAAAGCATTTCGTTGTCCCATTGAGACACTTTCCTGGGTGTCTCCTTCCATATTTCCTGCATGATGAAAATTGAGGGTTCTTTTCTCTATGGTCTCCATTGCTGGAGATCTTATCATTCATCACCTTTCTCTTCCTTGTTGAGTCTGGGAGTTGGTTAATATATATGTTGTTGATCATATTTTTGGAAAACTGATTTGGCATAAAGACGATATCTTTTATGCCTATCAACATTCCATTTTTTTGCTCATTTCCACCACCGTTTCCACCTTGTACATCATTCTCAAAGTCACTATGACTTCCTTGGAATCCAGCCATTGACTAAAACCCAAAAGCATTATGTGAGTAATAGTAATCGTAAAATTATTTAGAGATTAAAATGTCACCATATTCTCAATTTGAAACATATTAGGATTAACCAAGGTCATTTACTCTCATCTTATATTTATATTACTTAAATCGGTTTGTAAAGAAAATGTAAATTATCCTAAGAATATCCCACGGGAGTGTCGTAACCAAGAGTGCAGCAAGGCCCGTTGTCGTGCCCCAGTTCCCGTTCGATTCTAGCTCAAAGCGGTGTTTTTGGGTTTTACCCCTAGGTACATCTGTGCCAAAGCCGCCTCTACCTGCTCGTATCCAGACAGGGATGTATTGCTCAGAAAACTCAAAAAATCTCTACAATACCAAAATTCTAAGAAGTTATTATATACTAATCCTCAAAGTTCATCTTCGGTCTACGTGCTCTAATCAGAGTTTATCTAAATCTAGCTTCCAAGGTTTGTACTAATCTTCCTCTGATACCAACTATAACTCCTCGACCCTAGATACCCAGAGTCGGTGCATTATTACTTAAAATTGGCATGATCACAAAGGATCAAGTCTCGAAAGATCGATTAGTATAGTAGTCTTGGAAACACTAGATATATTCATAAGTCTTACATTACATCATAATGTAAAAAAAACTACAACAATATCGTGTCTTCATATCCCATCATACTTCCCTATAGGTCATTCATAAATTACTTCTTCATAATCCTGGGAAAAATAAAACATTGAACGGGGTGAGCTCAGATGCTCAGTAAGGATAACATTATAGCAGAAGCTTTCATAGATAAGCATAAACACTTAAGGCAGTTTATAATTAAAACAAAAGCCTTTTAAACTTGAACTTCAGCATAATATGGAAAAGATAAAATGAAAGAATTCCATTTACTTACTCACATGTATATTCTAATAGTTGAATGATCACATTCAATATTAATAACCACTTTCATAATGATGGAATGCATGATTCCAGACTATTATAACCACATAGCCAAGGCCTCGTCCCAAGACTACAAATAAGATTTTGCCAAGGCCTTGTGCCAAGGCACTAGTTTGTCTCATGAGACCTACCGATGGATCGTGGAGATATAGCGGGATCCACCCGTCACTTATTAAGTCCAATTCATTCCTCATATGAACAGGTTTAAACATAACATAAACATTCGTATTAAAACTAGCATACGAAATGTCAATACTTTTACCACAAACCATGAATGGTATAAAAATAGCACATCCAAAGTCAAACATAACTCATTCGATACAATATGGAAGATTGTATTGTATCACATTAACCTCAATCAAGAATAATGAAGGATGTTGACATAGATGAAAATAATCATCAAAAATATTTGAGAGAAATATCCCCCTTTTCTTGAAAACATTTAAAAGTCACACTATTTGTCAAGAAGCCATTTAAAAATAGATTGTTGAATCAAAGTGTCCCATACCACTTTGAATCTTTTAAAAGGAGTTTTAATTTTAAAACTTTAATGTCAATAGAAATAAATCCTTAAAACCCTTTTTAAAACATGGACATTAATGAGAATGATTTAGAAGAATAAGTATTTAAAACATTTAAAAATGGTATTTTAGTTAGAGATTCTAACCAAAAGAGCGACACTTGAATACAAATAATTGAGGTAATCAAAACATTGTAATATCATTAGAATAAAGGGATTCATGATATACTATGTCAAAGTATATTATATACACCACATAAAAGTGATTTGGTGTATAACAACAATGAAGTCTCAATGGAATTTAAATTGAGATGAAATCTCTCATAAAGGTCATATCCTTAGGTTAAGGATAAATCAACGACATAATTATGTGTGAAAATTATAAATACAATCAATATGATTGGATATTTAGTGTAAATCAATCAGATGTAATTCACACATATTCTTGTAAAAACAACACCAATGAATTGGATATTTAACTCAACAAATGGAGATTGAGTTAAAATTACTCTTATCAAGTTCATACCGATCACTTGAGAATTTATCAATGGATTGATTATGTGTATCAAAATTATATCCACAGAAAGGGGAGTGGAAAATATGACATAAGAAAATTAATAGTAATTCCACACATAATCTTGGAGTAAAATAATCAATGAAGTATGTGTAAAGCCGAATGAGTGGAAATTGAAATATCAAATTCCCTTATCAATTTGGTAACTTACGAAACATACAACCATGAAAGAAGGATCATACAATGATGATTTAAATATCCATAAATTAGAGTATATTACACAATGAATACAATCATGGGCAGTACGCACACCACATACAATAAATAAGTGGTGAATAATGGAAATCTCAAGAAATTAAAAGTGAGATTAGAAACCCCTTACTTTGTAATTTTTCCTTGGTCGACGGTAGGTTTACCTCCTTTATAATGGTGAAATAATTGTTATTGAATTATACAATAATCATTTACTTTAATATGATATCATATATGATCTTTTAACATTGATTTGTTAATAATATTTTAGAATTATCGTCATTTCGGGTGTTAACGGGTTCATTTTACTTTATATTCATTATTATGTGAGCCATTTTCGTTATTAATGGGTTGTATATTATTCATATACAGAAAGATATCAAGTCCTTAAACATCATTTTTAAATCATCAAATGATAATTACACTTGAATGGATACGATGGAGAATGAATCTCATCGCGTTCGTGGAGACGGTAGTCCGTCCGTACGCACGAGCGACAATATCATTATTTTGATATTAAAATAATATATAATTGGATGGTATATCATATATAAAGAATCATTAAAATGGTATATTTATTATTTACATGAGTTACACATCATTATTATACCCATCCAAATAATAATATATTGAATAACAATTACACCACGACGTGGAGACGGTAAGCCGTACGTACGCACGTATGGTGACATGTTATTCAAAGGGTGGATAGAATACTGAATATGGTTTTAACATATTTATAATAACATCACAGTATATATATGATACTGTAGTTATTATTTTATAATGGTAATAACAAAGAAAGATGAAGTGGAAGAAGAAAGGAACTTGAAAAGGGGTGGTGAAAACATTACCTCTTCTTCGGGTTCTTCCTTTTGTTTTGATCAAAAGGGCTCCTTAGGTTGGATTTATGATAAAAATAAGGCCTCTAAGTTGTAGTGAGGGAAGTTTAGAGAGTATTTGGGCAGGGTTTGGCCGAACCAAAAGGCTTTGATTGTGTGAATAAATGAGAAGGAAGAGTGCCCTTTTATAAGAGGGGTGAGGGGACCTTTGGAAAAGCTAGAAATATTAATTTATTATAATTTCATATTCGGTTTATAATGGCTCCGAAGTTGATTATTCTAAGTTTAATGTGGGGATAGTTCGAAAACCATTCATCCCATATAAGTTAGACAAGTTTGGGTCACTATATTAACCTTATCTTTTAGTTTTAACTCTTAGCTAATTAGTTTGACATTTACCATGTCACTTTGTATTTTTATATTATATAGTTAATAAACATACTATATACATCTAAGCGGCCACAAAGTGCCTAATTAATGATATAACTATTATTATATAAGTATCTTGGCCAAACCTTAGATTTTTAGGAATTTAATATCAATTAATAATATAATATTTGTTTTAAAAACTCTTTTATGTCAATTTTGACAATATTCAATAGTTGATTTTTGTGAAACACAAAACATAATTATTACTTCGCAAAAAGTTAATTAAATCAATCCTAATATGTCATGTTATCCTAGAAAATTATTGTAATTCAATAAAAGTATAAAATTATATTTATTTGGGTATTTATAATATCAATTATTCTAAATGTTCACTATTATGGTAATTACTGCATCACCATTGTGTCATATATAAATTAACTTATTTAATGTCTAAAAATTATAAATAAAATATATTTATGTAGGAAATCTTGTTATATTTCTAATGGATATTTATAGTCTAAATTCAAACATACATAACCCTATGTAACAATTGGTTTGATAAAAGATATATGCTTGTGTCATTTTTGTATTTATTTTAACTTAATTAAAATAAAGAGTCATTATCACTTACATGTGGATCCATGGGGTCCCAAAATCTACCCAAAGATGACCATGGTAGACCATGTATCAAACAATATGGTTAAGACACGAATTAGGGTAATTTAGTATTATTATAATATTATTTATTTAACCCTTGTTTAACGGATTTACCCTTTAACCATGGTAAATAAAATATTTACAGAAGTAATTATCCAAAATGTCTAAAAATAAAAGTTACCTATTTACAAAATTTGAACATACTGATTACAAATATGGAATCCATTTTTCCAAATTCAAAACACAGAAGTGGCAGAAATTAATTTAAAATTAATTCCTGTTGTTAAAACAAAAAGCGTGTTTTTAAGAGATAATAACTATCAAAAGATTGGCACTTGTTTATGTCTGGTTTAAATGTGAAATTATGTTCAATGACCCACATTGTATTACATGGTAAAAATATATTCAAAATATACTTTAAAACCACTAAAATTCATAATTTATCACTATTAATTATTTTGATTAAAAAAGTTGTTTGTAATTAAAATTTAGTAATTTTCCTTATTCATCAAAATATGAAAGTTATCCGAAAAGTACCAAAATTTCACCCTAGGCTAATTTTGATATTCCGAACCCAAAAATGAATTCCAATTTGAGAGATAAAATTTATAAAATTTCAAAAAGTAGGTATTAGTATTCATAACGGCTAGTTTGATTGGTTATGGTGTGTTAAAATCTCGAAGTTGCGTACAATGCACGCCATTGCATTATTCGAAAGGAAACGTACCGTGGAAGCTTGGGGTGTTACATTATTGAAGATTTATATAATTATAATGGTAAAAGGGGATAAAAATCTATTAACTCATTATGATTAGCTTCAAGGTTATCATTCATACACTCAAATGAAGAATAATAAAATATTTAATAAAATATATATCCAAGATATTCAGATTCAAAAAATTATTGTTAATACTTCATTGAATATATAAATTCTAAAACAATTAGTCATAGAGGAAGAGGAACTCAGACTACTAGAGTCATTAATATAAGGATCATCCCTTGATGAAGCGGATAATAAAATTTCCTAATCCAATATACTTCAAATGCATTTATTTATTTCATTATTTATATCAAGTTCAGTTATAATTATATAACTACAGAGTCCTGTTCTTTTTTCAACCCCATTTTTTGATACATTCTATTTCCCCTAATCATGAAATATTTATTATAATTTACTTATTTATAAATAGAAGATCCCTATTTTTCTTTTCTCTTATTATTTATCACATTTATCTATCTATTTATAAGATTGCATTAATGAAAAATATATAGAATGTGTGTACATGTCAAAAAACCTCTATTAAGTCATCAAAAAACAATTCCATTGATTTATTTTCCTTATATCAATAAAAAATAGATACCTAATAAGAATTTTTTTCCATTACTAAAATCTATTTTTAAAGGCCCCTTGATTATTGAGATAGGATAGATGAAGAGAGAGGTGGATGAAATTATATGTGGATGAAAAGAATTGGTGAATATCTGTGACGAGAAATATAAGATAATTTTCAATTTTTATTACCTATATTATATTTTCATACATAATTACTTATTATATTCAATTATTTGGTTGATATTTAATGTAAATATTCATTTTACCATCATATGTTTGTTTGTTTTTGAAATATTATTAAACCAATGAGATAGGGGATCAAATTAGTTAAAATATTATCAAAATAAAAAATACCTTCATCTATATAAATAAATTAGTTTTTCCCATGTAATAACATATTCTAATATATTTTAATCATAATATTAATGATGAATAAAATCAATAAAATATTATCACCTAAAATATACATAGATGTTTAGCCTTTTTAAATTTATCAATTGGATTGTATCGACTAGAATATATTTTGAGTTCCTTAAAATTAATTTTATTACGTTCAAATACATATAAATGAGTTTAAAATATATTAAAATTATTGTCTACTAAAATTTTTTTCTTCCATGAAAATGATTTTTTGAGAGTGGGAGAGCATTTTGTTTTTACTTTATTGTTTAACACACTCTCTTATTGTAATACCCCCAAATTTTTTAAAATGTTTTTTTTCAAAAAAATTTAAATATTTCATTACAAAAACACAAATTTTATCTTTTGATACACACAATATCTATTTTATCTTACATTACATGTAATATCATATTTAAACAAAACATCAAATATTATTAAAATATTATTATTTAATATGATAGTTGTCACCTATATATTGGAATGGCAGGTATGAATGAGATTAAATAAATTTTGAAAATTTATGTTTTACACATTTATAGAAAATAAATTCTTGAGTGAGCAATTTATTATAAATGAAAATAAAAACAATTTGAATATAACATAAAACTTTTTCTGAAAAAAACTATTTTTATGCACACAGGTTTATTTTATCTCAATAGATTAAATAAAAAACTTTTATGGAATTATTTTAATTCAATTTATATATTATATATTCATCAAAAATTTTAAAATTTATATTATGTTCTTTCTATGTATTAGATAATAATAAATCTAATTTTATGCTTAAAACTGTATTTTTCCAAAAAGCAATTCTTCCAACTTTTTTCGAATTATTTTAAAATTATTTTTTCTCTAATTTTAGAAAATTTATTTTAAAAATTTAACATTATTTTTTAAATTATAATGGTACATTTATCTTATAATTAATTTTTCATAATTTTCTAAGCAGATAAATATTTCAATGACTAGTGAAAAGTGTAGGTTTTTATTAATAAAATGTATTTTCCTTAAAATAATTTAAAAGATGAATTTTATTTTAATATGGTATTAAAAGTAAAATTGGTACAAAAATATATTTATTAAACAAATTTATGTCATTTTAATCAAATTCATATTGACGTTTTATATAAAACCCTTTTAAATATTGGAACATTTTCTCTTTGGAAAATCACTTTCTCTTCATAATTGTGAGCTTAATTTTAATTAAATTTCACCACTTATTGGAATGGAATTTTGGAAAAATATATTCCATAATTTTTGAGAATATAATATTTATTTTATTGTTAGTTCACCATAATTTTTGGTAAAAATGAATAATGAAAATTAAATTCTTCAGTTAGGGTTAAAATGTGTTACTAGGGGTTAAACAAAAAAAGTTATGGTTAAAATGACCTAAAAACCTATAAAAATCAATTTTATGGCCATATTTCAACCTTATAACATATAAAGTTTTATAATGTCTCATTTTGGATCTTTTTTAATTATAAAAAATGTGGTACACTATATTCATTTCAATAACTTCAAGTGTGTCATGTCCCACAATTATAAAAGGCCACCCCATATCCTCTATTATTAACACATCCAAAACCATTTATTTCAGAAAATACATACAAAAATATATTACATAATTATCTATAAAATTCTTATTTCTGTATTTTTTCATTAATCCCTCCTAATAATCCTTTAGGTATAAACTAAATAGGTTTACTGAAGATGAGGTAAAATTCAACTTATGTTTTTGTTTTATTTATTTCTACACCTCCTTCAAATATTAATATAATATTTCCTACATAATAACAATATTATCCCCCATATACTAAGATTTTATTATTTTAATTTAATGACATATATCCAAATCCACTTCCATCAAATGTTAAATTAAACTCTTGCTCATGTGTATGGAAGACAACCACCACAGGAACCAATGCGATGTGTTTTTTATTTTTGAATTACTTGGATGGTAATAAGAATAAATTAAACGAATATATATTATATTTTTAATATAATTACAATTTTTAATTATTATTTCATTTATAACTTCTTACTTTCCAATCTGTGAGGGATACAATAACATTATTCGTGTGTGCGGCGGTTTACCATCTCACAAAGTGATGTTATTTGTTTTTCACTAATGATTTTCATGGAAGGTAATTTTGGTAACTTTAATTAATTTTTATGACATATATGAAATAAAATTTATTCTATAAAGGTAAAATATTAGTTACCTTTCTTTTATTTTATCCATTGATAAAATAGAAATAATGTCCATGCGTACGCACAACCTACCACCTCCATGAAAGGTGTGTATCAATTTCTTTCTCTACCTTTTATGGATTACTATAAAAACTTATATAATTAATATATATTATATTTATATCATGGTTAAAAATATGGATATTATGGAACCATAATAAAAATATTAGGAACTAAAATAAAAAAACAAAATGTGCATGAAAAACAGAGTTATTGGCCGAAATGTGATTTTAACATGGAATTGTTAATAAATGGGTAATAAAATGTCATAAGAAAATAATATATGGTACTATATATATATAATTTTGGTTATTTAGTATATTTAAAATAAACATATATTTATTATATATAATTTCTGAACATATATTAATAAATTCAAGAGTTAAGGTAAAGGATTTGTGTCATAATTTACTTACTTTGGGACATACATTATATTGTGCCTCTATATCCTTTTATGATGTGTATATAAAACTCCTTTGAAATGTCATATCATTCATATACATATATTCATGTCATTTAAATTCCATTTTTATTTTATTCTTTAATTGGGCTTAGGAATCTAAAGTTACCAATGTTGTTAGAATTTAATGTTATGATTTTATTGTTCATTAGGATTGTTTATAATTATGCTTTCAATGATCAAATATTATGAACCATATCTCAAAAAAAACTCATTAATTTTATTATTATCAATTTATGTCATGATAATACATGTTTTCCCTCTATTTTTATCTCTTTTTGTACTCATTATTCAAAAGAAATGTTTTGAAAGAAAACTGACTTCATTTTTATCTTTAGTAAAAAACCCTTTTTTAATCCCTATAAATATTTCATAAATATATTATATAAAATGTTTTAATGTTAGTATGGTATTTATTATATTCATCTTTTCCATTTTTGATATTTAAAAAATGATTTAAAAATATTGTTCATTTCATTTTTAAAACAATTCCCATTTGGATATTGCTAAAAATATAAATGGAATATTAGTTTTAATATGTTTAGAATTTTCATTCATCATGAACAACCAATGTTTTAATGATTTATTTTTAATATTCAATATATATTTTCAAGGAAAAGTATTTTTATAATTTTTTATGTTTTAAAAAATCATTTTTCAAAGTGAAAAGGATATTTTCTTCGATAAATGTTTTAAATGATTTTTAAATATACCTTTTTTAGTTATAAATATTATTTTCAATGAAAATTATTTCCATAAATTTTTTTGAAATTATAGTCTTAAAAATGTGATTTCAAATAAATTATTCCTTCTTTAAGAAATAATCCAAGTGGTTTTTCTTTAAAAATCATTTCCCATCTAATATTCCATCCTTTTATGTAACTTATTCATTAATGGGGATATGATCAAAGGATACCATTATTATTATTTATATTAATATTTTTTGTTTATGATGAAATATATCTTTATGAAACCTAATTATTATTTCAAGGTTTATGATATTTTGATGTGATTAATTTTTTATTAAACCCGTTTCTTTTCACGGGTTATAATATGCTAAATGTCTTATGACCTTGTGGAACATGTCTGTATTATTTTCATTATGTGATGGGTGGGGCCTATATCTACCTATAATACATTAGGTAATGATGAATGATCTATGATCTAAAAGGGTAAACTGTAGGTTATCCCAAGCCTAAATAGATGGTACCTGAGAGGTAATGCCATGCCTATTGTAGGTTCACATGTGGCTAGCCCAAGTCTAACATGTTATAAATGTATTGGTGGGTATCCATGACCTAAATTTTTCTATTCTTATATGTTTTCCGCAAATATATGTTTTATGCCAATGTTATTATATCATATACTATGCACTTTGAATAATTTATTATTTAAATCTTATTAACTACCAATACTTATGCCATCACTCAAGATTATGATCAATGATATACAGGGTATGAATTTCAAATGTTATTCACATGTTATCATAACCTTATTCTCATTATATGTTGATTTCCACCATGTTTACCCTTACTGAGCATCTAATGTCACCCTTTTTTATGTTTCCATTCCCTAAGCTATAATGAAAGGTATTTTGTATGATATGTCTAAGAAGGTTTTTATTTATGAAGAACTTTGTGGGGGATGATGTGGCTCACCTATGAACCAATTGTTTATGTTTCCTTATTTCCAAAGGCACTAGAACTAAATGATAGTGGTGGGGATCATTACATTTTGTAATTAATATTAATATATTAATATTTGATTTTATGTATGAGACATTTCGGTCTCTATAATTGGAATTAGAGAACAATTTAGTTAAATGTTTTGAAATAAGGGTGAGACAACATTAGTGAGAACCATAAAGATAAGTATAAGTATAGGAAATATCATGGAATTTTGGTAATGGATAGAGATAGTGGATTCTATAAAATTACATCTCTATATAGATACTAAAAGTAGATGTGAATCTAGAATATAGGTCCCTAGGGTTAATATCTCTCCAAAAGGGAATATTGAGTTCGACTCGATCGCCACCTGGTTCATGACAATGAGCCTTGTTGCACATTGGGGTAGATGATTTGGGAATTCAAAATATCTTTAACGACCATTAAGAATTATTTAAATAGATTATGACTATGAATGACCTGGGATAAACCTAATGATTTATATATTTAAATAAATGTGTCATTAATTAGGAATCCTATAAAGGATTTTTCATTATTATGGTTTTTACTATTATGATTATAGTTTTTGAAAATATTATTTTTGGTTTTATTAAGTGGATATAACCCAAAAGAACAATGTTAATTCTGAATATAATAGAAAATTCAATGATTTCCCTAATGAGAATCCGAATTTTACAGGATATGGAATAAAAATTATTATTTTTAGGTTCACACAAATATAATAGTATATGAATCATAATGAACTTATAAACAAGAAATTTAGGTAACAACATCTATTGTGTCCTTAATACGGCATTATCAACCTTCATTTAGTGGTTATATGGATCCACTAGTTTCTAAGAAATGGATTAATACAATTGAAATTATATTATTATTCTCCTGTGTTTAGATCATTAAAAAATCATTTTTTCCATCAATTGTATGGAAGGTGAAATAGATAAATGGTTGATTATTATCAATAATATGATGTAAAAAGGTGAAATTGATTCAATTGAGTGGGATGAGTTTAGGGGCATAAATTTAATAAATAACATTCCTTGGATTCTTCATATATAAATGGATAATAAATTCCAAGATCTTAGACATTAGAATAATGAATCTATTTTTACCTACAAGGAAAAGTTTACAAGACTTGTGAGGTTTGATTCTGGAATTTTCATCCCACTTAAAAGTAAGGTTGATCAATTCATTAGAATCTTAAAACCAATTCTAAAAAGGTCATTATTTATATGATACCTCAATAGATATGAATAAATCATTCATTGCAATATCAAGGTGGAAATTTAAATTGGATTTACCCATAAATAATATGGTTTTGATAAGATAATTAAGATGGAATTCAAGGAAACTCTAAAAACCATGATGAAAAGAAAAGATATTTTTGTTATGATTGAAGTGTGTAAAGAAACATGGATAATATTTTATTAAGAGGACAACTAAATTTTTTAATTAGGTAAAGTGATTTCATAAATTAGAAGAACATTTAATTGATAGGAAGAACATATCAAATGATTAGAATAAAGGGAAATCCCCACAGAATTCACTACCCATACTCTTATTCCTAAAGTGAATGGACATTGCGAATTATGTGAATAAATTCCCCAATACAAGGTCTAATGAGGATGATAAGCCAAAATAACTTCTAAATATTATGGAAAAATGTAAATTTTATATAATCACCATATTTTAAGTGAATCGTGTTAATAATGGAACACTTATCATCCACTCCTTCATTAGAAATTGTTTGATTTTATGAGAATGAGCCTTATTAAAAAATTATTTTTTATCCTCTAGTAAAATTTTATGTGATTATAAATATTTATTGTCTCCCACTACATGTATTCCAGAATAATGAAATCACTTTTAATATTCTATTAGTCTAAGGATGAAACCACTCTCCCAATGTAAATTTTTATGTCTTGTACAAGATATTATTTAAGTAATAATGTTTGAATTATATTCTGGAAGCATATATTTCTCTATGTGATATCATCTTAAAAGTTACGTATACCATCACGGCTCTATCATTTTACGATTTTTTAAAAGATAAAATTCTTAGGCACCCATTTTTAGGTTTTATGTGATGGGTGTTTATAAAGATTTAGGATACTGTGGGAGATATTTATGGAAATACAACCCTTAGGTTTTGTATATTTTTTATTGTAAAAAATATTTTCTGTAATTCCTTTATATTTTTTAGAAATACGATTAAAGGTATATGTAAAATTTGCGGTTTTTATTATCTTTGATGTTAAAGTAATCATGATCTATTTAAAAATCAAAACATTTTCGTAACTTAATTAATATAGTTTTGGAAAAAATATAACCCAAATGTAGTGCAACAACCCACTACATTTGGAAAGGTTATAGGTCTTGAACCCACGAACAAAGGGAGAAAAGGGTATAGTGCCTACCACTATGCTATATAAAATAATATTTCTAGTGGGATGACAAAAAGAGAGAAATTATTGAGTATGTATCTTAGTTCTTAGTATGTTGTCAAATTAAGATATAGTAAAAAAAATTAAGGGGCTTCTATAACAATTATCTATTCCAGAATGGAAATGGGGAAACATCAGTGTGGGTGCTGACATTGGACTCCCCAAAACATCTAAATGGATAATGATATATGGGGTGTAGCTGATTATCTTAATAATTCATCTCACTTTATATCTATTAGAGGAGATTTCTCTCAGGATTGTATTTCTAGGATATAAATTAAGGAAGAGTTAAGGTTTCATGAGGTATAACATTCTATTTTATCTGATTAGGATTTTTGGATTACATATATGTTCTAGATAAGTCATCAGCAGGCCATGGATATGAATCTATGTTTTAGCATTATGTATCATCATTAGACAAATAGTCAGTTTTGGAGAATAATTAAAAACATGGAGGATATTATAAGATCTTTTTAAATAGATTTTAAAGGTTCTTGTGATCAATATCATCCTCTATTTTAGTTTTCTTACAACAATATATTTTACCCAATAATTTAGATGGACACTTATGAATCCCTTTATATAAATATGTACTGAACTCCAATGTAGTGGGTTTAAGTTGTAGAAAAAAATTTATTAGTACTGGATTTGGATGAATAAATTTCATAGAAAGTTATATCCATTCAAGAACACATGAGGACGCCAAAAGTTCTGTAAATAAATGATTGATAAAAAACACTAGCATGATATAGAATATAAATTTAATAAGAAGGTGAATCTATGAATTTCTTTCTTTAATAATGAAGAGAAAAAGAATCTAAAGGTATATAAGACAATTTAAAATTATTGATCACATAAAGATGGTAGCTTATTATTTTGTTCTTTTGAGGATGTATATACCAAACCCTTCATATGTTCTAAACTCATTGGTCATACCACAGGAGCTAGATAGTCAATATGTAGAACAACCTATGGATATTCAGGATCATAAAGAGAAACTAGTGTGAAATAATACCACTTACTTAGTAAAAATCTTTTGGTTAAACCACCATATTGAGAAAGTTACATGGAAACCTGAGGATATAATGAGATAGAATTATGCTTAGTTGTTTGAATCAGAGTGATTGAATTTTGAGGGTGAAATTCATTTTAGGGGTGCTCAAATGTAATACCCTTATATTTTTAGAAATATTTTTTAAAAATAAACTTTGTTTATTCTATACTTGTATTACAATAAATACTAAATTCATATTTGGATACACGCTTCACCTATTTTAGCTTCTGTTATACAAATCTCCAAGTTTAAATGAAATATGAAATTCTATTAAAATATTATTAATTAATATTATAGTTATAGACTAGTCGTAAGAATAGTTTTTATGAATGGGATTAAATTATTTATGAAAAATTATGGTCTATAATTGTATATAAAATTTTTTCTTTAATAATGAATTAATTAAAAATTAAAATTAAAACCATTCAAAAATAAAGGAAATCTTTTTTTGAAAAAATAATTTTTTGCGCACAAAACTGTTTTATCTCATCTAATTAAATAATTCTATTTTTTGAATGATTTTAATCAAATTTATATATTATATATTATCTCAAATTTATAACATTCATCTTATGTGTTTTCAAATATGATATACGTATAAATCTAATTTTATGCTTAAAATATAATTTATTTTAAATATAGTTTTGTCACCTTTTGTAAACTTACTTTAAAATTATTTTTTTACATTTTTATAAAATATATATGAAAAAAATAATTTATTTTTAAATAATGAGGTCAAATTTAACTTGCAGTGAATTTTTTATAATATTTTCAAAAGATAAATTTTTCAGTGAATAGTTAAAATTATTGGTTTTTATTGAAAATATGTCTTTTCATTCAAATAATTTATACGATAAATTTTTATTAAATAAGGTTTTAAATGTAAAATTATTTCATTTATATATTTATTAATCCAATTTATGTCATTTAAATCAATTTCATATGTAATTTTTATATAAACGCATTTTAAACTTTTAAACGTCTTCACTTTCAAAAACAACTTTCCCATCCCATCTGTGGTTTTAATTCTAAATTAAATTTTTACACATATATGAAGTTAATTCCTAAAACATATATTCCATAATTTTAATCACCATAATTTATATTATATAATTGGTTAATATTAATAGTAAAAACCATAAAAATTAATTATTGTGGTTAAGGATAAAATGGGTTTATCGAGGGTAAGATAAAAAGATAAGGGGTAAAATGACCAAGAAACATATCCAAAACTCATTTTCAGGATATATTTTAACCATTTAACCTATAAATTTAAATAATTAGCCATTTTTTAGCTTTTTTATGAGAACAAAATGATTACACTTCATTCATTTCATAAATTTCAAGTGTGTCTTCTCCTCCACTTATAAAAGGCTACCCCCTCTCTTCCATTATTCATAATTCTAAAACCAAATTTTTTTCAAAATACCTAACCAAAAATTAACCCTAATACCCTATACACCTCATAGAGGAATTAAATTTATTATTAAACCCTCCTAATATTTATTTAGGTATAAACATAAATAGGCTCTCCAAATAAGATGTAAAATAATTAAACTTGTGTTTTTGTTTTATTTATTCTTCCACCTCTTACAAATATTCTTCAAATATAATGATATAATAACACAGTTATCTCTCATAAACTGATATGTTATGATATTGATTTAATAACATGTATTTGTTATTCCCCCTTGGTTAAATACTCTGATAATGGGTAAATCGAGGAATTATATATTAAAACAAGTTCCCCTTTGGGTCATGGCTCATAATTAAACAAAACACTCTTACCTGCATTCCTATATAAATGTATGAGAAAAAATGAAAGAATTAAAAATTAACAACAATTTTAGTTGCTTCTCCCAAAATAGTATACAACCAAGGATCATACAACGGCAACATGTATATGTACCAAATCCACTAAAGTTCACTATTTCTATATAGTTCAGAGCGGAATCACTATCCCTCCTGGTTTATAACCGATCACAATTTTAAATCTCACTACTCTCTCAAATGAAGTGTTCTTACTTATCTTTATTAATATATACCTATTTAACACTTTCATCAATATGTTTTACGCCTTATTTGGGTCATATTGAAGTTCTAATTTCATCTACTTGATGATTAATACATCACCATAGAATCACAAGGAAATACTTTATGATTCACCTAAGTTTAACTTTCATGAAACCCCTATATAAAAATCCATGAAACTACAAAATTATATACATTAATATATTCTTTCATGAACTCTAAGACTTTCAAAAAACTCACTACCTTTACAAAACTCTCAACCATCATGATACTCACATCTTTCAAGATGCTCACAACTTTAACAAAGCTAACATCTTTAAGAAGCATAAAACCTTTGTGAAGCATAAATAGAATTAATGAACCTCCATTTATTTTAACAACAAACGATCTTATGAAAACCTTCATTCAATAAAAATCCTTCAAGAATAAAATTTACAAAATCAGAGCCTTTGGATTTTCATTAAGTATTTTATGTGTAATTGAGGGGGATAGACAATTATTTATAAATGTTTCCTCCTGTTTATGGAGATTTAAATATCGCCACTTACTTTTCAATAATATCTTGTTTTTTTCTAAACCTCCGTATATTTAATAAAATTTCCGGTAATTTTCCCCATTCATGAATTTTTTTATAGTCTATAACATACCATCATTCATGGGAACTCATTTATCTTTCATGAAACTCTAAACCTTCAAGAAACATGAAACTTTTATGAAGCACCAGACCTTCTTGAAACACAAAAACATCACAAAGTATATTATTTTTCCATATTTTTATGATTCATTCCTATAAATACATATTTCATGAATCTTTAGTTATCCTCCAGATTTTGGACCCCAAAAATTTTATAAACACTAGGAAACGACACCACCTTGTACACAAAATTTCTTGTACAGCTTCTAGAGCATCCATTCCATTGTCCTAGATCATTTCAATATATCATTTCATAAATCACTTGGAAACTCCAAAACTAAAATTGGAAACCAACTTTTACAAAAAATCAAAATAAACCTAAAAACAACACCACATTACCTTAAGGGATTTATTCCCAATAATATCCCCCTTTATGTTTTTTATCAACTATTCACAATTTTATACCACATTAAATATTATTCCATCTCATAAAAATCATTTATTTATAGTCCAGATAGAGATAAAATATTTACCCTACACACACTCTAATCTAACATGATTCTTGCTGGATATAATAAACAAGAGTATCATGCAAATTTCTTCAATGAATCACTTTATTTTCAAAATAATCAACAACTTTCATCAAGAACCTCATCATTCATGATATATAGCCTTTTATAGACCATATTTATAATGGTTAGATTTTCAAATTCCCCTTACTTGGATACTCCCCCTATTATCCTATCCCCTATCTTGATATATATATTTTGTCCCCCATTATCAATGAACCTAGAGGTCACCCCTTTGTGGATGAAACATTATAAATAACACAAATCCTCACATAAAAGGAAGACACACAATACCTCAGGGATATGGGGTCTCACATCCACAATTTTCTAGTATAAGGATTTGACTAAAATCTAATATCTAGTTTATTCAAATCAAACTCCCCGTTGGGTAAGGCCATTATTGGAATGTCTATAATGTGTAGTTGTGTAGGAACATACTACAACTTCACAATCCCATGCTTAACCTTCTCCTTGATAAAAAGATACTTTATTCCAATGTGATTTATTCATTTTTGATGGCCTAGATTTTTTATAATTTTTTTAACACTTTAATTATCACAATATATTATGATCAGATACTCTACGTAAACTCAAATTTCATAAAGTTGTTTCTTCATCCACAAAAATTGCGTGCATGCTTGAGTGTCTGCAATATATTAAACTTTTATAGTGCTCAATGAAATGTAATATAGTATCCTTATTAGTGGAGAAATACACAATATAACAATATAGAATTCACCACATGATATTTATTTTCTATCATATGATAAACCAGGACAATATACATCTATATAGCCCAATAACATTAGTTAATATTCTTATAATACATAAAATTGATATCCAATGTGTCCTTGATATATTAAAGTATTATTTTTTACTGTAAGTAAGTGTATTTATTTGAGATTACTTTGATAACATGATTCTTTTCATGTGTAGACAAAAATATCAAGTCATGTAACTATTATGTATAATATACTATCAATGATATTCCTATATAATGTGACATTAACAACATTTCCTTCATCGTCACATGATACATTCATATAGGTAGCCACTGCAGTCATAAAATCCTTGGAATTATCAATTCCAAATATTCTTAGAACCTTATTAAAATATTTTTATTAATAAATTAATTTGTCATTCCTTCCTTATGTCACCAGTAAACCAAGGAAAATGGTTATTTCATCAATAATTGACATTTCAAACTCACTTTTCATGAATTGTTTGATAAATATCACTATGATTCATCAAATCCACAAAATATTATGCAGTCAACATACACCAGTTCCATCATACTTTTATCAATTTCATTATTTACATAGAGATTTTAATCAAATCCACCATATTGAAAAATGGGATTCTTTAAAAACTAATCAAGTCTTGAATACCATTCTCATGGTACTTACTTCAACCCATATCAGGCCATCCTCATCCAAAGAACTTTTTTCTCATCTTCAGGAATGAGAAAACCAACTAGATGCTTGATATACACTTCTTCTTACATAACCCCATTTAGAAACACTAAATTGATGTCAATATGGAACAATTTAAACTTTCATTGCACTATTATGGCTTAGAATAATATAATAGTTCTGATCCTTGAAACAAGTGAAAATATCTCATCAATATCAATTCCATCAATCTAGGAGTATCCCTTGTACACTAGTTATTCTTTTCTTTGACTTACCGATCCATATTAATTTAGTTTTTTCCATAAGACACATATGGTTCTGATATCATTCTTATCTATTGGTCTCAAAACTATCACCATGTATGATTCTTCTCAATTTGTTCAAGATCTTTATCATAAAATGAACCCATTTATTATATCCAACTACTTTTTCAAAACATTTATGATCTATCTTATATAATAAGGAATCCTTATATAAAGACATCATTCTACTTGTTTTAATGGGCAATTTCTGGTCACCAATTATGTCTTTTCTACCAATTTAATCTCGACTCTTCAGCTTTCATGAATAAATATATTTTACTTCCACCTTCTCATCAATATGGTCTTATTATGATTCATAATTTTCCATTTCTACTCCCCTGATTTTCAAACCTCCTCATCACTATCATTATAGAACTATTCAATATTTTGTTGAATATTTTATTCATTATCCACTATAGTGACACAATTTATTTCATCTATATTTACAAACATCTTGTTGAATCATTTATATGCTTTGATTTTTCCTAAATATCCAAGTAATATCCCGTAATCTCCATTAGATTCATGTTTCGTGTGATTATCCTTATTGATAATAAAACACTTGATAACAAATATTTTAATTTATTTAAATGTTTTTTATTTCTATACCACATATCATAAGGATAATTTTCTTCTTTCGAATAAATAAAATCTCTATTGTATATATAGACTAATTTCAATATGGCTTCCTACTAGAATTTCTCTGGTAATTATTTTTCAATAATAATTATTTTGTCCAAGTTGTTTATGATCCAATTTCTCCTCTCAACCACTCCATTTTTTTAGGATTTAACACTACTAAAATTTGATTCATTATAATGTGTTTCTCAATATAATCTTCCACTTTCTTGTTTATGGATTCAGAACCACTGTCAGTTACAAACTTCAAAATCCTCAATCTAAGAATCCTTTCTACTACCGTTTGATATTGTTTTATGGAATTGAACACATTGGACTTGGGTGAAATGGTAAAAACACATTCAATCCTAAATAAATAATCATTGAAATGTATATAATACCTATTCTCCTAAATTAATCTTAGTGAGATAGGTCCACACACATCTTCATTGACTGATTCAATAAATATAGCTGGATTCTGTTCTTTTTCCTGTCATGTATTTCTTATAATCATCCCCTATTGAAAATAACTACACATGTTAGTATGATATCTTGATGGATTGAGGATATCTCAATCAACATCACGTTTGACCAGAACATCCCCGTATGGCAGGAATAGATGGAAAATCTGTTTATTCCAAATCCTATTTCTTTCTATCTGGAGAGAAAGGACATATCTTCTTCTCCACTCACAAGGTAGAGATTCCCCTTAAATTTATTTCCTTATAAAAAACATTACCATATCTTCCATTTCTGTTACACAACTTCTTAGTAAATATAATATCACAAAATGAGTCAGAAATTTCACTAAAACATAGTAATTTTTGATTGAGACCTTCAATAACCAAAAAAACAACATGTCTAATATATTTTCCCCTAAATTTATCTTTTCTCAAGTCTATAATCTTTTGGACTTCATAATTTCCAAATTGGATAGAACAATCCTTGTTATATTTGATTCCTATAATAATATCCTTATTTTCCATCATATGGGATGCGAATCAATGATCAAGTATTAATACACCATCACAATCTGATGTGTTAAAGGGAAATATCAACAACCACTACCTAATAATCCTTTTTCTTTTTCATCCACATCTATGAATTCATACCACTATTGAATGATAATATTTATCTTCCTCAGATCATGATAGACCAAATTCAACTTGAACTAATGCAAATTGATTTTTTATTTTCTACTTATTTAATGATTCATTGAGCTACTTCTTATGACCAATTTGGTTATAATTTGGAACATTCCTCTGTATTTTTTATAAACATTATCTGACTATGTGTCTGACCATAAAAATAATTATTTTTAATATTAGACTCTATGTGGACACATTTTTTTATCTTGTTCCCTTCATTAACATTTGTCTATATAACAAACACATTGATAACATCCCATATTTCCACAATAATAACACCAGATATGAGGTGTATTCATGTACATTATTATAGAACTAGTTCTTCATTGGGTTATTTGAGTATTTTGGTTCTGATTTGAACCCAAATAAATTTTAAACTTTGGAGTGAGTGCTTGATATCTGACTTCAATCGCCACAACATTCTAATTGTAATCAAACCCCATATTATCTTTGTTATTCGGATATGATTATTACTTATATTTTTCTGGACTTCTATGATCCACTTCCATATTTTTTATCTGGATGAATCTACTTTCTTGTTGTCATACTGAGAGTCAAGAGTATCTCCTAGTCTGCTAAATTTTTTCATTGGATGAAAATTTTCTCTTAAAGATTAGTGATACGTTTGATGTTATGTTTTTCTGTTAGTCAAACCATTTTTTCCATTTTTTTCTTCAGCTTTGATCTTGTACTTAACAAAATTATCTAAGTTCTCTAGTATTATAGTCATAATATTTTTAATTTATTCCTTCAAATCAAACATCTCTTCTTCCTGATACAGCAAATAATGTTTTTCATCCTGAACCACTTAGTTTGTTTTTGAGTTCTTTGTCTCTCTAAACATCTATCTTATTAAGAGAGGAATCTAATCCATCCTAGAGATCAAATATTCGTTTTAATTATTATAAATAATTATCACTTCTTCCATTTTATATGAGATACCTACAACTTCCACCAACACATTTTCTCCAAGATCCTATTATTTCTCCATCTATTCGACCTAAAATTCTTCTGAACTGTAATTTTCTTATGAAAGAATATTTTTTTATACATTTACCTTAAAATTTTTCTTACCTTCCACATAGTTTGAATACTTATTTATTGTAATATAAAATTCTTCCTCATCATCATCTTGAGAATTCATTGGGAACCTTTCTGAATGATGTCCAACCTTTCTGCCTCAAAATTATGAAATTGGAAGTTTCCCATTGAACATTACTTTCCTCTTTGTAGATTTGATTAAGGGAATGACATGACCTCATAAATCTCCTCTTATTCCTATCCATCATTAATATTAAGACTCTTTATGGACTTAAATTCCACCTCTTTATAATTCCCTTTTTCTAAAGACTCAATATCTTCATTTCTCATGTTTTATGTGACAATAGTACTATGAAAGTTATACATTGTCAGCTCCTTTGGAACTTATATTACAATACAGATACGTTTAGATTGAAACTAGGTGGAATATTTCTCAGGAATTTCTTGAAGATATTTATATCATCAAGGATTTCTCTAAGACTATGAATATCTTCTACAACAAGATGAATCCATTTAGAAAAGAATCGATTGACTCATTAGGGTTCATTCTCAAATCCTCATACTTTTTCCATAGAAACTACATTTTTTCAATATTTTGAGTCACACTTATAAATATTTATAAATGTTTCCCATATATCATGTAACAACTTACAAAAAATCACCATCGTAAAGATTTAATTTTGTAAGGCTCCCCCTAAATCATTGATTCCATTGGTGTTAGTATCCAACTCCCTTATGTTAGATTCTGATAAATAACCACTATCCAAACTGAAGAAATACCATGAATTTATGTTGTAAATATATCCATACCTATTGATAAGAATTAATGTTTCATTTTATTCTTCCATAATTGAAAATTGTTTCCATAAAATATCATAATCCTTTTATGATTAACAACCTCGATTAAAACCCTTGAGATAGAAACACTGGTATTAACCTTAACCCATGATACCAATTGTTAGACCAACGAAGATAAATACCCTAATATAATGTTAATTAGGGTATTAGTGATTAAAAAATATTCTCCTATGGATCTTGTTTCATTGTTAAACAAAATAATCTTCTCTTCATTTCTTGTAGCAATATATGAACATAAATAGAAGCATGCATGCAACACAAAAACATTACTTGGTTCTCCCACATTAGGATATGTTCAATGACAATAAAAAGTCAATTTTCCTATGTAAAAAATACAATAAATAATTCTAATGTTACAAATTTTGTATCAGACACACTATCCATCCTGGTTTACAAGAAATCACAATTTTAAAGCTCGCTACTCTATCAACTAAAGAGTACTCACTTCTCCTTCATAATGTTCTAATTTTGATCACATGAATCAATATTTTATACAAATAATTTGGTGAATAATTAATTTATAAATACATTTACTTGAATAATACCACTTCACCATAGAATTATTGGGTAATCCCTTCTGTTTGAAATAATATTCACTTTCATAAACCCCCTTTGTCAACTTTTGTGAAACTACTAAATTCCCCACAAAAAGTTATTCATTTTCAAACCCCGAATTTTTTTTGAAACTCACTACCTTTATGAAACTCTAAAACTTTTCAATACTCAATACTTTTTTGAGGATCAAAACATTTGTAAATCTCACATCTTGTGTGATGTTTAAAACTTTGTTGAAACTTACATAGCCTTCAAAAAAACTCCCTTTCATTGAGGAACTGATCATATTATGAAAATTCTCACACACAAAAATCATTCATTAATCACCTTCATGAAATCAGATTCTTTGGATGTTAATTAGGGCTTATTGTGGGAAACTAGGTTGGGTAGATGCCTATTTATAGTTGTTTTCTCCCTCTTGAGATGCTTTCATGCTTGTTACCACCTTTTCTGGAAGATCTTTGTTATTTTTCACAAACCTACATATCTTATTGAATAATTAAAGGATGTTGTTATATTCTAAAATCTTATCATAGTCACGTGACATACCACAATTACTTCACAGTATGCTAACATTCGTGAAACTACAAAACTTAACAAAATATAGAACATTAATGATCCACCAAACAACCATGAAACACCAAACCATCATGAATTCCATGCCAATACCATATTTTCATGAGGTATCTGTAGAAATACATATTTTAAGAATCTTGTGTTATCCTCCTAATTTTAGACACCAAAATATTAGAAAAAAATGGGAAATGGTTCCACCTTTTAAATACAATTTTATTTACAAATACCATCTCATACATTGTTTTATCTTGGATCTTTTTCAACAATCCTTGTCAATAATCAATTTGGAACTATACAAATAACCTTGGAAACATATTATATCAATGAACTCAATCAACCTAAAAAAACTAAAATGTTACCTTAAGGGATTTTTTCACAAAAATATCCATATCCACTTCCATTAGATGGGAAATTAAACTATCGCTCATGTGTATGGAGGACTACCACCTCATGAACCGATTGATGTTTTTTTATTTTTTTTAAAATGGATTGTAATAACGATAATTTAAATGAATATATATTTAATTTATAAAATAATTATACTTATATAATTATGATATCACATATACCATTAAATTTTCATTTTATGGGGTATATGATAACGTTGTACATGTGTATGGCATACTGCTGCCTTATAAAGAGATGTGATTCTTTTTTAACTATTTTTTCCATGGAAGTTAATTTGGGTAAATTTAAGGAATATATGTTATATATATGACATAAAAATGATTCCATAAACGTAACATATTATTTAACCTCCCTTTATTTCATCTGTCAATAAAATGGAAACAATGTTCATGCGTACGTATGGCCTACCATCTAAATGAATAGAGAATTTTTTTTTCTATATATAACATTAAAATATTACTTTAAATAAATATATAATAGATATATATGATATTTTTATCATGGTTATAATTCTATAAATTATGGATCCATGATCAAATTAGGAGGATCAAAAATAACAAATCAAAAAATACATGAAAAAACTAAATAATTATTGCCTCAAATGTTATTTTAACATGGAATTACTAATAAACAGGTAATAAAAGGTCATAAGAAAACAATATATAGTAAGATATATATAATTATGGTTCTATAATATATGTATAGTAAACATATATTTATTATAGATAATATTTAACTTGTATAAAGGAAATTATGACTTAAGGTAATGAATTTTTATCTCAATTTGACTTCTTTGGAACATACTTTTTGTTATTTAATATTTTTTTTGATGTTATGGCTTAATAGTGATTGTGATTAAAATTATACCAAAGTGGTAAGGTTTTGATGTTACAATCAAATTTTTCATCAAGATTTTTTTATGATTATGCTTTAGATTATGAAATATTATGATCCATCTCTCAAAAAACACATGGATTTTTTCCTCCTCTAGTTTTATCATGGGAATTAATTGTTTCTCTTAATTTTAATCTCTTTATTTACTCATGATTGAAAAATATTTTTTAAACAAAATTGACATTATTTATCTCTTAGGTTAAAATCCCTTTTTTCCCTTCTATATCAATGTTTTCGAAAAATGTTTTTAAAAATGTTTTAATGTTCCTCTGGGATTAATTAAAGTCATTTTTACCCTTTTCTGACCTTATAAAAAAGTTAAAATAAATATTTATGTAATTTTTAAAATAGGGCCTATTTTTATTTTACTAAAAATATTAAAGTATATTTTTTTAACATGTATTTTAATTCTTACTACTATTTCCACTAAATGTTTTAAAACTTAATTTATTATTTTCAAAGTTTATTTTCAATGAATATGATTTGAAAATGTTTTATGATTTAAATAAGTGTTTTTCAAAGTGGAAAGAAATTTTACTCAATAAATGTTATAAATTATTTTCAAATATTCATTTATATATTTTAATTTTTTTCAATAAAATGGATTTCTGTAATATTTTATGAATTTATAGTTTAAAATGGTGATTTTTAAAGAAATGTTATTTTCCATAAAAAATATTCCAAGTGATTTTATTTAGAAATAATTTTCCATCTGAGATGGAATAATTTAATATAACTTATTCTTTAATAGTGATATAATCCAAGGATACAATTCATATTCATTCTCTAAATGGTTTATATTTATGAAAATCATTTATTTTATAACATGTTATGTTATGATGATATAAAGAAATGTTTACAAAAACCATTTCTTATTTTGGGTTATGATATGATGAATATTTTATGATCTTTTGGTACACAAATTTATGATTTTAATTATGTGATTGGTGGGTCTTATATTTCCCTCTAGTGCATTGACTAATGATTATTGTATTATGAGCTCAGAGGATATACAGGTGGTTATCCCAAGTCTAAACAAAGGGTGAAAAAGTAATTATCCCATGCCCAAATTAGGTACATGGGTGGTTATCACAAGACTTTCATGTTATGAATGTCTTGGACGGTAGCCTTGATATAAATTTTTCTTTGCTTATGTGTCTTCCACAGCTCTATTTCTTATGATAATATTATTCTTTCATTTACTATGTTCTTTATTCCATTATTATTTATGTATTATGAACTACCAATATGTATTCCATCACTCAATTTTATAATATTTTACATGCAGGTTATGGTTTTTTAATGTTATTATTATATTCCCATACTCATATTCTCATGATATATTGACATCCCCCTTTTTTACACTTACTGAGCATCAGATCTCGCCCTTTATTATGTTTCCTTTAACCCATGTTATCATTAAAGGTATTATCTAAGATATGTCTAAGAAGGGTGTTAGTAATAAAGAACTTAGTGGGAGATGACATAGCTCACCTATGAATCTTTTTTTTCAAGTTTTTAAAGACACGAGACCTAAAAGATTTTGGTGTGGATCATTATGTTATATAATTAATATTCATCTATTAAGATGTATTATTCATGTATGATAAGTTTGGGTCTCTACATCTTCCATTTTCTAAACCATTCAATATTCAATTTATGACTATATATTTTATCAAAATTATTAACTTTTAACATTATAAAAAATACATCTATATGAACTTAGAACAATAAATTATAAATAAACTTTGGTTATAGATCCATTTTATATAGGGGTATTAAAACTATTATAATTCGAAAATAATCCATTTAATTTTTACTGGAGGATAAATCCTCATTTTTTCAATGGGTGAGAATTTTATTTATTTCCTATCATTCATTTTTGAAATGTGATAGCCTTTGTATTTTTAATGATGTATCAATTTTATGGTTTATTAATATTAATGATTATTAATTTATATATATGATTTAAACATGTATATATGATTAAATAATGTCTTTAATCATATTCTATAATCAAATTACAAACTCAATATACATTTATAATTATAATGTTAACTTTTTGATAGAAAGATGTTTTATTTAAGAGATAACATGTTTTTATAAAATGATTTCTTATTATAATCTAGTAAAAGTGTTCATTAATTATTATATATATTAGAAATTTAAATTTATGTTATTTTTAATGCCCCAAAAATAGTTACCAAGAGTTTTTTCCTTATTACATAACATTGGCATGGTCACAACGGATCAAATCCTGAAAGACAGATCAGTTTAGTAGCCTTGGAAGTATTAGATACAAACATAATTTTTCCATTACATTATGAAATTAAAAAAACAACATTGTGTCTTATTTTAACACATTCATATCTATTAGACTATCTCTATAGGTCCGTCATAATATACTTCTTTGCATCTTGGGAGAAATAAAATATAGAAATGGCTATGCTTAGGTTCTCAATAAGGATAACAATATAGCGGAAACATTCATAAATAAGCATAAACATTTATGGAATTTTATAAGACTAAGACACAATCATTTTAAAAATTAAATTTAGCATAATATTTAAAATATAAATCAAATAATTACATTTAATTATTCACATGGAGATTCTACTAGTCTAATAATCACATGTAATATCAATAGCCATTTTTTTAATGATAGATTTCATAATTCTAGACATTATAACCACATAGTCAAGGCCTTGTTCTATGACTAAAAATAATATTTCGTCAAGGCCTTGTGCCAATGTAGTAGTTTGTCTCATGAGACCTGTCGATTCATCGAGGAGCTATATCAAGCTCCACCGATCACTTACTAAGTCCAATGCATTCCTCATATGAAAAGGTTGAAACATAATATAATCATTCGTATTAAAACTAGCTTATGAAATGTTAATACATTAACCAAAAACCATGAATAGTATAAAAATAACACATCCATAGCCAAACATATCAAAAAAAACCCTTCAATACAATATGGAATATTGTATCATAACAAATCAACTTCAAATAAGTGTAAAATCCATCAAAGGATATTGACAAAGATCAAATAAAAACTATTTGAGAGAAATATCTCTTTCTATTTTTAAATCATTTAAAAGTAATGTAATTATAAAAGAAAACATTTATTTTGATTATATTCATATAATATTATAAATTAATCTTAGAATATGTTATAATAGTGTAAAATAGCCACACCCTCTATATACGTTAAAAACATTCTTTCCATAATTTTGTTGAAAATGAAATAAAGGACCTTGTTCGGAAAACAAAGAAAATATTCCTTTATAAGTATTTTATAAAAAATAAAACAAAGTTATAGATGAATTTAACCCATATTCTAGTAAATAGTAACAATGTTTTGAAATACATTTTTAAGAAACAAAGATGTGGACGATAAAGAGGTCCCAGTAGATACTCACCTATAAACAACCTTGGATAATTAAGAGATTATAGAATTAACCCTTAACTTGTAATTTTCATTGACATATGGTACTTTAAACTTTTGTATAATAGTTGAATAATGGTTTTTAAATTAAACAAGAGCCACATACATAAATATTATATCATATATGATCTTTTAATATTACTTTGTTAATTTCAGTAGTGTCATTGTATAGGGTATTAACTCATTTGTTTTCCTTTATAAGTTTTGTTATGTAAGTCATGTTTTTTAGGGATAGAATGTATTTGATTCATATACATAATTATGTTAATTTTTAAACAATTTTTAATTCATAAAATGAATGTTATTCATGAATGGTTATGATGGGTAATGAATCTCATCGTGTTTGTGGAGATTATAATTTATACGTATGCACGAGCGACAATACCATTCTATTAATGGTGAAATACTATGTAATTGTATGTTATATAATATATATAGAATCATTATCTTTTTATATTTATTATTTACATCAATTATACTCATTATTAAACCCATCCAAATAATAAAGTGTTGGATATCAAACTACACCACGACATGGAGATGGTATGTCATATGTACGCACGTATGGTGATAATGTCATTCATCGGATAGATATAATAAATTATATTCTTGGAAAATATTTATAAGAACATCAAAGTGTGTATAAGGTAGTGGATTTTTTTTATGGAAACAACAATGAAAGAGGAAGTTGAATATTTTGGAATAGGTGATTAAATTATTACCTCTTCTTCAGGTGTTTCCTTTTGATTTGATCAAAAGGGACCCTTAGTTTGGCCTCTGATCAAAGTAAAGCTTCTTGGTTGAATTGAGGGTAGTTGGTAGGATATCTGTGAAAGGTTTTTTAGTAGACAAATGGATTTTGAGGTGTGAAATTAAGAGAAGAGGATATTCCCTTTTATAAGAGAGGTGAGGGTCACTTTAGGAAAAGTTTGTAATATTATTTTATTATACTATCACATTTCGCTTAAAATTGATCCAAAATGATTTATTACAAGGATAAGGATGGTATGGGTCAAAAACCTCTAAAAAATAGGTTATAAAAAGGTTTAGGTCACAATATTATCATTATATTTTAGATTTAACTCTTAGTTAAATTGTTTAACTTTTACCATGTATTCTTGAATTATTAAAATAAATTGTAAATAAACATACTATAAAAATCCAACATAACCAAAAGTAGTTAATTATTTATATATATAATCTTATATAAGTCCTTTATCATAACCATATATTTTTTGAAATATTATATCAATTAATAATATAGTATTTGCATTAAAACTCATTTATATCAATTTTGACACTATTTAGTATTTTATTTTTTGAAAGTCATAAATACTTTATCATTTAGAAAAAAAAATATTTAATGTACCATAAAATGTCATATTAATGTATAAAATTACTGTAATACATAAAGAGTCTAAATTCAAAATTATTTTAATATTTATATTATCAATTATTTTAATCTTTCAATAATAAGGTAATTACCGCATTATCATTGTGTCATAATGAAATTTAATAATTTAAGGTCTAAAAATTATAAATAAAATACAAATATGTAGGAAATATTTTTATATTTCTAATTAATATTTATAGTCAAATTTATATTATATATAACCCTATATTAAAAATGTTTTAGTTATTAAAATTTTAATTTAACACTTTTTACTATTCTTCAAATAAAATAATAATAATTGTCCTAATCAAATCCAAGTGGACCCAAAGTATCATATTTTATTCCTAAGGTTTATTTTTTTCAAAATAAACTTATCCAATAGAATTAATAAATGTGTTAGGGTAATTATAATATCATTTTTACCTTTAATTACCCTATTTACTTTTAAATGTGGTAAATAAAATTCAAAAGTTGCTATTCTCTGAAAATTATTTTCATCCTATTGAACCAAATTTTGCATACTAATGTCAATAATGTCTCTCATATTTATTAAATTCAATTCACTGGAGGAGTAAAATTATGTTTTATGCAAATTCTAAAATACGCCTAGACGGTAGGAAAAAATACGTTAAAAGTTCGATAAAATTTTATATATCTAATCTTATTATAAAATGACTCCAATGAATTAAATTGAACATATATAAGAGTTATGTATATAGTTTTACATATAATAAATTTAGATAAAATAACTAATTATTTAAATAGAAAGTCAGTTTTAAATAATAACGTAGTGTTTTTAATTATTCATCAAAAAAATCAATGTTTTCAGAAAAATACCAAAAAATCACCCTAAGCTAATTTTGATTTTATGAATCCAAAAATGATATCCATTTTGAAAAATAAAATTTATAAAATTTCAAAAAGTGGTTTTTACTATTCATAATGGCTTGTTGGATTGGTTGTGGGGTGCTGGAACTTGAAGTTGTGTTCAATGCAAGCTATTGCATTATTCAAATTGAAACGTACCGTGGAATGTTGGGGTGTTACATTCTTCCCTCCTTAAAATAATTTAATCTTAAAAAATTATAGAATACTATTATGTAAAAATATTTAGATGTTTATTCATTATAATTTCCTCAGGTTCCCACTTTTTCTCTTCCATCTTATGGTTTCTCCATAGAATTTTTACCAAACAAGCCGTCCAGTTTCTCAACACTTATTCTCTGGTATCATAAATCTTGATAGGCTCTTCACAATAAAAAATGGCCTGATTTATATTCCATTATAGGTGAGTACATGTGTTGGGTCAGGAATTAATTTTCTCAATAGTAATATGTGGAATACATCATGAACATTGGAGAGACTTGGAGGCGTTTCCAAACGGTAAGATACATATTCAATTCTTTCAATAATTTCAAAAGGTCCAATATACCTAGGACTTAATTTACCCTTCTTACCGAAATATATAACACCCTTACATGGAGATACGTTCAAGAAAACATGATCTCCTACTTGAAATTTTAAATCCATTATTTGGTTATCGGCATTGCTCTTTGGCCTACTTTGATCTACTTTGATGTGGGTTTGGAAAATCTTCCCATTTTCTATTTTTTCCTCCACAAGTTCTGGGCCTATGAGTTTTCTTTCACCAACATCATCCCATAAAGTTGGTGTGAGACATATCTTTCCATATAACACTTCATTTGGGGCAATCTAAATACTTGAATGGAAGCTATTATTATAGGAAAATTGTACCATAGGTAAATATTGATCCCACATACCTTGAAAGTCATGTGAGAAAGATATTAACATGTCTTCTAAGGATTGAATAGTCCGTTCTGATTTTCCATTAGTTTGAGGGAGGTAGGACGTGCTTAAACGAAGTATAGTATCCAAGGCCTTCTGATTACTTTTCCAGAATCTTGATGTAAAATGGTGATCACGATCAGAAATAATCGATATGGGTATACCATGAAGTCTTACAATATCATTAATATATAGTATTGTTAAACGTTCAAGTGTTAAATATTATATTATAGAATGAAAATGTGTTGACTTGGTAAGAAGATCAAAAATGACCCATATTGCATCATTCCTTCTAGGATTCATTGGTATCCCCATGACAAAGTTCATCATAATATCTTCTGATTTTCTCTTAGGTATGGGAAGAGGTTTCATGACTCTTCCAGGATGTTGTCTTCAAGCATTAACCTATTGGAAAACCATACATATTGAAACATAATCAGAAATATCCCTCTTCATGTTTCCCAAAAAAAATTATCCTTCAAATCTCTATACATCTTAGTGCTACTAGGGTGTATAGGGAAATTGGAGCTATGAGATTCATCCAACAATACCGTTTTAAGATGAGGTATATCAGGAACACAAATTATCATCCCAAATTTCAAAATTCCATCTTCATATATGAATTTAATCAATATCCCATCATTCATATCATTAATTTTATTTTAAAACTCATCATCATCAATCTGAGTACTTTTTAACCTTTCTAGTAGAGGTCGTTAGGCAACCATTTGAAAAACTATTTATGTTTCACCATCCATTCTTATTTCCATATCCATCTTTACTAGATCCATGAACATGGGATCCCTTTCGACTATTATCTAGTTCAAAACTCCATGACCCTTTCCTCTCAAAGAATCTACCACCTTATTTTACTTCCCCAGGTGGTAGTGTATAATGAAATAACAATCCTTGAGTAGTTCAATCCATCTTCTTTGCCTCATTTTGGGTTCTTTCTGTGAGAAAATATATTTCAAACTCTTGTGATCAGTGTATATCTCACATTTTTCACTATAGAGATAGTGTATCCATAACTTAAAAGAAATTTTTACAACTAATAACTCAAGATAATCAGTGGGATAGTTTTGTTCATGAATTTTTAATTGTCGTGATGCATTGGCAATAACTCTATCATTCTGCATTAGGATACACCCAAGTCTTTTTTTTGAAGCATCACTATAAATAACAAACCCATCATTCCCTGATGGTAGAGTCAAGATGGAATAATTGACTAATCTTCTCTTCAGTTATTCAAAACATTTTCTACAATCTTTTTTCCAAAACAATTTAACCCCTTTACGTGTGAGCTAGGTTAATTGGTTTTCCCATCGGGCAAAATTATGGATGAAATGCTAATAAAAAACTGCTACACCGATAAAACTGCAAACGTCAGTTATACTTGTTGGTGTTGGCCATTCCTGGATTTCCTTGGTCTTTGATGGATTGATATAGATTCCATTCTTAAAGACAATATGGCCAAGAAAAGATATTTCCATAAGCCATAATTCATACTTTCTAAATTTCTCTTATAATTTGTTTCTTCAAAGGGTTTTCAGAATAGTGTGCAAGTAATTTTCAAGATCATAGTTTCTTTTTGATTATACTAAGATATCATCAATAAATACCACTAAAATTTCATCAAATTATTCCATAGAAACTCTATTCATTAGATGCATGAAAATAAGGGGAGCATTAGCCAGTCCAAAAGGCATTACTATAAACTTGTAAATCTCATACCTTGTTTGAAATGTTGAATTCAGAATGTCTTCCTTCTTCACACACAACTAATGATATCTTGATCGAAGGTGAATTTTTGAAAAATATTGATCTCAATGATATTGAATGAATAGATCATCAATATAGGGAATGGGATACTTATCCATTATTGTTATTACATTGAGCTCCCTATAGTCAATGTTCAACCTCATAGATCCATCATTCTTCTTAACAAAAACAACTGGGGTTCCCCAAGGAGAAACACTAGTGTGAATAAATCCTTTATTACTCAATTCCTCTAGTTTCTTCTTTATTTCCTCTAATTCCATAGTGTCCTTTCTATAAGGGGTCATTAATATGGGCCTTGAACTAGGAATTAAGTCCATGGAAAACTCAATTTCTCATTCTGGAAGATGTCCAGGTAAATCGTCTGGAAACATATCAACATATTCCTAACCAATAGGTATGCAATATTTTGGAACATCCCTCTCCCAACCCATAGTTATTTCACTCTCTTTATCCCCAATAATTGAATATAGTAGATCCGATGAAGTCAGATCTAAATAAGAATCAGGTGGTGACATTTTATCTCTAAAGATAAGGTACTCATTATCATCATCGAAAATGTTAACCTCCTACTTCTTGAAATACATATTATCATCATGGTCCAAAAGACAATCCATACGGAGGATTATATGGAATTCAATCATGGTTATGATGATGAGATCAGTAGATAAAGAACATTTATATTCCATAATGGGAACCGATTCACAATACATTGTTGTAGTGAAACTTCCCTTAGGAGTTTTAACTGACAAATCCCTTATTAAATCAAATTGTAAATATCTAATTTTCATAGAAAACATGGAAGATATAAAACAATTCAAGGATATAGAATCATATAAAGGATTGGATAAATTTTAGGAAACCATTAAATTACCTTCCACTACATCATTTGGATCTTCAACCTTGGTAGTAGTGATCGCATAAACATGGACTTTCCCCCTTGGCCTTTTTTAAGTTAAATTTCCCTCACACTTCAGACATTAATTTTCATAATGCCCCATTTTTCTACAATTGTAGCATTCAACATTAACAGCCTCTTTCATTCCCTTGTAATCATGAGATTGAGGCCTTTTCACCACACTTGTAACAGACTCTCATTCCCTCCAGGAAAGTACCAAGGTGTTTCTTCCCACATTTACTGCAGGATGGAAATTCAACTTTTTCCTTCTTCCCCTTATTTCCTTTTAAAAAGTGTTCAGTAGATGTATTCTTCTCTTTCTTTTATTTAAATTCATAAGACATAGAGAATTAATTTTATATCTTGATATCACATGAGACAATATATTCGTACGATGAGAAGGATTGTGAGACTATTTCTAAATAGAGAAATGGTTTTAACCCATCAAAGAATAAATCAATCTAACTCCTTGGGTTATGTATGTAATCTGTTTCATGCCTTTATAACCTTATAATGTTAGCCTAAAACTTTGAGACATTATCATCCTTCTTTTGTATTAGACTCAAAAATTGTCTTTCCATATTTGTTTGATGGTCACGAAGAAAGTATTTTTCTAAGAAAATATTTTTAAACTCCCTCCATTCTATATTTGATACTTATTCATCCTCTTTTTTGTTTTGAATTAATGACCATCATTGATCTTCGTCTCCTGTGAGGCGATAAACCACCATGAAAATATTTTCCATTTCACTACACCCCAAAGAATGAAATATTTTATGAAAGAAAATAATCCATTGGTCAGCTACAAATGGATTTGTATTCCCATTTAATGTTGGGGTTTTTTCCTTATGAAGTGGTCTAACATTGATCCTATGTGTTGTGGATCAGGGTGATCCACACGGTTAATGTTATTATTCATAACTTGAGTGAGTTGTCCCGGTATGGTAATAAGTTGTTAAGAACTGGTTGCATCACCATATCCACTATAATTATCTTGAGTGGGAGGGAAATCACTACATGGATTACGTGCATTGATATTATTTTCATTCCTTCCAATAGGATTCATTTCTAAACAATGTCATAAACTAGATTAGTTAATGAATCATAACACATAATTCCAAAATAGTGTAATACCAAACATAAATTGAATAATTTATGCATATAATCCATAATAATAAAAAAAATCATTAAATAATTATTTACTCATAAATCCATTATAATGGTTTGTAATGAAAATGTGAATTATCCAAAGCATATCCCCTGGGAGTTTCGTAACCAAGAGTGTAGTAAGGCCCATTCTTGTGCACCAGGATACCCCAGGTCAAGCCCAAAACTCCTTGTCAGAGTTTTCACTCCAAGGTACATCTTTTCTAATTCTTCTTATACCTACATGTATCTAGATAGGGATTTATTGCTTGTACAATACACAAAATCTCTACATTAACATTATTCTAGTAATTTTTTCTACACTAATCCTCAATTTCTATCTTAGGGTAATGCTCTCTAATGAAAGTTTTTTAAAATCTAGATTACAAAGTTTTTACTAAACATCCTCTAATACCAACAATAATTCCCCGACCCTATTTACCCAGTGTTAGTGCATTATTATATGACATTAACATTATTACAAGGGATAAAATCCCAAAATACTGATTATATTAGTATCCTTGTAATTACTAGATACAAAAATAAGTTTTACATTACATTATGAAATTAAAACCAACAACATTGTGTCTCCTTTGAACACATTCATCTCCATTATACTATCCCTGAAGGTCATTCATAATATAATTCTTCTCATCCTAGGAAAAATAAAACATAGAAAGGGGTGAGCTCAATTGCTTTGTAAGGATAACAATATAGAAGAATCATTCATAGATAAGCATAAACATTTAAGGATATGTATAGGACTAAAACACAAGCCTTTTAAACTTAAAATTCATAATAATATATCAAAGATAAATAAAATAATTATATTTACATATTCACATGTATATTCTACATGTCGAATAATCACATGTAATATCAATAGCCAATTTCAGAATGATGGAATTCATAATGCCGGATATAATAACCACATAGTCAAGGCCTCCTTCCAATAATTCAAAAAAGATTTTTTAAATTCCTTGTGCCCAGACTCATGTTTGTCTCATGAGACCTACTTATGAATCTAGGAGCTATATCAGGCTCCACCTATCACTTACTACATCCAATGCATTACTCATATGAAAGGTTTGAAACATAACATAAACATTCGTATTAAAAATGGCATAAAAGATTTTAATACTTTAACAAAAAATCATGAATGGTATAAAAATAACCCATAAACATTCAAACATCTGAAAAAACCTTCAATAAAATTTGGAATATTGTATCATAAAAAATTAAATTCATACAAGTGTAAAATCCATCAAAGGATGTTGACATATACGAAATCAAAACTATTTGAGAGAAATATTTATTTCTATTTTGAAATCATTTAAAAGACACATAATTTTAAAGGAAAACATTTATTTTTAATATTTTCATATAATATTATTAGGGAAGCTTCAATGATGTTATAACGGTGGAAAATTGCTTCACCCTCCGTATATGTTAAAAAACATTCTTTCCTTAATTTTGTTAAAAATGACATAAAGGATCATATTTGGAAATCAATAGAAATACTCCATTATAAAAAATTAAAAAAATTAAAAAAAAGGGTATTAATGACATTAACCTATAGTCTAGGAAATAAGAAAAATATTTTGAAATACATTTTTTTGAAATATAGATGTAGACTATAAAGAGGTCCCAATAGATACTCACATATAAACAACCTCAGATAATGAAGAGATTATAGAATTAACCTTTGCCTTGTAATTTTCCTTCATCAAGGGTATGAAAAACTCTTATATAATAGTTAAATCATTGTTATTAAATTATACATGAACCACATACATAAATATGATATCATATATGATCTTCTAATATTACTTTGTTAATTTCAGTAGTATCATTCTTTTGCGTGTTAACTGATTTGTTTTCCTCTATATGTTTTGTTAATTGAGTTATATTTGTTATGAATATAATGTATTTGATTCATATCCAGAATGATATTAAGTTTTAAACATTATTTTTATTCATAAAATGAATGTTATTCCTGAATGGTTATAATGGGGAATGAATCTCATCGCGTTCTTGGAGACGGTAATATGTACATATGTAAGAGTGACAATGTAATTATATTGATGGTGAGATCCTTCATAATTTGAATGTATATAATATATATTGAATCAATAACATGTTTTAATTATTATTTACATCAATTATCCTATTTATTATACACATAAAAATAATTAGGTGTTGAATAAAAAACTACACCGTGACATGGAGATGATAAGCCATATGTATACATGTATAGGGACTTTGTCATTCATAGGATGGATAGAATAATGAATATGGTTGTACCATATTTATAATAACATAACAGTATGTATTAGGTACTGGAGTTATTATTTTTTTATGGAAACAATAAATAAAAAAGAAGTGGAAGAAAAAAAGAACCTTGGAAGAGGTGATGAAATTATGACCTCTTCTTCGGGTGCTTCCTTTTGATTTGATAAAAAGGGATCCTTAGGTTGGATTATGATCAATGAAATTTTTATAGGATTAATTGAGGGTAGTTGGGGGGATATTTGAGTTGGTTTGTTCTGAGCCAAATGTCTTTGGAGAAGTGAAATTAAGAGAATCGGAAGTACACTTTTATAAGAGACGTGAGGGTCACTTTTGGAAAAGATTGAAATATTATTTTATTAAGCCATCATATTCCATTTATAATGGCTCAAAAAGGATTTATTTCAAGGATAAGGTGGGGATTTCTCGAAAAACACTAAAATATATAGGTTATAGACAGGTTTAGGTCAATATATTATCCTTATCTTTTAGATTTAAATCTTAGTTAAATAGTTTAACTTTTACCATATATTCTTGTATTATTATAATAAATTGTTAATAAACATACTATAAAAAGCCAAGAGAACCACAAGTGGTTCATTATTGACATATCTAACTATATCTAAGTCTATTTTATGAACCTTATATTTTCAGAAATATTATATCAAGTAGTAACATAGTATTTGTTTTAAAATATCATTTATTTAAATTTTGACACTATTTAGTATTTGGTTATTCTGAAAATCATAAAAAAATTATCATTTAAAAAAAATTATTTGACCCTAAAATGTCATATTAACCATGAAAATTAGTGTAATACCAAAAACATCTCAATTTAAAATAATTTTTATATTTATAATATCAATTATTTTAATCTTTTAATAATAGGATAATTAATGTATCATCATTGTGTCATACATAAATGTAATTATTTAATGTATAAAAATTATAAATAAAATACCAATATGTAGGAAATATCTTTATCTTTCTAACTTATATTTATATTAGAATTTATCTTATGTATAACCATATATTAAAAATGTTTTAGTTATTAAAATTTGAATTTAATACTTTTAACTCACCTTTAAATAAAATAATAATAAATGTTTTAATCTAATAAAAGTGGATCCAAAGGATCATATTATATTCCTATGATTGATTTTTGTATAAATACACTTATACAATAGAATTAGGATATGTGGTATGGTAATTAAAATATCATTTTTACCTTTAATTAAGCTACTTACTTTTAGCTATTGTAAATAAAATTCAAAAGTTACTATTCACCAAAAATTATTTTCACCCTATTGAACCACATTTTAATTACTAATGTCAACTGTGTCCCCCTAATATTTTCAATTCACAAAAGCGGTAAAATTATGTTTTATGAACATTTGGAAGTATTCCTAAAAGGTGTGTAAAAGAAGTTAAAAGTTCAATAAAATTTTATATATCTATTTTTATTATAAAATGGATCCAATGAATTACATTGAACATATATCGGTATTATGTATCTATTTAGAGCTAAAATAAATTTAAATAAAATAACTAATTTCTTAAATAAAAATTTGGTTTAAAACAATAACGTAGTGTTTTTCACTATTCATCTGAAAAATGAATGTTTTCAAAAGAATACTAAAATTTTATCCTAAGATAATTTTGATATTATGAATCCAAAAATGAAGTCCAATTTTTTAAATAATATTTATAAAATTTCAAAAAGTGATTATGACTATTCATAACGCCTAATTTGCTTGGTCGTGGGGTGCAAGAACTAGAAGTTATGTACAACACAAGCTATTGCGTTATTCAAAGAGAAATGCACAATGGAATCTTGGGGTGTTACATTAATTTTATATATTTATATTATTATTTAAAAAAAATGAATGTATGAAACAATAATATTGTTTTTCATCTGAGATATGAATAGTTTTTATTCCATACTATTTTTTCTATGTACTTTATGGTTTTATTAAAAAGATTAATTTATAAATTTTTTAATTTTAATTATATAATATGGACATAAATTTTGGATTCTTAATATCAGAATTACCATAATTTAAATTTTTTGTTTTTTTCTTAAAAAGTTGATTTTTGGTTTAATAGTGAAAATGAAGTTTTATTTCAAATATTGTTACATTTATGACATCATTATGATATAATAAATGTTTAGAAATAATAAAATTATTTGACCAAAGATTTATTTAATTAGTAAAATAATTTTTTCAAAATCAAAATTTTTAATTTATAAATCTATTATTTATGTTTTCAAAATGGAGTTATATTTTATTTCACAAAAAAAGGTATTTCGTGTTCTTTGATTTTAATTTATTAGTTATAATGTTCTATTAGATTTTTTAATGATAAAAGTTTAAAATAACTCTCTTTGTTTAAATTATAAATCAATAAATATCATGGAAATCAATGTTATACATTATTTTTGAGAAAATTCAATTTTTTCTTAAAAAGTTCATTTTTTTTAAAACTATTTTATTACATTAAACGTACATTAATTAAAAATAATATTTGTCACCTCATAAATTTTAATATTTTAAATTATATTTTTTATTTTATTGAATAAGGTAAATTTTATTTTTTATTCATAATATAAGTTTCTTAGATAATAATAGTGTTATCATGGTAAAGGTAAAATGAGTTAAATGGATAAACTAAGTGGAAAAGGCTTACAGTATCATAAAACCATATCTATTAATGTGTGTATTAGGTATGATAAAACTTACCTAATATTTACTCATTAATTACCATCTTTGGATCCACTTTCCTTTAGAATTACATTTCCTTTTTCTGTTAAGAATTTAATATTACAATAATGTCACCCCTCTCATCTATAAAAGGAACCCTTAAAAACCATGCTTCTACACACACCTCGAGTTCATTATATTTACCAATACCTAGAAAAAACCTTCCCATCCCATATTCCTCATGTATTATAGTTTTTGGAATTATAATAATACGAATCTATGAAACCATAAAAACAGTCCTAAAGGAGGATATCCAAGGAAGAGGTAATTATGTTAACTGAGTTCTTTCAAGTGTCTTTATTATTCACCTCATACAAATTTATTATAAAATTTCTAATATAATGAAATTATTATTATTATTATACAAAAATGTTATTATTTTTATGTATAAATCATTATATACCTTCCTATTATCCAATTGAGGTTAAAGCTTCACTTGTGTTATGTGAGGACTACCACCTCCATGAATGAAGTATTTCATTTTTCATCACTATCATCCAAGAGTGGTTCTAAAAATGAATTTAATAAAATAAAATTATATTTAACAAATTATTAATTTTATAAAAATATAATCTAGCAATACTGTTTATAATATTAATAATTAATGTTCATAAAAAAATTAGTCACCTAAAATTAGTATATTGAGACTCTTTTATTTATCTGATTCTATTTTGGATATCGTATAAATATATAAAGATTATGTGATTCTAGAAATATAATATATAAATCTAAAATCATTTACAATATGAATCTATTTTTGTGGCCCCTTTGAATGTAGTCAATGAACTGGAGAAATTTTGTAGTAATTGACTAAACCATCCATAAAAAACCAACATTTATTTAGTAAATAAATAAAACATGATAATAAAGGAAATAAAATTAAGTGAATTAACTTGATAAAGGGTATTAATCAATTAAATAAATAATATAACTTTATTACTCAAGAGGGTAGAGGATGTATGAAATTATTCGGGAATCAATATAAGGGATTTTTATTTTACACATTATTTTAAATGATTTGATGTTTTATTTCAACATCTTTTACTCTATTCCAATATTATTTCAAAAAATATTTTATATGATTCAATAATTTTTTAAATTCATTTTTTAATATTTATGACTCTCTTTACAGAGATTTTAAAAGAAATATTTTAAACGTTTTTCATATGGTTCATTTTTTACATTCGTTATAAAGGTATAAAAATAAATAGGTTTTTAATGTTTTTATATGATAATATTTCCCCTTTATCATGTATTTTATTATTTATAAAGAATAATTTTTATGCTTTCATAATTTTATAAAGTAAATTCAATTCTTGATGTTTTCTAATTTTTTATTTTTCTGGATATCAATAAAAAGGGTTCTTTATTATTAAATTGAAATTTAAATATCTAATGATCTTAAAATATTCTAGGTAGTTCTTTTATTTTACTTAGTATAGGGGATTGGTTAAATAATTTTTTAAATTAACAGATTTTTTTGTGCAAATTAAGAGTTTTTTATTAATGGTTGAATGTTAATTTTTTAGGAGTTTTTTAGGAAACTTTAATCTCTTTATGGTTCTTTGAAATTATATATGATGATTTTTTGGTCAAATATATCCCTATAATTCATTACGTCATGTTTTATTCTTCAAATATGTTATGTTTGAATTAACAAGTTAAGTTATTCTCTTATAGGTTAATTCATTTGGAATTAACTAGTTATAAATGATGTTGAAATTAGTTGGTTATGTTATTCCATTGAATGGGTGATATGAATACGATTTTCCAAGAAACCTTCATTATTATTATATTTTTTTATACAATCAAATTATGTTTTTATATAAAAATTTATAAAAATTAACATGATTTCATGTTTTAAAGTAATTTTAATTTCTTTTACAATATAAAAATAGTTACTTTAAAAAAAGTAATTTTTGAGGGTTTTCATGTTTATCATTGGGGTAATGGGTCTTATATTTCCTTTATACCCTATACCAATTTTTATGATCATCCCATATATTTAAATTTTTTTATAGGTCTTAATGAAGATTAGGGATAATTATTATATCTTGATCTAAATGTGATATGTTGTTCTTCAATGAAGAAATCATATTATTTAAAGAGTTCGGTTTAGTTTTAAAAGTGTCCATATATAAAAAAATTTGGGTTTTGTTACATATGGATTTCTCATTATTCTATAGAATGGTAAATAACAAAGATCCTGGAAATGTAATTAATGTACTATTAGATATAAATCTTAAAATTATGGGTTGATTTTTTATAGTCTGTAATATTTGGAATCAGATATAGTATGTAATGAAAATTTATTTTAGACCATATCGTTATGTTTTTGGTCAAGAGCATCACACTAAATCCCCTAAACTCATAAATATTGAGAATTTTAGTCTGAAGCTCTATCCTTCACAAATAAATAGATACATTTCTCGTTTTTTAGTAGAATGAGAACCTTCCAAAAAGGAAAATTCTTCTTTATTGAATCAATCATCTTACTAGAAAGTAATTTTTTACATTTATTGAAGGGGTGAGTGCGAATTACATCCATTGTACGTGAAATTAATGATATAAAATTTATTAACTTTTTGGTATCAAAAAATACATCGACTGTTCAATTAAACTCATTGAATATTTTATCTATTTTATTTACTCTTTAATGTATCATGTATTTAGACCATAATAATGGGAATAATTTTATATCATCCTTCAAATACAATAATTATCATGATTTTAAATGAAAATTTTAATTATTATAAGGAATATTTATTTTTATCAAAAAAATTTACTAAGGTTTTTTAGTGAATTAATTATGAAATGAATAATGTGTGGAAAACTAAAAAAACAAATATCAAAATTGATATGAACTTATTTACTCATTAATAGAAAATTAGAAAATAAAATTATGTATTTAAAGGGTAAATTAGAAGTATATATTATACTTCTATATAATTATATATATCTTTCATATATTAATTACTATAATAAAATACTAAAGCCTAAATATAAAATAATAAGGTTAGAGTATCAAGACAAATCATATATGACATAAATCAGGTGTCCACTCCTAATAATACTTGATGGTTGAATTAGAATAATACTTTTATTAATGGATATTAATGTATAAAAATTATATTATTACCTCATCATCACATGCTAGTGGCTATATCTTAACAAAATGAGAAGTAAAAATTATATATTTCATATCATATCAAAGGGATATAAAAATGGTCCAATAATAATCCATATCAACATCAATAGTAAAATATATTTGATCACATGAGTAGCTATGTCGACTTTAAAAAATATATTTGGAAAAATTTAGAATCATAACACTATGAAAAGGACTATGGAGAGATCATTTAAAATAGATTAGAGATTAATAGATTAAGAGAAATGATAGAATATGTAAAGATCTCATAAACCATGAAGCATCCCTTTGATCTTATTTTTAATATATTTTTAGGAAATTTCAATTTTAATCTAAGATTTTTTATCTTTAACTTTAATAATATATGCCAATATTTTCCTTTTTAAAAAATTTATATGAAAATAATACATGCATATCATAAATATAATACTAATTCATTTTATATTTATTTCCATATATAGGAAGATGTTCTTGAAATAAGGACATAACATTCACTGAACTTATGATCAAATAAGTCTTGGGTATAAGCTATTTTCATCCTATAATCATATGGGTTAAGCTATCCATTTATTTGAAATTATTCACACATTATACTATTTTTTTATAAACTTTATCTATTAGATACTCATCCAAATTAATATTGAAAGAGAAAACAATTCAAGGTATCAAAATTATATATATATATATAAGGTAATGGGATTATGGATCTCTAATCCTGAAAATCTTAAAAAACTATAGTATCTTGACCATCCAAAAATTTATAAATTCCTTTATTTATTTTCATATGTATAAGCATACATGTTTCTTTATGTTCTAAATTATTTCTTAATGAATTCCCAATATCAAATAATGTGTTTGGAGTACTTACTCAACATCTTATAGAGAATCAATTTTATTAAATACCTAAAATATTTATTATTTTAACTTATTTTAAATATAAAAATTTAATAGTTGAGAAATAATTATATGGAAAGAATAAATTTATTTAGAAATTATCTTTATAAACACTCATTAATTTTTTTAAACCACTTACTGAATTTATCAACTCATTTTAAATTACATTCTTATATTTTCAAATTCACATATATGTTCCTTATCCTGGTTTATTTTTTTATGAATGAATTTTTAAAAGAATATTTTTTTCTTATGGATTTAAATTTACCCCCACGTGAAGTTTCATTACAATAGTGAATCTCATTTATTTTTCAAGAAAACAACATTTCAATAGTAGATTTCTATTCGACCCACCATTTACTAATTTTTTCTTCTATACAACTCATGAATATTATTCATCAATTACATATTTATCTCATTCATTATGGTTCATCTCAAAGTTTTCTATTTTCATGAAATCAATATATTTTACTAAGTGACTTGTCATACCTACCCATTTCAACCAGATCTCATATTCCACCATGATTTTTTTATATCATAAATTATAGTCAGATGATATTTATTGATTTTTGGTAACTTTTCATAATATAAATGATTAAGACTTCCCAACATTATCTTTTTTATTTCCATGTCTTAAGTATTCTCACCATGTCCTGACATAAATCCTATTAAATTAGTGGTTTTATATATGATTTAATAAATAAATTCATTATAGTATATTATTTTGACTTAGTATTTATTTCAATATATAAAAAGTATATCCACTTAGATTGTGTTGTATCCATTATATATTTTTTATAATTTTGAAAATATTTCTTGAGGATGAAATATCATCACCATTATATAGTTATGATTATAAATTTATTTGGATAAGTGGTTTTGTGACTTTTTCATATTTAGTAAACATATTTTTATCTAATTTGGTCAAAGATATATCCATTGGAGTTATAATCTGTATGGTGGGAATTGATATAGAGAAAAAGGTCATATTATGATATCATCTATGGGATCACAATTGGTTCTTCCAAATTTAATGTGTGTGCCCATCAAATATTTGAACTCCATTTTAATTGATCGTGTTTTCCATATCATGATTTATTCCAAAAAAATCCTAATAAGATGCATTTAAACAATATTATACTAAACACCCAAACATGGAGACTAAATGAAGGTGTGTGATCTTTTTACCTCCATCTATTCAATATTATTCCTATATTATAATGAAAAGATGAATATTTTGGTCATTCCAAGAAACCATATAAATAAATGATGATGATGATGGTATTATTAATATAAATAAATTAAAATGAAATTACATGGGTTTTTTTACTTGTTTCACCCAATAGGTTAATTATAAATAATATACACATGAAAATACTATAATGTAATAAATCAGTAAAGCCACTATTTGTGATTATAAAAGTTTAGGAATAGTATACTATTGATTACTAGGGTAATTGTATCCTATCATCTCTCCACGGAATACTTTTATATAATATTCTAACATGTTTTTATCCTATAAGACATTGCAAAAAATAACAAAATTTATTTACATAAAAATCTTGAATAACTATTTTTCTTCAACTATTTGAAAATTTTATTTATCTCTTTATATTATATAAATAATTAGTCAATCATTATAATAACTAATTAGAATCAAATAAGGTTTTATATGCATTTGTTCTATGATACATTATATGAATCTATAAATTTTTATTTTATCATAAAAGCTATATTTAATAAATCATTTATATAAATTAATATTTCTATCATCTAAAGAGATATATCATAAATATTATTCATCTTAATATTTATTCTATATATTAAAAAATTATCAAGACCATGATGTGCTCATGTGTCATTCTAACCTGGTTATCTTGTCCATGGATTTGATTCGTGACTTTATGATATAAAATCATGTTTCTTCTAAAACCACAATCACATATATATTCATAGAATATACCTCATCTATACCATGATGTGGTTTTATTATTCTATAAAATGATTTTTTGAGTCACATATTGAGTCATTATCTACCAAAAAATGTTCAAAGCACAAAAATTTAGTTCCTTGGATCTCAACTTCATCGAGGGGTCATCATTATCATCAAGCCACATACCACGACTTAGTAATAATTTCTGCCCATTTTAGATGGGTAATTCATCATTAAAAATTTATTGGGATTAATTCAACCACAATTTTAATTTCATTACATTCCATTTCAAAAATAGGATTTATAAACCTTAATAGTCCTCCATGGTTTTCTCTACAACATGTTTTAATAAAAAAAATCTATTTATTAATGGAACTATACATAACACTCTTCATAAAAATTCATGAAACCATAATGATAATTCCATATTAATGAATTAATATTAATTTATATGAAATTATTTTATATTTTATTTTAGATATTTACTTGAAACTTGTTTAATATTTTTCCCACTTGAACCCTTACTTCAGTAAGACCATATTCCATGGTGTGGTTTTTCCATATTCACTAAGTTTTCTTCTTTTGTCTCATGCTTCAAGATAAGAACATTACCGAAACATATAATAATTCTTAAAAATTGTACCTATAAATACTAACACATGAATTTTTTACATACAGATCACTATCAAACTCCATATTTTGGTAACTAACAACTTATAAAAATATTCATAATGTTCCTACATTCCCAAATTCTACTGCATAGGATCCAATAAAATGTGACATCCCAAATTATGATATATTTATAATAAAAATATTTATATATCCATGGTTTATACCATTTAAAACTGTTAATATATCCTATAAAAATATGCATACTAGTTATTGAAAATATTTTATTAAATCTGAAATGCACATAATCAATTCACTGAAACTCCTTTGAATAGTCCTTGAAAGGAGGTTTTCTGGTCTACATCAGTTTGGGTATCATAAAACATATAAAATTAAAAGATTATATTTTGATGTAGTGTATTTTAATAGTGGTAGACTCTATGAAAAATTATCCATGTAATCCTAAATATAATAACATACTACCCACCCTCTATAATGCAGTCATATTCATCCTCTTTTCTAGTCTAAATAGTAGATTTATATCCTCAAATAGTTTTATACACCACCACAATAATTAAATTATATAATAATATTAATTTATATGATTATTACTCTAACCCATTATTGGTCCTAAGTGTATTTAGGTTTATATAAGTCTTATTTTCTATTATTTTATCTAATACATAAAAGTCTCAAATGCATCAATTTTTTGTTTAAGAAAATATGATAATAATCTAAATGAATAATTGTAAATATTTTTTAGAAAATATTATCCCCCATGTTCAGAAACTAATTTAGATTTTCATTTAAATTTCATTCTACATTATCAATAGAGATATTATATTTATACTCTGACATACTAAATCCAATAATTTTTACTACTTGAAAGCACAATCCCTTCAAAATGGAAGATTTCAAAGAGAAATTCCCTTTAGATTCATTAGAATTTTGAGTTACATGATGACCTTTTTGCTTAAATGTCCAAGTATCTTATCCAATAAATTGTATTTGTCACCATCTATACCATAGGATGTCATTATCTACCTCATATGGTTTCTAACATTAAAAACATATAAATAATTAAATAGAGATAATTTCATAAAAATTTGATAGACCATAATAATGATTAAATTTATTACCTTAAAACTAAATTAATACTCTCTTCATCGTAACATTCCTAATGATATATGGTGTCACGACCCATCCCCACGTAAACCCCTCCTAGGTTTTTTATGAAGATGATTGTGGCCTTAAAGTTCAACTCTAATAAGCCACTAGTTGGTGACTATCATCAAGGGTATCATTCACATGTATTAGAAGAATTTACCGTATAATTGTTAAGAATAAAAAGTAGAACCACTAATATAACTCCATATATATACAAATAATATAAAATTATAACACACAAACTATCCCTACATCACAATGTAGAAAATGAAATCAGGGTTAATGAATGACCATCATCGTAGAATTCCACTCTAACTACCCAAACAATATTATCCCAAATCTCTATCAAGAAATACTAAAACAACTACTCAACAAACTATAGAAGGGTGATGTATTAAAAAAATTCAGTCAAATCATATATCAAAACAATAAAAAAATACATCTAGAATAAATGTTTTGAGGTATACATGAGTGAGAACAACTTATGGAAATGAAAAATTGGAATGAGGAATAGGTTTTAAAAAACACTCATAATAAAGGAAATGTATAACATATCAGGATATTAAAACCATTATCATTCACATGTTTTCATGAAACTATCTCCTTATGTTAATAAATCACACCAAATAATCACTTACAAAAATAACATATCAATATAATATCAAAAGGTGGACTATAAAATCTACCACCTCACTTACCTTTAATGGTTTTTATAACTAAATATGGTTGTGAGTGGATAGGAAAACCCCTGAATAACTTATCAAAAATTCAATAATAGCAAGATAATCATACCAACACAACATCTCATATCATTATCCAACTATAATATCATTATTAATAAACCATTTCACCATAGCCACATCCACATCACTATATTTATAACTTCCATATCCTCATGAAACATAACATGGTCCACTATATCCCATTTCTATATAACACCAAATCATATGGTCCAAAAAACACATTATATCAAATTTCAATCCACCCAAGTTATAATTATCTCAACCATGTATAGTAAATATTTAACAAACAAAAGGGTTGTGGAAGAGAAAAAGTAATTACCAAGACATTATATAAGATACTGTAATAAATGTATATACATTGTCATCATAAAAATTTTCATATTACTAATTACTTTATTTGTTAATTATTTTACTACTCAGATAGTATAATTTATCCCAAAGACATATAAGAGTGTATTAAAATTATGAAATCCATTATTTAAATTATTTCATTCTTAAACACATTTCTAATATTTTAATCCATATATGATTTACTCATCATTTATTTAATTATGTATAACATTACATTAATTAGTCAACCTTTTTAATTATTCCACATTTATATTTTTTTATTAAATTTTAATCATTGACCCACATATTTGAGAAAATAGGAATTAAATATCAAGAATTATCACACTATCCTGATGGTATTTCCAATATGTAACTATAGTTAAAAAATCTATAAGACCACATAACCTGTTAAATACCAAAAATAATCCCCTTCATTCATTTCTTATAAAAACTTCCAACCCATGGTACATAAAGTTAACCAACTCTTCTAAAACAATTCTACAATTCTCTCACTTAATTATTGTCTAATCACATTATATATCTTTAACCAAAACTAGTTGAATCCCCCTAGGACAAAAAAGCTTTACCACCTTTTTTATGGTACCATTGAATATTCATAATTCAACCCAAACTCAAGAAATTGATTTAGGGAAAGGAAAGGCTTATAAGAAAACATCCACTCCCAAATAGATCAACAAAAATATTCCTCATCTCTCTTATAGATTATAACTATCCCAATATATCCTATCAAAATTGAATAGAAATAATTGTTATTATAATCGCAGCCAATCCCCCTAAATCTATACCAATAATCTAACTTATAAAACCCCTAATATTTATAGTGACATACCAAAAACATCATCACCCGAAGAATGATACATTAATATTTTATCATTCCCAGCAATATTATTTTCCTAAATTACACTTTTTTATATTTTCAATATACTTACCATTATATAGAAAACCAAATATTTCATATAAGAACACATGTATCTCATAATTATCACAATAAAATAAGAAAATGAAGATTTTCACCAACTGGGTTAACTTTTCTTATTCATCCCATTATCAAGATTGTATCTTATATTAAATATCTTAAAAAATTAAATTATCATAGAATAATAATATTATAATAATGAAGGAATTATAATAAATGAATTATAAAAATTTAGGAATGATTAATCTAATCACTATTTATGTAAAAAAACATATAAAAATCACTTCTCCCAAAACAAAACAACAATACCAATCCCAAGGGAATAATTTTATAATGAAATACATCAAGTAAATATAAACACCTTCCCCCAGACCAAACCATATCCATTGATCAATAAGAGATATTATGAATTCACCACAGAATATGGTTTCACTGGAGTTCCACAAAGAATAGTAAACCAACGGTTGGTGTGCTACAATAAAAGTTTCATGACTTATAGGGATCAGTGGGAGGGTTATGATCAATGGAGTATGTTAAAAAAATAGGAGACTGATGGAAAGGACCCCAATGGTTTGATTCAAATGGTTAGCAATCAAAAGAACAATCAAATATTAAGGTTAATATAGATGATTGAAAAATATTACAAGTAAACATATTATTCTAGAAGATAAAATAAAATCATCGAAACCCCCTACCTCAATGGAGCTAAGAAATTTCCAATTAAATGAACCAAATCCAAACACCGGTGATTATGTGAGAATATCTGACCAACCGAATTCATGTAAATTTACATTAAACATTCCACCCAACCCAAATATAATCACTATTATAGCCATCCTAGAAGAATGCAAGTTAAAAAAAAGGTAATAGAAAGCACTAAAAATCATGAAGGAATTGATCACATAAATTAAATGGTCGTAGATCTTCCTTGAAACCAATGAACCACTAAAATGGATCCAAATATTGATTATGTATTGAAATAAATAAAAATTATCAATCCAATGGTTGGGTACCCTCCAAATGTATAATAAAAATTCATATTCATGAAATTATGGTCTGACTGACAAAGTCATAGTGTGATAAGAAGGTTCCAAACATTCTTTTAGAGAATAATGACATGATCCACCCTCCTTGGAACACCTAATTTTAACACGTTTTTATCTCTCATAAAATTTATATAAATAATAAAGGTTATAAAATAAATAAAATAACCATATCATAACATATTTATTTTTGAAAACCATAGTGTTGACCTCAAGCCTCCTCCCTAATCCCAATCATCTCTTATACAACAACTCTAGATCAATGAAAACCCCTTGGTGTAATGGATCATAAAGAGACAAAAATGTTGATCCCATTCTCTAGTAATTCATAGAACAACACCAATAATCATAGTGTTAGAGAATTATATGTAAGGGTTTACTAAAATATAATGGTTATTAAATCAGGATTACTCTAGACTTAGAAAAAAATCCAAAAAACAACTCAACATGGAATAACACTCTCACCACACAATATTGAACACCCATTACATGATAACATGATTAATAATGGAAAAAATCCCCAAATAGATATAGAAACTTAAAACACATATGGCTTAACCCCAAGTTGTGACACAACATTGCGTCCTAACCCAACTAACCATTCTATGGTTCATGCCACTACACTATTATGCACCTATTCCAAATAATATAACAACTTTTGAAACACCTACCTTCTCCCAACCCCTAAAACTATCACTAAACATCCTTAGATTCCATCAATTCTGGAAAAAAAACCAAGTCTTTGGGAAATTATAGTCCATTACATTATATATGTCATTAACCAAATTGGAATTCCATCTAACTCGGTGCCCAACCTAGACATAACATGTCCCGTGGTGTGTTCCCAATCCCCAAATGATAGAAAATAGTTTTGGGAAATCAGAAATACACTTTTGGGAATCAATTCTACAAAAATAAATAACCATTATCAATCCACAATAACAAAACATCACACCAAGACCAATATCCATAACCAAAATAAATACAATTTTTTGAATTTAAACATTTTATAACTTTAGCGAAAACCAAAAAACAAAAAATTGGTGGGGAACCAAAAAAACTAAAACTCAAAAACCTCCATTCAAAGAGAGGGTCATCACCCTCAATCAACCTCCACAAAAACCTATAAGAGAGGAATACAGACAACTAGATCTACTATCACCACCATGATGCATATTGCCTACATCTAGCTCATACATAACAAATTATACATACACACAAGGTTGTATGAAGGGTTTGAGAAAAATCCTAGTATGATTCCTCCCAAAATAAATATTACATGCCAAAACAATAGAAAAAAAATAATTATTCATGTTTTAAGAGAGGACTTTTAAACATTTAAATAAAAAAAGTTAATGAAAATTTTTTCATAAAAACATGCTTTTAAATTTGAAATTAAGATTAATCATCACAATATGTTTATGGTATAAACAACATCACTAGATAGACCCACATCACACACAAAAATTCCTACAGGTACAAGCACTTGGGGGACCCTAGTAACCTCATATCTCAAATAAACATGGTATAACAGCCACAACACACTACATCCTCATGAACAAGCCACTATAGGGGAACATATCTAGAGGTATAGTAGTCTCTAATCATAAATGTTTAGTTCGTTTTTTATTGTTAAACCTACTTTAATGAATTGGGTCGTGGCCCCACTGATCCAATTGAATACTAGTGATATTATACATACCAAGATACCTAGGATTCCCTTTGTGATCAATTTCCATTTCACTTGTCACACATATCGCCAAATTCACATGCACAAATAAATCATAGAATATAAACGTGAAAACCCTCTATTTCACATAATAAAAACCATTTTCAATACACACACACCAAATAAAGTTTTAAAACATTCTTTTTACCATTTTTAATAATAAATAAAAAACTTTTAAGAGGAAAATCGTCAATAAAAGCATGAAACACAACCCATTTTATTTTTAAAACCATCTTTCAACACTTATACACCGCAAATAATTTTTAATAACATTTATCACCTTTCACACAAACCATATAATATATTCAACAAATAGAGAAATCATACCAAAGTCTTATATTAATGCTAAAACATGTAATCACCCATGTCATGCTTGGAATCTTCTGGAATCCAATGAGAAACCACAACTTCACAAAAAATGAACCCTATAAAGTAAATATCAAACCACAAACATGTATATTTTACACAAAAATAAATATTGAACCCTTATTAGGTCACCCAACCAGCTAGAAAAAAGAATCCAAAGGGGGGATAAGAACCCAAGAAGAGAGAAGAAACTAAGAGAGAAATGAATTACCTGATGATTTATTGAAGAATCCACACTAAAACCACCCAAAAATTGGAGTTAATGTGGGTAAAAGGGATATATAAAATATATTAGTACTGATGACCATGTATGGTATTAATTAAGGGTGATTTAAGGTTAAAATTAGAAGAGGGTAAAAAAGGTAAATTTTTAATTCTAATGACATGGACAGGCTGCACAACAGCCTGCATGGTTTTCCAAACTATGCAGTAACCATGCAACCTCTTATCCCCAAGATGATACTAGAATTAGGGTTTCTTCGGGGAGGGAACACACTCATATGGCTAACCATGTGGCCTAGATAGTACCATTATCAAGGGCTCGCTTTTTCTCCTGTGTTGCTGCATGGTTCCCCTAATTATGAACTAATACTGCACCACCTATTGTCAAGCCCAAAAATTGTATTTTTCTCCAAAAAAAATCAGTAAAACAGAAGATAAAAAATAAAAAAAATGAATACCTAAAAAAAATACCATGGGTGTTAAAATTCTCCTGACCATAAAAGATTTAGATCCCTGAATAGTCAACTCATATTTTGATCAAATAACAGAAAGATATACTACTCTTTAAACCAAGACATCCACTACCAAGTTTCATTTTCATCATTACCATACTTAAAAAGAACTCATACCAATGGCATGGGAATCCCATGAAGCACATTCTCTAGGGAATCCACAATCCATACAATCCAATCAAACATAGACAAATCTAATTCCAATTCCAATTCCTCCCAATTAATCACTTGATATGGATCTGGAATATACTTCTTTAACTGAGAGACATGGAACATGTCATGAATTAATGTCAATTATGAATTCAAATCTTACTGGTATTCCTCTTTATGAACCTGCTTGGTAATCTAAAAGATTATTACACGCCTTGGTATTAGCTTCCCTTTCTTACCAAGAAGATGGTGACCCAATGATAGAGCCACTTATAAAAACACATGATCACCCCTAGGTAATTTCAAAGATCAGTGCCTTTGTTCAGCAAAAGACTTTTGGTGAATCTATTCCATTAACTAAAACTACCTAATCAACCACACTTTGTCATTTGTTTCAAGAAAAAATATAGGTCTCCATAAGGAGGTTTCACCCACCTCTTCCCAATATAAACAAGACCGACATGGATGATCATAAAGTACCTCAAAGGTAGCCATTTTGATCAAATATTGGTAACTATTATTATAGGTAAATTCCAATAACCCCAAGTGTCTATCCCATGAGCCTCCAAAATCCAACACACATACCCAAATTATGGCTTCTAGTATTTGATTATACTGCACTGTCTAACCATTAGTTTTAGGATTGTATGCCCTAATCGACTTAATTTTTGACCCATCACCTTCTAAGGGCCTTCCAAAAACTATGAGGTAAAATGGGTGTACCAATCTGAAATGATAACCGATGGAACATCATGAATCCATACAATATCATGAAAATACAACTGACCCAAATCATCCACTCTAGAAAAATCTATAATCAGAAGGAAATGGATAGATTTTTTAAGATATTCAATCACAACCCATATCGAATTTTATCCATAAGGTGTTGAGGTAAGACAAAAATATAATCCATGGTGACCTCATCCCACTTCTAGGTAAGAATGAGTAATGGTTGAAGAAAACCATAGGGTCTATGGTGATCTTCTTTATCCTATTAATACATATAAATACTTTATAAGAAATCATCTATGTATTGTATCATACTTGGAAACTAGAACTAAAGATGAATGTCATAAAATATCTTCGTGGTACTAGGTTGAACGGCCCACTAATACTGATGGATATCCTGCATCCCCACATTCCTCAATTATAATGGAACCATGAAGAAACCTTTAAAATATTTAAATACTACAGGAAATTTTGACCACTCACTAGGTGCCTACACACTATTCTCCTTGGATTCTAGATGCATCTAGGTAAAATGGCCCATAAAATTCCACTCTTCACTATAATCTTTCAAAACATGAATTGACACTTTTCCACTCAAAGCATATGCTTCCAAATTACTTTTTTCTACTGTGTAAAAAATATCAAAATTGAACCACTGAAAGTACTCCACCCAATGATGTTACCTTAGATTCAGATGTTTCTATGATAATATGTAAGCTAAACTCTTTTGATCCAGATAAACTAAAATATTCTCCCAAAAAAAGATAATGATTACATGTCTTCAAGGCCTGCATCATCACCACTAACTCCAGGTCATGGATTGGGTAATTCTTTTCATGAGGTCAGAGTTAATGATAACCATATTCCTCCATTTTCTTGTCCTAAATTTTAATAGACCCAATACATATACCTAAATCATCACAATACAACATGTATCCCTATCTATATTAAGAAATCAAAATAGGGGTGGTGGTCAACTACCTATTAATGTTATCAAAGGATTCCTAGAACACTAATATCCATTCAAACATTATCCCTTTTGGGTAAGTGTCATAATGGGAGAATAAATCTGAGATAAATATAGGATAAAACACATGTAATACCCTTAGAGGCCTAAAAATATCCTAATCTAAAAAACATTCTTTGGATTCTCAGATGAGATGACAACACTGATCTTCGTGAGGTCCACCGAAACCTATCATTATGAGATCACATAACCTAGAACTTTCACCTCATAAATCCAAAAAGCGCACTTGGAAAACATAGCATAGAGGTGATGATCTCAAATAGTTCCCAACATAGTCCTTAGATACTAATCATGATCCTCCTTTGTCTAAGAATAGACCAAGATGTTATCCACAAATACCATGAGAAGGGGGTTAAGATACTTGTGAAGAACCCTATTAATAAGCACCATAAATACTTCTAGATAATTCATCAACCTATAATACATGATCAAATACTCAATGTGTCCATACATACATTGGAAATCAATTTTTAGAACACCTTCCTCTCTAAATCTAACTTGGTGATACCTAGAATGAAATTCGTTCTTGGAAAACCTCATAACCCCCTTAATTCGATCGAACAAATCATAAATATGGGTAAAGTGTATTTTTTCTTGATCCTTACCTTATTCAGATCCCAGTACTCAATACACAACAAGAGATATCTATCATCTTTTTCACAAATTGAATTAGGATGGCCCAAGGTGAGACACTCAAGCTAATAAATCCATTGGACTCCAAATATTCTATTTGTAACTTTAATTTCCACAACTCAGTGGTGTCCATATGGGATGAGTTAAGAGATATTAGACGGGTTCCTATTTCCAAATGAATTATAAACTCGGCATCCCACTTTGGAGGAAAATTAAAAAAGTATCCTAGAAATAACTATAGAAAATTATCCACTATGAGAGATAATCCACCCTCAAAACACCACCATCATCATCTAACACATGAAATAAAAACTGAATAATAATATTTTCTAATTTTGAAATTGGAGGCCCCACATGACCGGGTCGAGGATCCCATTCACCATGAAAAACCTGGGTACTCCTTTCAGGTGCCATAGAACTCAGTCATCACTGGTAACAATAAATGTGCACCTGGAAATGCACAACCAATCCATACTATGAATAACATAAAAGATATTATTTTCTAGAACAAGGAAATATCATTCTAGATCAGCCCCTCACAAGGTGAGAGAACATGCTAGATACATGAATCCATGCTCTTGCTTCTTACCAAGAGGTGTCACTAACTCCACCATAGATGGATTAACATCAGTTTGTAATATCAATGAATCCATAATAGGGGAAGAAATAATTGAAATAGAGGCACTGGTATCAAACAAAGCAATATCTATGGATGTTGAAATAAAGATGCTACCTTGAGATATCATAAGTGATGCATCATATTCTTCTAGTTCCTAATCCATAGTGACATGACCCATCCCCCAGGGCTCATGTCTTGACTACCCCAAGCCCGCCTTCCATAGGCCAGGGGATGGCAACTAGCACCGAAATGGCTTATCCATATAATGGGAGGGAATTAACTTAAAACCAATGAAAACACGCAATTAAAGCACACAAAAAGGAAAAAAAACTCTTGTATCATCCACCATGGATCCTACCTAAAGGGTATGTACAGCTCAGGATCAGTAGTCTTTGTGGGACGTCAAATAAAATGGTCCACCTCTGAGCACTATCTAGCCCTGGCTCCCTCGGCCACAACAAATATTGTTTGACCTATGCAAAAGACATATCAAGGTATGGCCATAGACCATGTAGGGGTGAGAATGACAATTCTTAGTAGGGACCCTGAGACTCCCAAAGGTCTCCCAGAGTTCCACAAAGGAAAACCCACAATGTAATAACTCAATCACAAAGCACGAAGCATTATTCATCAACACTACTAAGGTATATCCTCATACATATACCTATGTTATCATAATATACTCGTCTCATACATGAGGAAACATAAGGCTCCAATTATTAAGACATTTTCACAACTGATCTGCTATGGAAGAACACCACAAAGTTAACACCGTGAAGGAAACATCACAAAGGTAAAAGTACCACAAAGGTAACACCCCAAGGGTGACACCATGAAGGTAAAAGTACCATAATGGTAACCACATGAAGGTATCACCACAAAGTTAAAAGTACCACAAAGATAACACCATGAAGGTAACACGAAGAAGGTAAAAGATGTAACTCACAGTAGGTATATAACACAAGTAAATAATTATATATAATTAGTCATAAACCTATATCATCTTTTTCTATTGATAAGCTCTGCTACTGACCCACACAGGATCGATAGATGCTAACCCACACAGGATCATTAGGAGCTGACCCACATAGGATCGATTGATACTCACCAAAACAGGATTGCTACTCACTGACCCACAAAGTATTGATATATTTTGGCCTATATAAGATTGATTTTCTTTCTTCACATTACATCCAACCATGAGATTCATATACTAAGAACGCTTGATTCCAAGATGAACCACTCCTCAATCCATAGGTTGAACCTCAACCTCTAAGAAGTTCCACAAAGATATATCCCAATATAATTCCATGTTGTAAGGGTTACAACACTATAGACGGTGCATCAATCAGACGCCCGATCTGTGGCTTATAAGAATTTTAGTATCGAGGTCCCAGTTGGATTCAGGTTCGACCCAACCCGGCCATAATCCAACTTTCTACAAAACTCAAGTGGAGTATACCAAAAGGACCGCCTCACTCCAATGATCCCAGCACCACATACTGTTCGTCAAATGGATTCTTGGTTCACAAGTTATGGATCTTTTCGAGAAACTGGTCCTAGAATGGTTCGGGTCAAGTCAGACCTAGCCCAGCTCGACCCAGTCTGGGCCAACCCAACCTGGATCAGTTCAACCCGACCTGGTCTGGGTGTGACCAGGCATAGCTTGAACTAGCATGGGTCAGCCCGGTTGGGCTGGGCTGTAGACCAGCATTGCCCACTTGGGCGGCGTGGCCCTGCCCACAGAAGGGTGCAGCCCACTGGGCTCATGTGGCTCATCCTGCAATGGGGCATAGCCCACTGGGCTCGCGCGGTTCGTCCTGCGAAGGGGCACAACCCTCCAGCGGGGGCCAACCCAATATAGCACTATGGGGAGCACTCCCCCTTTCTCCTGAATAGCTAATTCTTTCAGGTAATAGAGCGGCGGCACCATGTGTCATCGCCTAGTCACTATGGGACCCATAGGGGTGGGTCACTCCTTCACCACTATGGCTTCATGGCGTGGTCATATCCAGTGGAATGTGACAACGTGCTGCTCTGCCTCTCTCTACAGTCGGCCAGTATAGGCCGTCCCTGTCTACGGTGGCTTCGAACTCAGTGTTCCTATGTCGGTAGCACATGATGGTGTGCCGCCATCCCATCTGTTCTTGGCTATTTCTAGCTACCATAGTCATCCACTGGCGCTGGTCAACAGTGTTATTGTGTCAGTTCTGCGCTGTGGGTCTTCCACGGGTCACCGGGTGAGCTTAAGTGGCCCATTTTTTCATCTAATGGTACCAACAGCCTCCCCAAGATTCCCTCCTCACTTCTTGACCCTCTGTTCTAGATTCTGTCCAACACAAGTAAAAAGTAATCGAAGAATTCACAGATCAACAAAGTAGTGGAGGGTTTGGGCCTTGTTCTTTTGGCTCGTGCCCTCTGCATTATCTTGATAACATGGGGGGATAATAAAATTCCACAAACTCTAGAAATTAAAATAATATAAATTTCAACCTCAATATTTTTTGATAACATCTGCATCTGAGGATGTGTCGGTGTTTTCCGGCTTGTGATTCAGTGGTGCTCGTCACCTTTTGCTGGAACTGGTTCCATTCTCCATGTTTTTGGAATCGCTGTACTTTTCCATAGCTTCATAACATGGTGAATCCATGCTAATACCACATCCCAAGATCCATATAAATAGGAGGGGAAAGAAGTGGGTAATGTCATTGGGAATTTATGAGGTTCATTTAATAATGAACATTTTTAATTCCAACGGTACAGATACAAAGATTGAGGAGGCAAGACATTTAATTGATTAACATGTCATTAGTCCTACCACCTCCACTGTTCTGTTGGAGGAAAATAAATAAATAAAAAATAACATAACATTTTATTTGATTAATTCTTTTCAAAAGTCCGAAAAACTAAATTTTTCACCTGATCTACTATGTTCAAATTGAAGACTCCCTTAAAATAATCATTGAAATGTTGATTCAATGGTGCCCTTATATTTTTGATTTGAGCACCGATTCAAAAGATATAAAATGCCACCTGTGCATTTACTAAATGTACCTTAAAAAAGTTCATAAATTTATTTCAGGCACACCAGGCCTCAGTACCATTCACCTTCAATTTTTGTAGACTCGTAATAACATCATATAATTAAAAAAATTACATGGAAAAATCATGGTCTTTACATTCTTCCCACCTTAGGGATTTTCGTTCCCAAAATCCACAACATAAAATAAGGCCTAGTGTTTCCCTTCCTTTTTAATACTAACAAGGGTGTCACAACACTGGAAAGTCAGGTATGAATATCTGGTAGAACCCATCCAATCCAAGGAAGCTCTACACCTCGGTCACACTCTTGGGTTGCTCCCAATAAAGCACATCCTATATCTTTACTGAATCCACTGCAACTCTAGACTTTGAGTTAACTTTTCCTCGAAATTGGACCTCCCACATCCAAATTTATAACTTCGGTAGATTTCCATAAATCTGGTGCTCTCAGAGTGAATCCATAACAATCGGCAGATGATAGGCATGATACTTCTCCATCGTTGAGTACACCAAGATATTGTCAATGAAGACCACCACAATGTGATTGTGGTATGGATGGAAGACCCGTTTCATGATTCCAATGAAAATTATTGGGGCATTGGTGATGCCAAAAGGAATAACCAAGAACTCATAGTGGCCATACCGATATTTGAATGTTGTCTTCTACACATCCTCATCTCGTACGCTGATCTAATGATATCTTGATCTGAGATATATCTTTGAATACCATTGATCTCCCATAAACTGATCAAATAAATCATCAATCCTCATAAGTGGATACTTTTTCTTCACAGTCACCTTTTTTAGGTGTTGATAGTCCACACAGAGTCTCAAACTCACATATTCTTTCTTGGCGAACAAATTTGGGGCTTTACATGGAGAAACACTAGGCCTTATGAACACCTTCCTCTGCAAGTCCTATAGCTATACTTGTAACTCACGAAGCTCAGAGGGATCCAACCAATATGATAGTGTAGATATTGATGTTTTCCTGTGGTACAGGTCAATGTAAAATTCCTTCTCTCTATGTGGAGGTAGTCCTAGAACATCATCAGGAAAGACATCAGCATATTGGTCCACCACTACAGGATAGCTCAGACTCTCAACAGTAACTGCTCTAAGGGTAAGGCTATACAACTAATGTTCGATTAGTTACACCCTCCTTTGGGTAATTCAAACCTATGCTGCAAAGGTTCCCTTCTCATCGGTGATGGAAAACCCGATTTCATCCCTGCAGACACACCGCACATTGATCCTAATACAGTCAATCTGAGCAAGGACTATGGATAACCAGTCCATAACATAGATGACATCGTATGGTGTCTATGCCACTACTAGAAGATCCCATCCAAATATCTCTCCTTCTATAGTAATATCACACGGCTAGAATAACTGTTTATTAGTCGAATCCCCACCCATATGAGTCTCTAGCCATAAGGATCATTCCAACGGGTCCATCGGAATCTTCGAGCCCCGAACGAGTGTTATGGAAATATAAGAGTGAATAGAACCTGTTTCTATAAGTACTGCAGCTAGGGTGGAGTAGACACACATCGTACCTCTATTCATATCCATAGCATTGTGTTCATAGGCCTCAGATGCCTGGAGATGAGCTCATCAATGTCCTCTTGCTCCCTGTTGTAGGGGTGGGTCACCAAGAGGTGGTGGCGATAGAACCTCAAATCACCGCCCACCATCTTATGCATGGCCATCTCCTCTACAAAATCCACCAACTACATGCGGACATCCTCTATAAAATCTCTTCCTCTGCCTCAGTGGTCCCTTAACCATGTGTTGGTGATCCATACAGAGGGTCGAGCAGTTGCAAGCCATGAGACCCTGGCCTCCGCACGAGTATCCCTACCTACTCCCCATATGTCCTCTGTCCTGTGAGCCCCACACCACTATCCCTATGTCCCGAGATCATCCACTAAATGTTCTAGCCTACTTGGGCCCCTTCTTCATATGTCTACTACCTATTGTAGATGACTCTGCTACCTAATGTCTTGTGGTGGCTCTCTTTGTCGGAGCCTGCTCAGCTAGGAATCTCTTCACCAAAAGCACTCTCTCTAGCACCCTATCCTGTATCAGAATGCGGAGTGATATAATCAATGCTCTGATAACACATCGGAGACCCTTCTCAAAGGTCCAGGACCTGAATAAAGAGTTTCATACAATGTCAGTGGAGTAGCGGGAGAGATCAGTGAACCTCGCCGAGTACAGAGCCACAGTCATTCAATCCTATTGTAAGTGTATAGCTTCTATATATGCACTGAGAATAGGGTCACTGGGAAAAACTCTTCCCCGAAAAGTCCCTTGAATTCCACCCAGGTGAGGGTCTCCTTTTCATGTAACTAAAGTGTCAAGAAACATCGTCACCCAACTGCACACCTGAAGAGATTGACAGCTAGGATCACCATCAGATCAGATAGTGTCCCAACTAAGTAAAAAACTCTGTCCAAAGCCTCCATCCAATACTTAGCTACCTACGGATCCTTCTCACCTCAGAACCATAGAATCCTTTTCCTTTGAAACTCATGCAACGTGCTCAGTCGGTATGAACCCTCTACTGGTGCGGCTGGTGGCAACGGCTGCCCAATGGGTAGTGTTGCTGCGGGTACACCACCCAAACGTGATAACATCATAAGAGGGTCCTAAACTGAGGCCTTATCACTCAGTGGGTTGTCATCATGAACTCTCTTTGGAATCCTAGAGGGTTGTCTATGTGGCGGACTCCTAAAAAAACATGTGTTCCTCAATCAATAAGTTATACCTGGTGAGCTGACTCAAATAAATAATAAGAAAAAACATTCAAAACACGCGTAATTAGTGTTTTCATGCACTGAGTCGGAAATTAGAATTCAGGGTCCTAGTGTATGGATATTTTTTCCATCGCACCAACACTAGATTCCCTAAACTGAATACCACACAACTAACACTTAAAACTATTGCAACATTGAATAGATCAGAATCCTATTTCTTTTGTAGAACCAACTCCTCTGATACCACTATGTCATGACCCGTCTCTTAGGGCATGTTCCATGACTACACTATGCCCGAAATTCATGGGCTAGGGGCTAGAAACTAGCACCAGAAAGTAATATCCCTACAACGGGAAGGCATTTCCATAAAACCCATAAAAACACACAATCGCAGAACACCACAAGAAGAAACCAAGAAGTAAACTGAAATAGTAAAACATGTACAGAAACTAAAGGGGCTTGAATACAACCCCAAATTGAAATTAAAAGTACACCTGAAAGTGAAATTTTCTCCTAGATCGTCCACCACAGATCCTACCTGAAGAGTAGGTACAGATCATGTTCAGAAATCACTGTGGCACATCATGTTAAATGGTCCACCATTGAGCACCAACCAGTCCTGGATCCCTCAACCTCGATCAACACTGTCTGTCATCTACATAAGACACAATAAGGTTAGGTAATATCCCATGGAGGGGTGATTATAAAATTACTCAGTAGGGACCCCATGACCCCTGAAGGTCTCCCATTGTTCCATAAAGGAAAAACCAAAAAGAAAGACCCCAATCACAAAGCACAATGTAGTATTCATCAACAATAATTAGTTATATTCCCATACATATACCAAAGTTATCATAGTATAATCTTTTAATATATGAGGAAACATAAGGCTCCAAATTTAATTCAATCTTCATAACAAATCCATGAGGTAAGAATACCACAATGGTAACACCAAAAATGTAACCCCACAAAGGTAGAACTATCATAATGGAAACACCATGAAGGTTACTCCACAAAGGTAAATGCCACAAAGGAAAATACTCTGATAAAAAAAGGTATATAACTCAAGTACATATGTACATATGACTAGTTGTAAAACTACATCATCTTATTCTATCAAGAGGTTCTGCTACTGACCCACACAAGATCGATAGATGCAGACCCACATAGGATTTCTAGGCACTGACCCACACTGGATAGATAGATACTGACCCACACTAGATCTCTACGTGCTGACCCCAATAGGATCGGTAGATGCTGACCCACATAGGATCAATGTTTTTTCATGACATTACTGCCATCCACGAGATTCAGGCACTAAGCACGTTTGATTCTAGTAGGATCCACTCCATAATATATTAGTCAAAGTTCAACTACAATGAAGTTCCACCAATAAGTATCCCAAAGGACCACCAAGTCGTGAGGGTTCCAAAGCGATAGACGACGCATCAATCAGACACCCGGTCTGTGGATTATAATCATTTTAGTACTAAGGACCTAGTTGGATTCGGGTTTGATCCAACCCATCCATACTCCAACTTTGACCAAAAATCATGTGGAGTATACCAAAAGGACTTCCTCGTGCTATGTATCCCATTTCCATAGACAGTTCATCAAACGGATGCATGTTTCACATGTTATAGATCTTTTAGTGAAAATGTTCCTAGAAGGGTCTGGGTTCGGTCCGATCCTATCGGACTGGCCTATTTAGGTCTTACCCGGCCAGGTCTAGGCTGGCTCGGTTGGTTTGGGTTGATGGCCGTCCCAGACCACCTGGGTGGTGCAACCCGCTGGGCTGGGGCGACAAGACCCACAGAGGGTCATAGCACGCCAGGCTGGCACACCCCATCCCACAGAGGGGCACAACCCACTGGGTTTGTGTGGCCAGACCCACTAAGGGTCAAGGCTCACTAGGCTCATGCATCCTGGCTTACAAAAGGGCATGACCTGCTAGCCGGGGCCTTCCCTAGCTGGATTTTGGGGGAGCGCTTCCCCCTTTTCTCCCAAACAAATATGTAGTTCGGTTAATGTAGTGACGGCACCACGTGGTGCCGACTGGTCACCGAAGGACCCGGAGGGGCGGGTCCTTCATCCACTGCCACAAATTTGTGCTCCGACCATTTCCAGCAGTGCGCGATGGTGTCCTGCTCCTCCTCTACCTGTGGTTTACCATTTCCATCTACCATGGATATGGATGCGGATTTCTTAATCAGTGGTGCAAGATAGGGCGCAGCCATCCCTTCTGCGGCAAGCCATTGCTGGCCGCCGCTGTCACCCACTGACACTGGTCACCAGTGCTTCCATGTTGTTGCCACACTAGCTGTCTTCCACGGGTCACCAGGTGAGCTCCTTGTGTCCGGTTTATCCATTCCAAGGTACTAATGTCCTCCCTGATATTCCCTCCTCATTAATTGACCCTTCGTTCTAGATTTCGTCCAACCCGAGTAAAATGTCTGCGAAGAACACACAGATCAAAAATGTAGTGGAGGGTTTAGGCCTTGTTTATTTGGCTCGTGCCCTCCACATTATCTTGATAACATGATGGAATAATATGATACATCAAACTCTTGAAATTATAACAAGATAAATCTTCATCTAAAGATCATTGGATAACGTCCGCGTTTGAGGAAAATTTTGTGTTCATTGGTTTTTGATTCGGTGGTGCTTTTCACCATTCACTGGAACCAGTTCTGTCCTCCATGTGGTTGGCATCTCGGTACTTTTTCAGAGCTTCTTCACTTGGTGAAGTCATCCCAATACCCTTCCCTACGCTCCATATTAATAGGAGGGGAAATAGGTGGGTAACACCGTTGGGAATTTATGAGGTTCATATAATAATGAACCTTCCTAATTCCAATAATATCATTACAAAGATTAAAGAGTCAATCCAATTAGTGGATTGAAATTTCATTGGTCATGCCACCACCTATTTTCCATTGGGGGAAGATAAATAAAATAACATAACATTTAATTTTATTAATTTTTTTCAAAATTCTGCAAAAATTCACTTTTTCTCCCGACCTACTGTGGTCAAAGTGAAGCCTCCCTTAAGTGAAGATCAGCACTTCATATTCAACAGTGCCCTCAGATTTTTAATCTATGAACCGATTCAAAAGATAGAAAACTTTTCCAATGTGTTTACTGAATGTACCTAAAAAAGTTCAGAAATTTATTTTGCGCACAACTGGCCTCAGAACCACATGACCTCAGTTTTCACAGACATGTAATAATTCCATATAATTAAAAAAAATACAAGGAAAATCCGGATCTTTACACATATAATGAAGATGCATGGTCTCTTTATGAGCCTAAAAATGGCCACAAGCCCATGGCTCTACCATGAACTAAATTTTCCCAAAAGTGGATCCAACCCAGCCTCCACAACAACCAAACATATAACTTACTATCCTAGATGGCTCAACTGATCTTATATCCCTAAATAATCTATAGAACATGTTCTACTATGATATAAATTTCCCACCATTGAAAACCACTTCATGTTCCCCATAGTTCGACACTAATGGAAAGTCCCGATTTTCGATAAACAAGATGACTGCATATTCCCTACCTTCCCACACTAAGGGAACACAACTAATCCATCACCCAATTCCAGGAATGAATACCGTCAGTAATGATAAAATGAACAACCACTTCCCTTCTTCTCCTACTCATACCACTTCCTCTACTTCTAATATGAACTACCTCTCCCATTTCCCACAGACTACCCTAGTGAAAATAGACTTTCCACAATAATCAATATCCAAATTCAAATCATGATCAACCACTACAACAAAAGTCATCAAATTTTACAAGAAGAATTTAGATCATATATCTGGTCTCATCCCCATTTTTATCTTTTGAGACATAAACTGCTCATTGGAAGCTACTTCAGGTGAAAATCAAACCAACTCTCCAAAACAGTTAGCATAATTCATCACAATGTGATCCCCCTAGTGAAGATCTAAAAACTCCTGGGTCTTAGAAAATTCCAAGGTCTCATTGAAATATTTCTCATAGAATATTACCTTAAAATCCTTCCATCCCATCTATTCATGATTCTCATCTTGCACCACTAAATCCCACCACCTTTTATTGGGACCTTCCAACAAGAAGGAGACACACCTTACTTTGATCACATCTAGAGTATCCAAAAATCAAACATACTTTCTATTTTCTCAATCCATTCCACTCCTTGGGGGTTATTCTTACCATGTATGTAATGAGGCTTGTTCTTGAGAAACTCCTGAGTCTTTTCCATTCCAGGACTTGGTTCGACTTCCATAACATGAGTATGACTAGATCTCATTCCTCGACCCAAGGCTCAGAGAGCCCGAACCTTGGATTCCACTAGTCTCTGATCAATAGGTGATAGATAACTCTATCTAGTATCTTTCCATGGTTTCATAGAACAACCCTGAGGAGTCATGATTCAATAATTAGTAACAACCACAAGGAAAAAACATCAATACACCATTCTAAAAAAATAGTAGTAATAATAAATTACAAACACCCCCCACTAATCAAAACAAAGCTATATTCATTACAATAATAAGACAACCCACATCACCCTCACCTGGTGTCTATGCATAGTCTGTAGATTATACATATCACCAAGAGGAGAATTCAAACCAGATTCCCAAATTCCCATGGTGACTTAGTATCTATCATGTGGTGTGTTGGTTAGACACCACACATATAATAAAAAACTTAAGCACATAAAATCATATATCCAAACTGTACAGACTCTTCCAAAAAATTCATGACTCAAATAAATGGAAATGAAACCACTAATACCATTTTTTCACGAACCAATCCAGAATTCTGTCCAACCGGCCACCCAACCAGGCCTTGACATGGCTTGAGGGTCATTCCCAATCTCTAAGAGAAGAAAACTAGATCTTGGGTATCAATAATAAACTTTTGGGAATTATTTCACCCAAAATAAATATCCATGATTAAGCCACAATAACAAAACATCACATCGTGGCCAATATCCATAACCAAAATAAATAAAACAGTTCTGAATTAAACAATTTAAAACCTTGTCAAAAATCAAAAATACCAAATTAGGAGGGGAACTAATAAAAAAACCAAAAACCTCCATGAAACGAGGTGATCATCACCCTCAAGACACCTCCCCAACACTTATAAGAGAGTGAAACTAACAACTAGATCCACTATCACCACCAAAATGAATTTTTCCTTTACCTTGGTTTTACATAACAATTTCTACACACACCCAAGTGTATAGGTTGGGTGTGATCCAAATACCAACAGTATTCCACCCTAAATAGAGATTATATTACATAACATTAGTAAAAAAATCACTTTTAAAGTTTTAACAAATGTCTTGATAACATTTTTATAAAAACATTTTAAAGAAATATTTTTCAAAAAAAACATGATTTTCTATTTAAAATAAGATTAAATTCCACCATATACTGATTGTATTCACAACATCACAAGAAAGAACCACATCATAGGACATTCTTATAGGTATATGTACTAGTGGTACCTAGGGACTTCGTATCTCAAAGAAACGTGATATAGAAACCATAACCCATAGTGTCCTAGTGCACGAGACAGTACAAGAGAATGAATCCCAAGGTATAGTGGTCTCTAATCATCTATGTTTAGTTAGTGTTGTATCTTCAATCCAACATGAAGAAACCCGGTCTCATCCCTAATGATCCAACTAGCATACTATTCCTAGTCTTCCCACCTAGATACCTAGGATTCCCATTGTGAAAAATTTATATTCCACATGTCACACATATCACCACATTCACATATGCACATCAACCATCAAAGATTCATATAAAAAACCACCATTTAACATAAGAAAAAACTTCTTTTAACACACACACACACCAAATACATTTTTAAAACATGCTTCACACCATTTTTATAATAAATAAAACACCTTTAAGATAAAAATCATGGATACACACATGAAACACAACACATTTCCTTTTGAAAAACATATTTTAACACATAATCACCTCAAATCATTTTGAAATAACATTTATCACCTTGAACACAAACCAAAGAACATATTCAATAAAAAAAGAAAGTATACAGAAGTAATCTAATAATGATAAAACCTGGAATCGCCCACCTCAATCTTGGTGACTTCTGAAATCTAGTGGAAAACCACAACCACATCACAAAGGAACCCTATAAAAGAAAGATTGAACAAAAAAATTCAATATTTTACCCAAAAACAAAGTAATGAACACTTACTAGGACAGCCAACCCACTGGAATATAATTACCCAAAGAGGGAGGGATAATAACACAAGGAGAGAGAAGAAACCAAGAGGGAAAGGGCTTACATGATGATTCCTTGAAGAATCCAAACCAAAACCACCCAAAATTGGAGTAGAAGGGGCTAAGAGGTAGAGTACTAATATAAGAGGAATAAAAAATCCATATTTTTTTGAATTAGGGGACGTTTAGGGTTAAAATCAAGGGAGGTTAGAAACGTAAATTTCCAATTTTAATGACCTAGACTTGTCGTATACTTTATTATGGGAGGGTGCATGCTCGTGTGGAAAATTTTGAGGCCTGGAATGTAACACTTTCCAGGGTTCATGGTTCCTTCTTGCCTAGATCATGGTTCCCCCTAACCACAGAACAACCATATGGCACCAGCTATTGATCCCAAAAACTCTACTTTTCTCTAAAAAATATCAAGAATAACAAGGGTGAAACAAAAGAACAAAAATAATCAATTTAATACCTCAAAATAAAATCATAGATTTGATAAGATACCACTGAAATTATTCCCATCCTTGAGAATCAAAATAAACTCAAGAAAAGTAAACACCAACCAAAGTAAAGGATATGGAAACCTAGGAATTCACATTCAATACCTATCCAAATTATTATTTTCCTTAAAAATTCAAAACCAAAACCAAAATAGAAAAATACAAAAACATAACATCCATGTGGAGATACCACTTAGATAGGACGGAATCACTACTAACACTACCCCAGACCATGCTTCACATCCCCATCCATTACTGACTTCCCACCAAAGACTGATAATCCTATTGATACTTATGGAAATCATAATAATGACTCCCTACATCATCATAATAGTAACAAATAAATTAACCATATTTAGTATACCATAGGATAAATAATCATAAGTATAATATCTTTTATCTAACTGTAGAAGATCAAATCACATTCCCCTTCCATGAGCCTCTAGACCCACAACATAGAGAATTCATATCAACCTCTCTTGAAACTCAATATTTCAATTTAACAAAAAAGTTATCTCATATAAAATAATCACCCTATATCAATTAAATAATATTTTACATCTTCTAAACAGTCTATTTGTAAGTCCATAATAGATATCTTAATCATCATTTGAAAGGTGGACTTGAAATTTTGTGTTCAATCATCCTAATTGGATAGGAAATAAAATAACTAACCAATCAGGTCAACAATATTATTCCAAAATATACTCACACTGTAATTACCCTAATATATATATTTAATTTCTTTGATAAAGGTATTAATCTACACATTATATATAAAATAATTCTTGAATATTTTAGGAATCTCAACCCAAGGAATCCCATCCAAGTTTCTTCACTTATCTCTTAACTTATTTCGGTTACTTTTTGAAACAAGACATACATCAAACTAAATTGGAATTGATCTTGATTCTTCAATAAATCATTGGAAACTTCAATCTCTTTTAATCATTACTAAACTTTAAATTTTGATGCTCCACTAAATAACTTTGATATTTTCTGGTTGTAAAAATTAGGTAATATTTCATCAAAATATTCCTCATTCTTTTTATCTCACGCAATATCATGATGGCATTTTGAGGGAGTATATTTGGTTAATCACCAAAACATTTTGTTAACAAAAATAAAAAAATCAATAAAATACTATATATAACATCATATCCTATAGGAAAACATAATCAAACCCCATGAATACCAATCATCTAAATACTTTTTTCACATAATCACCCCCACATCACCAATCCATACACCTTTCACCCAAAAAAATACCACATAATATCCATGCCTCTGCTTCAAACACATTCAACACATATGGTCATATCAAAATCAAATCAGGTATATCAACAAAATTATCACAATAATTCATTCCATGTAACTTTTACAATGCATAATAAATCAATTACTTGGTTTTCCAAACATGAATCATTAAGAAAAAAAATTATCAAAATAATGATTATCAATTCCACATATAATACTCCACCATCATTACCTATATCTTTTTACAGGGAACTCATGAAACAATCATATTCCTTTTCACTTACCATGGAATAATTACAATACTTTCACCATATTAATTTTCTAATAACATCATAATATTCTCTTTTAATTACCAAAATATTGTAAAAATATTCTCTTTCTTGATTAATAGTTAAATAAGACCAATAATTATTAAAAATTAAATAATAAAATATAAATAATATCCTAAACACATAGTTCTTGACATGGAATAGATAACAATGAACATCTAAAATATAATATCATTTTATATAACTAATCTATAGTATCATTTAGAAATTTTGTACTTGTTTTCTATAATAATTAGTTCATATATTTCATATTGCATCTCTCTTTAACTCATGTGTCATTAATTACTTAAATGTAAAACATATAATAGCCACGCATCACAACATTTCATTAAGTTTTACATGATAAGTAACAATAATTCATAACTCTTTAATTCTTTTTTTTAGAAGAAACCATTCTTATAATTAACATTTAATTTCATCAACCTTATTTAGTTACCAGTTTCGATTAACTCATGAAATGAAATTTCAGATCAAATAATGATGGCATTAAAAAACCATGCTTTTAAAGCCTTTCTTCCAAAATATTTGACTTAATTTATAATAAATGGAAGTATCAATCAATATTCTTCTTACAAAATTTCTTCTTTAAAATATAAATCATTAATACATACATCACCATTAATGAAAACATATTAGAATATATCTTATATTAATTTTAAACAATAATTTATACCCCCAACATGATATTAAAGGTTCACTAATTAACATCTAATAGACAAAAAATGGGATATTATGAAAATAAATCATCACATAATGAAATGAGTTTATAAGAAAAAATGATCAAATTAGAATAAATAAAATTATAGATACAATTTAATTATAAATAATACATAATGTTCATATAGGTTTGTATAAATAAATTCACAAAACATAATCATGAATTGAAATATTATTTAAATGAAACCTATGATAATGATGCATGTAGAATTTCTAAATTATCTACCCATAAATTAGTATTTTTAAATTTAAACATTCTTAGTGGGATAATGACTTTCATTCATTATATCACAAAGGGGTACAAAATACTTTTGTCCTAGCCAATCTCTTTTTACGTCATCATATTCTAGGTTTAAATGAAGTTTTTCCTAACCAGACCCTAAAATCATCACCTAAACCTAACTTCAAAAATAGTCTTATCTCTTAACAAAAATATGTGATACCACCTTAACATGAACCACCCTCAAAGTAACCCCTCTTAGTCTAAAATTAAATATGATAATGACCCCCAATGTCTGTCTCTAATTTTCCATAGTATGGAGACTAGAACCGTGGGTATCTAGGATATATATTTAAGGAATTACCCTCAAAATTCCTAGGAAAATAAATTGAAAACTCCAAAAAAATACATATATATACTAAAAAAATTATAATTCCCTCACCCAAAATATAAATATATACACCAACCTAAAATAATAAATGTAGGCCCACTGCATGATCATCCTCATATAAATCAACTCCAGCTACCAGAATTGAAGAATATCCAATCTCCCTCACACAATATTTAAAATAACTCATGAAAATTTAGAGGGGTGAGGACATAGGATCACTCAATAGGATCATATTTCTAAAAAATATATCATACATGTAGAATAAATGTGTCTGGGTTAGAATGAATGATAAGAACATAAGAAAAATAATATTTTTATTTAAGAATAGGTTATAGAAAACCCCTCACAATAAATGAAAGGTATCACATCTGAAAATATTACAATCTCTACCAATAAATATTTTTTATATACCTATAGACTTATTTAAATAAATAAAAACCATCTATTTTCAAGGTAATTAACATGATGATATGATAATAATAAAGGATTATAAAAACTACCACTACTCTTTCCTATCAATTATAGGTTATTCCAACTAAAACTGGTATTGGTACAATATGAAAACCCCTCAATAATTTACCAATAATACTATAATAAAACAAAAAAAATAACACTAACACAACATATCAAATCACAATTAAACTAACATATTATCATTACAAAACCATATCACCATATCCATATCCATCTCCATCTCACCATCTCTTTATAATCAATTTCCATATGAAACATATCATGATCCAGGATATCCCATTTCCACAGAATATAAAACCATATGGTCTAAAAACTCATTATATTAAACATGAATCCAGATATGATACAATTATTTCAATCATGTATAACCAATATTTAGTATAATATTATTCGGATGAGAAAATATTATCATCACTACATCATATAATATGTCACAATCATTTCATAATCATAACCAATATGAAAAATCAGATGTTATAAATTACTTTATTTTTTTCATTACATTACAACTCTATAACATAATTCACCCGTATATGATTTTATAATCTCATTAAACATATCATAAAATTAAAAAATATATTCTTTCAATTTTTTAGTTCATAAACGAATTACCAATAATTTAATCTATATTTCATTTTTCACATTAACTTTTTACTTAATCATAACATTATGTTTACTTTATGATTTGTTTAATTAATTTGTTTATATATATATTTAATAAATTTTGAACAGAAATCTATATATTTGGATAAATATTACTTACACTTAATGACATGAAATTGTATACTGAAGACAACTCTAATATGAACTTGAAACTGTTTAAATCACTAAGATCTCATAACCTATTAAATTTCAAGAATAATACCACATAAATATTACTTATAAAACATTCCAACCCCCAACACCATAACTTTACCAAATATCTTAACAACACTATAACACATCTCTCATTCCATTATAGTCCACTCACCCAACTTATTCAGAACCATAACTAGAAGATCCTCCCTGTAAAAAACACTACACCACCTAATATAAAGGACCTATAAATTCTCACCAATAAAACCAAAATAAATACATCACTCTAGGGAAGGTAAATTCTTTCAAGGAAATATAAACTTCAAGAGAGATTAACAAAAACATTACCCATCCCATTTAAGTATTATAAACATCCATAGAGCCTATCAAAACTAAATGTAATGAATTATATTTATAATAATAACTGAACCCCTAAAATATATCTAGACAATCTAAACCACAGAACCCGTAATAATTATGATGACATCCTAAAACCTTCCCTCTCTCTGGAACACTATCCGAATATTTTACTACGATCATTCATATTTTTTTCTATGTTTGTTTCTATTTCCTATATAATTCCCATATGTAGAAATCTAAATAATTCAAGTATCATACATATATCTATTAATTATCAAAATAGAAAGGAAAATGAAGGATTTAACCTAAATTGTTAAATTTTTTTATTCAACCTATAATCAAGATTGAATCTTATATTAAATAGTATTCATAATGTTTTGATTATTACAATAATATAATCTTATAGTAATAATATAATTTAAGTGAAAGAATTATAAAAAAAATGTATAATTAATAAAAGTGATTTTGAAGGAAGATACATACAATACCATTTCCCATAGAATAAAAAAATAACACCAAGCCCAAAGTAATATTTTGATTATGGAATATGTAAAGAAAATGTAAACCCCTTCCCATAGGCCAAACTATGTCCACTAATCCCAATTGAAGATTATCAATTTTAAAAGTCATAATGCATCTCTAGATTTCTATAATGATTAATCAATAAAAGGTTTTAGTGGAACAATATATTTTTCATGAATTATAGGGTCTAATGGGAGTATTTAAATCAAATAGATAATGGTAAACAAGTTTAGGGAACTAATGGAAAGAATCCCTTTTGTTAAGTTCAAAAAAATAATAATCAAAGGCTTATGGACTAAAAAGGTAAATTTTGAGATGACACATCATTACATGAAAAAATGTTTCTCTAAAAGATATAATAAAATCATATAAATCACTAATAACAATAAAACTATGGAATTACACATTGAGAGGATTGAATTTAAACACCAAAAATCATATGAGAAGCTTACACCTACCTAATTCATGTCAATTAATATCAAATATTCCACCTGTATTGTAGATAATCATTCGTGCAACCATTAAAAAAGAATGATAGAAGAAACTAAGGGATAGAAAGAAATTTAAATCATGATGGGATATATAAAAAAAACCATAAGAATGTAAAAGTTCCTTAGTCACTATAGACTACTAAAAGAGATCCCATTATATCAAATATTTCAAAATAAATAGGAAATATCAAACCAAAGGGAGGTGAAACTTTAAATTATTAATGAAATTTTGAATGCATGGAATCATGATAAAAAATATATAGTTGCATATTTATTTATCATCTTCAAATTTACTTATGAGGATCCTTATGTTATCCTCTTTGGTGATACTCCTTTTAAAACTTGATCAATTATCACAAGTTTGATAACCCTAAGGTCATATCAAGATGAATATTATCAAGCTACAATATCTGAATTGCCAAACATCATGGGGTATACCTCACACTTCATTTAAACTACATAAAATATATCGAAAACCACTATTTGGTATTGAAATTCCCATGGCATAATAAATCCTAGAGAGATAAAACTGAGGAACTTGTACTATAAGACATCACAAAATGAGGCATATAATCATGGTGAAAAAGATCTATACATACGTGTTTTACAAAACATAAGGGTTACTTATGTAATGATAAATTAAAACTCAGAAAAAAATTCTTGATAACCAACTTCTCATTGATCAAAATTTAGGGCCAGTTCGTGGAGAACACTGCAAACACCACAACATAAAAAATCATGGAACAAATATAAAATCCCAAATTAAATAGTGAAACCCCAATCCCACATGGGTTACTCACAAAGCTAAAACAAAAATTTATTTCATTACCAAACCAACCACACCACGACACATACTATCACATCACAACATAAATTTTTTGTCCCATGTCATATCTATATAGTTTTTTGAAGAAGTTTCCTGTAAAGATATTTTTTCAAAGGAAATTTTTCATAATGTGGTTTATAGAAGTTGTTGTAAACCTTGTATTTTTTGGAAGAGTTTTGGATGATTCATGTCATTCCAATCATATTACAAAATTATAAAAAGGATAGTTTTGATACTTGGGTTTCATTTATTTTCACTGGTTGTTAGTGGTTAATATGAATGAGTAATAGTGTATCAGAGGTCTTCTCAGTCAATGGAAGGACATGCATTAATCTTAGAGGGTAGTGGAAATAGTTTACCAGTAGGATACCTCTATAATTTTTTATTGCACCAATTTTTGATATACATAAATGATTATACATGTAAAAGTAGAGCTATATAAACTTGGAAGTGAGAGTGGAAGGTTTTGAAATCTCTTTTACTCTAATTTATCATTTTGATTAAATTGATATCTCATTGACAAATAACATTTAATAAAACTACATAATTCATTTTTGATAATCTATGTTTCCTATTATTCTATAAAATCATGTGTTTTAATGATCTCGTGTGGTGATTAATTTATGAATACTTTATGGTTCCATACCATGAAGTTATGTGGGATGTGATGACCTTCAGAAGGTAGACCATTGGGAGGTTGTTATTATGAATAATTTCTATGAAAAGAATTTGTTTCAACTCTCAAAAAGTTATATCCTAGGGATGTTTCGGTTATACACACTTGTAATAAGGGTGAATGGAATCGGAAGAAGGAAGGATCTATATTAAAATTTTTGATGGGATAGAATTTTTTTCTATAAAATATTGTTGGAATTTTTTATGATAGATAAATATATAGACACATTACTATCTAAGAAGTATATAGATAATACAAAAAATAGAATGGTAATGATTGGACATTAAGGCTTTAGCCTTGGTAATAATTCCTCTTTCAAGAAATGTGGATTTCAATATTCTAGAGAAGAAAAGGACTATCATATTTATGAACGTGTTGGATAGCATGTATGATAAACCAAAAACACTCAATAAAAACTGTATGAAGTGGTTATTGTTTAACATGATACTATTGGAAGGAATCCTAGAAGCATACCATGTGAATGATTTCAACATGATTCATGGATAACTCAAATCAGTAGAGGTTACTTTAATAGAATTTATTTTATAATTTATTCTTTTATCTTTAATTATATAAATCTAAAATATTATGGTGACATAACTGTGTAATTAGATCAAAAATATAGACCATGTATTTTATGACATTTTGAATATAGTTCATAATAAGGATTTGAGGTAGAAGTAAGTACAAATACCCTTCAGAAGTTATCTTAATGTTGTTGGAAAAGGATGGAAACCTTAATTGAAGGAATAGGGTAATATGTAATCATATGATAAGCCTCCAGGAAGAATTCAAAGAAGAACAGATGGTATAGTCCAAACTTATTATCTTTATTAAAATAAGGGACATATGAAGAAGGAATGTACAAATTAGTATAAGTCTACCAAAAAGTCTTCAACTTTCTGAAGAAAAAACTCTACTCATACAAAAAAATATAATAATAATCTTTTACTGAGTGTAAATATTATGAAAGAGGCATTTTTTATTATCTCTAGTGAATTTTACTTTAAACTAGTGAGTGAGGATACTTGGTGTACTATGTATATTAAATATTGGGTAGATTACATATAGAAGATAATAAGGCTATGAAGATAGTTGGAAAATTAAATTTTAACATTAGGATAACAAATAGAGTTTTTTTATATGAAATATGTTAGACACATTCCAGGTCTTTAGAAGAATCCTATATTAGTTAAACAACATGATGAATTGGGTTTCTAAACCACTTTCTAGAATTTGGGTTGGAAACAAACCAAAGGTTCTATAGTGATTTCTTATGGGATGAATAATGGATCTTTACACTTTATTGGGAAAAATAATGAAGTTTCAAGGGCTTGAATCATTTCAACATAATATTTGAAAGTATGTCACTATATATATTGGAAAATTATGGAAAATATAAAAAATTTATACTAAAAACCAGAATAGTTAAACTCAATATCATATATTAGAAATTTTTTAATTTTTTATATTGGGGAAACAAAAGAAGTTATCCTTAAATTTGGATAGATGTAAGTCTACAAATTAGAAGCTATAACATGTTCATTCTAATTTCTTTGGGTCCTTCCACATTAATTCCAATAGATTATATTTTTACTTTGTAACATTTATTAATGATTAAACTGAACAGTTTTGGGTCTACATCCAAAATAATAAATATAATGCTTTTTGGAATTTATTTAGTAGAAATATTTAGATTAATTGGAGTGTTATTGGAAGATATAATGCCTCTAAATAGAGAATAGAGGACAGTACACTATACATAACCTCTAAAACTTTTTTTATGAAGAAAATTGTAATGTATGAGATGAAATTTCTTATAACTCCATAACAGAATGGAGTAATTAAAATAATTAATTAGATTATTCAAGATAAATTAGGTTATATGATAATTCATTCTATAATATCCCCGGGAATTTGTGTAATAACTATAAGAACAATTGAATACTTGGTCAATAAAAATAAACATTAAATTTTTATTATTCAAAAAGAAAAGGGGTACAGTGGAGGAGAAGGCATATCAAGTTCTATAGAGGAATAAAATAATGAAGACCAAGGGAATCCCCTCGAATCAATTTCACCCCCTCTGTTTTGAATAAGGAGATTTTGGAAAATCATGTTACAGTTTAACCTTGACCCACCATAGATGCCATATGGTCTACATGTTTATTCCCCACCCCCCCCCCCCCCCACCCCCCTCCTCATGTGGTTCATATTAGTGTTACCTTTAATTATCCTTATGCATTTTATAATTATATAAGATATCAACCATAGGGTATATAATCTACCATTCAAAGAGTATCAAAAGATAATTGAGTCTGTTTCCACTTGGGAGAGGAGGATGTTATCTTACCAGCAAATGGTGAGACCAGTTAACAATGCATGGGACTCTTCTTGGATAGACATTTCACTTCCATAATTCACCATACGTGGTCAATAAAAGGATATATCTATCTATGAGATAATAAATTATAAAAGAAATTTTTTCATGTAAAAGACTATACGCATTACATCTCAAAACTTTTATAATCATTGAATGTGTTCATTTTAAATATAAGGATAAGGATAAGTTAGAGGAAAAATACAAAATGTGTTTTGTGTTGTATATAGTGATGATATCCTTAGATTTTATTCTTGGTATGACAAGAAGAATTAATTAATCTAGATCATAGATGTTGTTTTCAATGAGAAACTTCTATGGAAACATTAGACCTCGGTGGAGTGATAAGTTGAGGAAAATCAATTTTTGAAGATAAAGTTGATTGGAATGAGATTACCCAAAGGAACTCATAATAAAAAATATAATGTTTTAAAGGTGATAAAAATCATTAGAGAGTATCGGAATAAATAGTTATAATAGGTAGATTTGAACCAATCTATATAGAATATCCAATTCAGTTTAGGATATTCACTTGAATCAGGAAACTGATTTAGAGGTTTGGGTCTGATATAAACTTTCTTATTTCAATGGATAGTTGTGAAGTAGAAATTAATTATCACCCCTTGATGACATAAATTATTGTATGTTTTTCATGATGGAGTAAATATATTCCTTAAATCTCAATAAAACCTAGAATATGGATAAACATCCTGAATAAAAGTGAGATCTAGAGAATAAACGGGTTTTTCATGTGAAGTAATAAGGTAATAAAATTAATCATTATAAGTCATGGATGGTGGTGAAAGGATTACAATAAAATTAAGCTATTTATTTATTAGTTATTTTGTCACCATTCATTAATAACACTATAATGTAGATTATATTGATCATTATTTCCTCAGATAATTTTTATTTAATGAATATAGATGTCTAGGCAGCCTTTCTTCATGGGGATTTAGAAGAGGATATCTACGTGGTTCATCCCCCAAGGGTTATTAAGATTATTAGAAGAAAAAATGAGTGTATATGTTGAAGATAATTTTGTATTTCATGAAGTAATCCCCTTGGTAGTGTAATTAGAAGTTTTATACTCACATTCTTGAATAAATTTTCACTCACTGTGATTCCAATTAATATTGTTATTATAAGTAATGGTATAATGGAATATTTATTATACTTCTTTTCTATATAGATTTTATGTATCTTGAAATACCATTAATTAAATATATTAAGAAATTGTGTATAGTATTCTTCATAAGGTTTTTAATGAAGGATCTTGTCCATGAAAATAAAATATTTGGGATGAAAATTGATAGGGATATGAAAGATGGAACATTGGTATTATACGAGAAGGAATATATTCAAAAGTTAATAGAAGGAATTGAAATAATTGTATGTAAACCTATATCAACTCCTATAAATGGAAACATAAAAATTTCTAAGGCATAGTAACCATATTTTGAAGATAATTTACAAAAGATAGAGAACGTTCCTCAAGATTTGGCCATCATATGTTTGATATATACAATGATCTGACCAATTAATAGTATTTCCTTTGTAGTATAAGTTGTGAGTAATTAAATATAAAATACTAGAAGGAGTAATTAAGAGGATATAAAATGGATCATATGATATCTTATAGGTTTAGAATGTGTTGGGTTATTATTCATTGATGATGATCAATTGAAATTTTCTTGGGATATATATTTTATTAGAGGTATGCATACTAGTAAGATCATGATAGGTTTTGTGTTCACTTTTAGAAGCACATCAATAATTTGGATGTCTCAACCATAACTTATGGTTAATATAGTAACAATATAATAATAATATGTTATTTTAACAAAATTAGTAAATGATATTTTATGGTTAAAGTGATTTTTGGGGGAGATTGATAAATAATCATAAGGATTTTTTTTTTTGTGATAGTTAGAGTTCCCTTCACCATACTAAAAATCATAATTTTTATGAAAGGAAAAAAAACATTGATGATAAATTAATTTTTGTCCAAAATATTCGAGAATATGAAGTTTTTAACTTTGGTAGGTGGTTAGAAAATATAATCCTATAGACATTTCGACATACGTGTCAGTCTAATAAATTATGAGGTAGCACTATGCCTCATTCGGAATTAAATGAATAGAATGAGATAGAGAGAACAACCTGAAAAAAATGAGCTCTAATTAATGGTTAAGGATACTATAATTCATGAATTAGTATTAAATTGGGTGATTTCAGGTTCTTATAATGTCTCTTCATTTTTCCATAACGATTTTTCTGGAATGAGACTTTCCAGAAGAAGTTTTTTCTGAATGTGGTTTCTAAAAGTGGTTATATACCTCATATTTTGTAGAAGGAGTCAGTATATTGCATGTTAGTTTTATTATATAATTAATTTGTTCGAAGGATAGTTTTTATACTTGTTTTGAATGCATGTATAATAGTTTTCAGTGGTCAATAAAAATGTCTAACAGTGTATTAGAGGTTACTTAGATTAATAGAATGACAGTTGTGAATCACAGAGGGCAGTGGAACTAGTTTACTAGTTGGAGACCTTTATAAATATATGTTAGGATCAGTTATTAATATATAGTAATGTACAAAAATTTATATGTATATATGTATAAAATAGTGAGTGAGAGAAGATATTTTTCTAATCTCTTATACTTTCATTTATCTTATTGATTTTAGTTTTCTGCTATAGACATATGACTTTTTTCTAAACCATGTAACTCTTGTGTGTTCTTTTTTATTTTATTTTACTCTAAAATGTGCGTGTTTATATGATTTTATTTGGTTATTTTGTTTTGTACACATACTACTTCTAGAACATGAAGCCTAGGGTGTTCTGAAGACTTTCGAAAGGTAGACCATCAAAAGGATGGTCTTCCAAATAATTAATATGAATGTTATTATAGTTTGTATCCCAATAATAATTTTTAAAATATATATCATCATTATAAATACCTCACTTCCTTAAATATCTAAAAAATCACTAACCATATCTAGAATCTATCAATTCTATATAATGATAAAATAAGGGTCCATGAAATTTTGGGACCATATATATAGTTTATCATAAGTTCACGTAACCATAAAAAAAGATTGGTTACATATAAAATCTATATAAGTGTACGTTTTCAATATTAGTGGTAAATTTTCTTGGGAATTTTGTATCTTATTAGTGAGTAGTTTTGGATCCTTCAAAAATTTTGGTGGTTGTTTATTGGATTTCTCTTAATAATATTTCCTGGATTTGTGCATTCGATTTTTATTTTTTCTATTAAAAGAAGATTATGCCCAATTTATTCTAGGTTTATAACTCATTTGATAAAACTAGCCAATAATTATCAATTATTTATATACAAAGACCGTCTTAAGACTATATTTGAGTATCTAAAGGAGAAATTAGTTAGTTCTCATGTTTTTCATTTTTTATTTAATGGAGTTATGTTTGAGATTTTCTATGATACTGATTTACCAATCTTAGGTTGTGTTTTGATATAGTATAGGGAATTCATTTCCTATGTGTCTCAGTAGTTATGACCTCATGAATGTGAACATCCTTCACATGAAATCATGAATTTTAAAATCATGTTTTCCTTGAATTTGTGTAAAAAAATATCTTATTATAGTGTAACTCACGAAGCTCAGCGGGATCCAACCAATATGATAGTGTAGATATTGATGTTTTCATGTGGTACAGGTCAATGTAAAATTCCTTCTCTCTATGTGGAGGTAGTCCTGGAACATCATCCGGAAAGACATCAGCATATTGGTCCACCACTACAGGATAGCTCAGACTCTCAACAGTAACTGCTCTAAGGGTAAGGCTATCCAACTAATGTTCGATTAGTTACACCCTCCTTTGGGTAAGTCAAACCTATGCTGCAAAGGTTCCCTTCTCATCCGTGATGGAAAACCTGATTTCATCCCTGCAGACACACCGCACTTTGATCCTAATACAGTCAATCTAAGAAAGGACTATCGATAACCAGTCTATAACATAGATGACATCGTAAGGTGTCGATGCCGCTACTAGAAGATCCCAGCCAAAGATCTCTCCTTCTATAGTAATATCACACTGCTAGAACAACTGTTTATTAGTCTAATCCCCACCCATATGAGTCTCTAGCCATAAGGATCATGCCAACGGGTCCATCGGAATCTTCGAGCCCCAAATGAGTGTTATGGAAATAAAAGAGTGAATAGAACCTGTTTCTATAAGTATTGCAGCTAGGGTGGAGTCGACACACATCGTACCTCTAATCATCTCCATAGCACCGTGGTCATAGGCCTTAGATGCCTGGAGCTGAGCTCATCAATGTCCTCTTGCTCCCTGTTGTTGGGGTGGGTCACCAAGAGGTGGTGGCGAGAGAACCTCAAATCACCGCCCACCATCTTATGCATGGCTATCTCCTCTACCACATCCACCAACTACCTGCAGTCATCCTCTATCAAATCTCTTACTCTGCCTCAGTGGTCCCTCAACCATGTGTTGGTGATCCATACAGAGGGTCGAGCAGTTGCAAGCCATGAGACCCTGGCCTCCGCACGAGTATCACTACCTACTCCCCATATGTCCTCTGTCCCGTGAGCCCCACACCACTATCCCTATGTCCTGAGATCATCCAATAAATGTTCTAGCCTACTTGGTCCCCTGCTTCGTATGTCTACTACCTACTGTAAATGACTCTGCTACCTAATGTCTGGTGGTGGCTCTCTTTGTCGGTGCCTGCTCAGCTAGGAATCTCTTCACCAAAATCACTCTCTCTAGCACCCTATCTTGTATCATAATGCAGAGTGATATCATCAATCCTCTGATCACACATCGGAGACCCTTCTCAAAGGTCCAGGCCCTGAATAAAGGGTCTCATACAATGTCAGTGGAGTAGTGGGTGAGATCAGTGAACCACGCCGAGTACTGAGCCACGGTCATGCAATCCTGTTGTAAGTTTATAGCTTCTATATATGCACTGAGCATAGGGTCACTGGGAAAAACTCTTCCCCGCAAAGTCCCTTGAATTCCACCCAGGTGAGGGTCTCCTTGTAATGTAACTAGAGTGTCAATATCCATCGTCACCCAACTACACACTAGAAGGGACTGACAGCTAGGATCACCATCAGATCAGCTAGTGTCCCAACTAAGTAAAAAACTCTGTCCAGAGCCTCCATCCAATACTTAGCTACCTACAGATCCTTCTCACCTCAGAACCATAGAAGCCTTTTCCTTTGAAACTCATGAAACGTGCTCAGTCGGTATGAACCCTCTACTGGTGGGGATGGTGGCAACGGCTGCCCAATGGGTAGTGTTGCTGCTGGTACACCACCCAAATGTGCTAACATCATAAGAGGGCCCTAAACTGAGGCCTTATCACACAGTGGGTTATCATCATGAACTCTCTTTGGAATCTTAGAAGGTTGCCTATGTGGAGGAATCCTAAAAAAACATGTGTTCCTCAATCAATAAGTTATACCTGGTGAGCTGACTCAAATAAATAATAAGAAAAAACTTTCAAAACACGCGTAATTAGTGTTTTCATGCACTGGGTCGGAAATTAGAATTCAGGGTCCCAGTGTATGGATATTTTTTCCATCACACCAACACTAGATTCCCTAAACTGAATACCACACTACTAACACTTAAATCTATTGCAACATTGAATAGATCAGAGACCTATTTCTTTTGTAGAACCAACTCCTCTGATACCACTATGTCATGACCCGTCTCCTAGGGAATGTTCCATGACTACACTATACCTGACATTCATAGGCTAGGGGATAGAAACTAGAACCAGAAAGTAATATCCCTATAATGGGAAGGAATTTCTATAAAACCCATAAAAACACACAAACAAAAAACACAACAAGAAGCAACCAAGAAGTAAACTGATATTGTAAAACATGTACAGAAACTAAAGGGGCTTGAATACAACCCCAAATGGAAATTAAAACTACACCTGAAAGAGAAAATTTCTCCTAGATCGTCCACCACAGATCCTACATGAAGAGTAGGTACATATCATGATCAGAAATCACTGTGGCACGTCTTGTTAAATGGTCCACCTTTGAGCACCAACTAGTCCTGGATCCCTCAGCCTCGATCAACACTGTCTGTCATCTATATAAGACACAATAAGGTTAGGGAATAGCCCATGGAGGGGTGATTATAAAATTACTCAATAGGGATCCCAAGACCCCTGAAGGTCTCCCATTGTTTCATAAAGGAAAAAACAAAAAGAAATACCCCAATCACAAAGCACAATGTGGTATTAATCAACAATAATTAGTTATATTCCCATACATATACCAAAGTGATCATAGTATACTCTTTTAATACATCATGAAACATAAGGATCCAACTTTTATTCAATTTTCATAACAAATCCATGAGGTAAGAATACCACAATGGTAACACCAAAAATGTAACCCCACAAAGGTAAAACTATCACAATGGAAACACCAAGAAGGTTACTCCACAAAGGTAAAAGCCACGAAGGAAAAATACTCTGATAACAAAAGGTATATAACTCAAGTACATAAGTACATATGACTTGTTGTAAAACTACATCATCTTATTCTATCGAGAGGCTCTACTACTGACCCACACATGATCGATAGATGCAGACCCACATAGGATTTCTAGGCACTGACCCACACTGGATAGATATATACTGACCCACACTAGATCTCTACGTGCTGACCCACATAGGATCGATAGATGCTGACCCACATAGGATCGATGTTTTTTCATGACATTACTGTTAGCCACGAGATTTGTGCACTAAGCACGTTGGATTCCAGAAGGATCCACTCCATAATCTATTAGTCAAAGTTCAACTACAATTATGTTCCACCAATAAGTATCCCAAAGGACCACCATGTCGCGAGGGTTTCAAGGCGATAGACGACGCATCAATTGGACACCCGGTCTGTGGATTATAATCATTTTGGTACTAAGGACCTGGTTGGATTCGGGTTCGATCCAACCCATCCATACTCCAACTTTGACCAAAAATCATGTGGAGTATAACAAAAGGACTTCCTCAATCTATGTATCCCATTTCCGTAGACAGTTCATCAAACGGATGCATGTTTCACATGTTATAGATCTTTTAGTGAAAATGGTCCTAGAAGGGTCTCGGTTCGGTCCGACCCAGTCGGACTGGCCTATTTAGGTCTTACCCGGCCAGGTCTAGGCTGGCTCGGTTGGTTTTGGTTGCGGGTTGTCCCAGACCACCTGTGTGGTGCAGCCCGCTGGGCTGGGGCGACAAGACCCACGGAGGGTCATAGCACGCTAGGTTGGCACACCCCAGCCCACAGAGGGGCACAACCCGCTGGGCTTGTGTGGCCAGACCCACGAAGGGTCAAGGCGCACTAGGCTCATGCATCCTGGCTTACAAAAGGGCATGGCCTGCTAGCTGGGGCCTTCCCTAGCTAGAGTTTGGGGGAGCGCACCCCCCTTTCTCCCAAACAACTATGTAGTTCAGGTAATTTAGTGACGGCACCACGTGGTGCTGACTGGTCGCCGAAGGACCCGGAGGGGCGGGTCCTTCATCCACTACCACAAATTTGTGCTCCCGCCATTTCCAGCAGTGCGCGATGGTGTCCCGCTCCACCTCTACCTGTGGTTTACCATTTCCAGCTACCATGGCTATGGACGCGGATTTCTTCATCAGCGGTGCAAGATAGGGCGACGCCATCCCTTCTACGGGAAGGCATTGCTGGCCGCCGCCGTCACCCACTGACACTGGTCACCAGTGCTTCCATGTTGTTTCCACACCAGCTGTCTTCCACTGGTCACCAGGTGATCTCCTTGTGTCCTGTTTATCCATTCGAAGGTACTAATGGCTCCCCTGATATGCCCTCCTCATTAATTGAACCTTCGTTCTAGATTCCGTCCAACCCGAGTAAAATATCTGTGAAGAACATACAGATCAAAAATGTTGTGGAGGGTATAGGCCTTGTTTATTTGGCGCGTACCCTCCGCATTATCTTGATAACATGATGGAATAATAAGATACATCAAACTCATGAAATTATAACAAGATAAATCTTCATCTGAAGATCATTGGATAACGTCCGCATTTGAGGAAAATTTTGTGTTCATTGGTTTTTGATTCGGTGGTGCTTTTCACCATTCACTGGAACCAGTTATGTCCTCCAAGTGGTTGGCATCTCGGTACTTTTCCAGAGCTTCTTCACTTGGTGAATTCATGCCAATACCCTTCCCTAAGCTCCATATTAATAGGAGGGGAAAGAGGTGGGTAACACCATTGGGAATTTATGAGGTTCATATAATAATGAACCTTCCTAATTCCAATGATACAGTTACAAAGATTAAAGAGTCAATCCAATTAATGGATTGAAATTTCATTGGTCATGCCACCACCTATTTTCCATTGGGGGAAGATAAATAAAATAAAATAACATTTAATTTTATTAATTTTTTTCAAAATTCTGCAAAAATTAACTTTTTCACCCAACCTACTGTGGTCAAAGTGAAGCCTCCCTTAAGTTAATATCAGCACTTCAGATTCAACAGTGCCCTCAGATTTTTAATCTAAGAACCGATTCAAAAGATAGAAAACTTTTCCAATGTGTTTACTGAATGTACCTAAAAATGTTCAGAAATTTATTTTGGGCACAACGGGCCTCAGAACCACATGACATCAGTTTTCACAGACATGTAAAAACTCCATATAATTAAGAAAATACATGGAAAAATCCGGATCTTTACACATATAATGAAGATGCATGGTCTCTGTATGAGCCTAAGAATGACCACAAGCCCATGGCTCTACCATGAACTAAATTTTCCCAAAATTGGATCCAACCCAGCCTCCACAACAAACAAACCTATAACCTACTATCCTAGATGGCTCGACTGATCTTATATCCATCTATAATCTATAGAACCTATTCTACTATGATATAAATTTTCCACCATTTAAAACCACTTCATGTTCCCCATAGTTCGACACTAATGGAAAGTCCCGATTTTGGATAAACAAGATGACTGCATATTCCCTATCTTCCCACACTAATGGCACACAACTAATCCATCACCCAATTCCATGAATGAATACAGTCAGTAATGATAGAATGAACAACCACTTCCCTTCTTCTCCTACTCATACCACTTCCTCTAATTCTAATATGAACTACCTCTACCATATCCCACAGACTACCCTAGTGAAAATGGAATTTCCACTATAATCAATATCCAAATTCAAATCATGATCAACCACTACAACATAAGTCTTAAAATTTTACAAGAATAATTTAGATCATATATCTGGTCTCATCCCCATTTGTATCTTTTGAGACATCAACAGCTCATTGGAAGCTACTTCAGGTGAAAATCAAACCAACTCTGCAAAGCAGTTAGCATACTTCATCACAATGTGATCCCCCTAGTGAAGATCCAAAAAATATTGGGTCTTAGAAAATTCCATGGTCTCATTGAAATATTTCTCATAGAATATTACCTTGAAATCCTTCCAACCCATATGTTCATGATTCCCATCTTGCACCACTAAATCCCACCACCTTTGATTGGGACCTTCCAGCAAGAATAAAACACACCTTACTTTGATCACATCTAGAGTATCCACAAATCAAACATACTTTCTATTTTCTCAATCCATTCCACTCCTTGGGGTTTATTCCTACCATGTATGGAATGATGATTTTTTTTGAGAAACTCTTGAGTCTTTTCCATTCCATGACTTCGTTCGTCTTCCGTAATATGAGTAGGACTAGATCTCATTCTTTGACCCAAGGCTTAGAGAGCCCAAACCATGGATTTCACTAGTCTCTGATCAATAGGTGATAGATAACTCTCTCTAGTCTCTTTCCATGGTTTCATAAAACAACCCTGAGGAGGCATGATGCAATAATAAGTAACAACCACAAGAAAAAAATATCAATACACCATTCTAAAAAAATAGTAGTAATAATAAATTCCAAACACCCCCCACTAATCAAAACAAAGCCGTATTCATTACAATAATAAGACAACCCACATCACCCTCACCTGGTGTCCATGCATAGTCTGTAGATTATACATATCACCAAGATGAGAATTCAAACCAGATTCCCATGGTGACTCAGGATCTATCATGTGGTGTGTTGGTTAGACACCCCACATATAATAATAAACTTAAGAACATAAAATCATATATCCGAACTGTACAGACTCTTCCCAAAAATACATGACTCAAATAAATGGAAATGAAACCACTAATACAATTTTTTCATGAACCAATCCAGAATTCCGTCCAACCAGGCACCCAACCAAGCCTTGACAAGGCTTGAGGGGCATTCCCAGTCTCTAAGAGAAGCAAACTAGCTCTTGGGTATCAATAATAAACTTATGGGAATTATTTCACCCAAAATAAATATCCATGATTAAGCCACAATAATAACACATCACATCGAGGCCAATATCCATAACCAAAATAAATACAACAGTTCCGAATTAAACAATTTAAAACCTTCTCAAAAATCAAAAATACCAAAATAGGAGGGGAACTAATAAAAAAACCAAAAACCTCCATGAAACGAGATGATCATCACCCTCAAGACACCTCCCCAACACTTGTAAGAGAGTGACACTAACAACTAGATCCACTATCACCACCAAAATGCATTTTCCCTTTACCTTGGTTATACATAACAATTTCTAAACACACCCAAGGGTATAGATAGGTTGTGAACCAAATACCAACGGTATTCCACCCTAAATAGCGATTATATTCCATAACATTGAAAAACAAATCACTTTTAATGTTTTAACAAATGTCTTGATAAAAATTTTATAAAAATATTTTAAAGAAATATTTTTCAAACAAAAACATGATTTTCTATTTAAAATAAGATTAAATTACACCATATACTGATTGTATTCAAAACATCACAAGAAAGAACCACATCATAGGACATTCTTATAGGTACGTGTACTAGTGGTACCTAGGGACTTCGTATCTCAAAGAAACATGATATAGAAACTATAAACCATAGTGTCCTAATGCACGAGATAGTACAAGAGAATGAATCCCAATGTATAGTGGTCTCTAATCATATATGTTTAGTTAGTGTTGTATCTTTAATCCTACTAGAAGAAACCCGGTCTCATCCTTAATGATCCAACTAGCATACTATTCCTAGTCTTCCCACCTACATACCTAGGATTCCCTTTGTGAAAAATTTCTATTCCATGTGTCACACATATCACCACATTCACATATGCACATCAAGCATCAAAGATTCATATAAAAAACCACCATTTAACATAAGAAAAAACCTCTTTTAACACACACGCACACCAAATAAATTTTATAAACATGCTTCGCACCATTTTTATAATAAATAAAACACCTTTAAGATAAAAATCATGGATACAGACATGAAACACAACACATTTCCTCTTGAAAAACATATTTTAACACATAATCACCTCAAATCATTTTGAAATAACATTTATCACCTTGAACACAAACCAAAGAACATATTCAAGAAAAAAAGAAAGTATACAGAAGTAATCTAATAATGATAAAACCTAGAATCACCCACCTCAATCTTGGTGACTTCTGAAATCTAGTGGAAAACCACAACCACATCACAAAGGAACTCTATAAAAGAAAGATTGAACCAAAAACTTCAATATTTTACCCAAAAACAAAGTAATGAACACTTATTAGGGCAACCAAACCACTGGAATATAATTACCCAAAGAGGGAGAGATAATAACACAAGGAGAGAGAAGAAACCAAGAGGGAAAGTGCTTACTTGATGATTCCTTGATGAATCCAAACCAAAACCACCCAAAAATTGGAGTAGAAGGGGCTAAGAGGTAGAGTACTAATCTAAGAGGACTAAAAAATCCATATTTTTTTGAAATAGGGGAGGTTTAGGGTTAAAATCAAGGGAGGGTAGAAAGGTAAATTTCCAATTTTAATGACCTAGACTTGTCGTATATTTATTATGGGAGGGTGCATGCACGTGTGGCAAATTTTGAGGCCTAGAATGTAACACTTTCCAGGGTTCATGGTTCCTTCTGGTCTAGATCATGGTTCCCCTAACCACACAACAACCATATGCCACCAGCTACTGATCCCAAAAACTCTACTTTTCTCCAAAAAATATCAAGAATAACAAGGGTGAAACAAAAGAACAAAAATAATCAATTTAACACCTAAAAATAAAATCATATATGTGATAAGATACCACTAAAATTATTCTCATCCATGAGAAACAAAATAAACTCAAGAAAAGTAAACACCAACCAAAGTAAGGGATACAGAAACCTAGGAATTCACATTCAACACCTATCCAAATTATTATTTTCAATAAAAATTAAAAAGCAAAACCAAAATAGAAAAATCACAAAACATAACATCCATATAGAGATACCACTTAGATAGGATGGAATCACTACTAACACTACCCTAGACCTTGCTTCACATCCCCATCCATTACTGACTCCCCACCAAAGACTGATAATCCTATTGATACTTATGGAAATCATAATAATGACTCCCTATATCATCATAATAGTAAAAAATAAATTAACCATATTTAGTATACCATAGGATACATAGTCATAAGTATAAAAGATTTTATCTAACTGTAGAAGATCAAATCACATTACCCTTCCATGAGGCTCTAGACCCACAACGTAGAGCATTCATATCAACCTCTATTGAAACTCAATATTTCAATTTAACAAAAAAGTTATCTCATATAAAATAATCAACCTATATCAATTAAATAATATTTTACCTCTTCTAAACACTCTATTTGTAAGGCCATAATATATATCTTAATCATCATTTGAATGGTGGACTTGAAATTTTGTGTTCAATCATCCTAATTGGATAGGAAATAAAATAACTAACCAATCAAGTCAACAATATTATTCCAAAATATCCTCACACTATAATTACCCTAATATATATATTTAATTTCTTTTATAAAGGTATTAATCTACACATTATATATAAAATAATTCTTGAATATTTTAGGAATCTCAACCCAAGGAATCCCATCCAAGTTTCCTCACTTATCTCTTACCTTATTTCGGTTACTTTTTGAAACAAGACATACATAAAACTAAATTGGAATTGATCTTGATTCTTCAATAAATCATTGGAAACTTCAATCTCTTTTAATCATTACTAAACATTGTATTTAGATGCTCCACTAAATTAATTTGATATTTTCTGGTTGTAAAAATTAGGTAATATTTCATCCAAATATTCCTCTTTCTTTTTATCTCACGCAATATCATGATGGAATTTTGGGGGAGTATATTCAGTTAATCACCAAAAAACATGCTAACAAAAATAAAAAAACAATAAAATACTATATATAACATCATATCCTATAGGAAAACATAATCAAACCCCATGAATACCAATCATCTAAATACTTTTTTTCACATAATCACCCCCACATCACCAATCAATTCACCATTCACCCAAATAAATACAACATAATATCCATCCCTCTCCTTCAAACACATTCAACACATATGGTCATATCAAAATCAAATCAGGTATATCAACAAAATTATCACAATAATTCATTCCATGTAACATTTAAAATTCATAATAAATCAATTACTAGGTTTTCCAAACATGAATCATTAAGAAAACAAATTATCAAAATAATGATTATCAATTCCACATATAATACTCCACCATCATTACCTATATCATTTTTCATGGAACTCATGAAACAATCATATTCCTTTTCACTTACCATGGAATAATTACAATACTTTCACCATATTAATTTTCTAATAACATCATAATATTCTTCTTTTAATTACCAAAATATTGTAAAAATATTCTCTTTCTTGATTAATAGTTAAATAAAACATATAATTATTAGGAAATTAAATAATAAAATATAAATAATATCCTAAACACATAGTTATTGACATGTAATAGATAACAATGAACATCTAAAATCTAATATCATTTTATATAACTAATCTCTAGTATCATTTAGAAATTTTGTACATGTTTTCTATAATAATTAGTTCATATATTTTATATTGCATCTCTCTTTAACTCATGCGTCATTAATTACTTAAAAGTAAAACATATAATTGCCACGCATCACAACATTTCATTAAGTTGTACATGATAAGTAACAATAATTCATAACTCTTTAATTCTGTTTTTTAGACGAAACCATTCTTATAACTAACAATTAATTTCATCAACCTTCCTTAGTTACCAGTTTCGATTAACTCATGGAATGAAATTTCAGATCAAATTATGATGGAATTAAAAAATCATGCTTCTAAAGCCTTTCTTCCAAAATATTTGACTTAATTAATAATAAATGGAAGTATCAATCAATATGCTTCTTACAAAATTTCTTCTTTAAAATATAAATCTTTAAGACATACATCACCATTAATGAAAACATATTTTCATATATCTTATATTAATTTTAAACAATACTTTATACACCCAACATGCTATTAGAGGTTCACTAATTAACATCCAATAGGCAAAACATGGGATATTATGAAAATAAATCATCACATAATGAAATGAGTTTATAAGAAAAAAATTTCAAATTAGAATAAATAAAATTATAGATACAATTTAATTATAAATAATACATAATGTCCATATATGTTTGTATAAATAAATTCACAAAACATAATCATGAATCAAAATTTTATTTAAATGAAACATATGATAATGATGCATGTAGAATTTCTAAATTATCTACCCATAAATTAGTATTTTTAAATTTAAACATTCTTAATGGGATAATGACTTTCATTCATTATATCACAAAGGGGTACAAAATACTTTTGTCCTAGACAATCTCTTTTTACGTCATCATATTCTAGGTTTAAATGAATTTTTTCCTTACCAGATCCTAAAATCATCACCTATACTAACTTCAAAAATAGTCTTATCTCTTAACAAAAATATGTGATACCACCTTAACAAGAACCACCCATGAAGTAACCCCTCTTAGTCTAAAATTAAAGATGATAATGTCCCCCAATGTCTGTCTCTAATTTTCCATAGTATGGAGACTAGAACCGTGGGTATCTAGGATATATATTTAAGGAATTACCCTCAAAATTCCTTGGAAAATAAATTGAAAACTCCAAATAAATACATATATATACTAAAAAAAATTATAATTCCCTCACCCAAAATATAAATATATACACCAACCTAAAATAATAAAAGTAGGTCCACTGCATGATCATCCTCATATAAATCAACTCCAGCTACTAGAATAGAAGAATATCCAATCTCCCTCACACAATATTTAAAATAACTCATGAAAATGTAGAGGGGTGAGGACATAGGATCACTCAATAGGAACATATTTCTAAAAAATACATCATACATGTAGAATAAATGTGTCAGGGTAAGCATGACTGATAAGAACATAAGAAAAATAAAATTTTTATTTAAGAATAGGTTATAGAAAAACCCTCACAATAAATGAAAGGTATCACATCTAAAAATATTACAATCTCCACCAATAAATATTTTTTATATACCTATAGACTTATTTCAATAAAAAAACAATATATTTTCAAGGTAATTAACATGATGATATGATAATAATAAAGGATTATAAAAACTACCACTACTCTTTCCTATCAATTATAGGTTATTCTAACTAAAACTGGTATTGGTACAGTATGAAAACCCCTCCCTAATTTACCAATAATACTATAATAAAACAAAAAAAATCACACTAACACAACATATCAAATCACAATTAAACTAACCTATTATCATTACAAAACCATATCACCATATCCATATCCATATTTATCTCACCATATCTTCATAATCAATTTCCTTATGAAACATTTCACGATCCACGATATCTCATTTCCACATAATATAAAACAATATGGTCTAAAAACTCATTATATTGAACATGAATCCACATATGATACAAAAATTTCAATCATGTATAACCAATATTTAATAAAATATTATTCGGATGAGAAAATATTATCATCACTACATCATATAATATGTCACAATCATTTCATAATCATTACCAATATGAAAAATCAGATGTTATAAATTAATTTATTTTTTTCATTACATTACAACTCTATAACATAATTCACCAGTATATGATTTTATAATCTCATTAAACATATCATAAAATTTAAAAATATATTCTTTCAATTGTTTAGTTCATAAAAAAATTACCAATATTTTAATCTATATTTCATTTTTCACATTAACTTTTTACTTAATCATAACATTATGTTTACTTTATGATTTGTTTAATTAATTTGTTTATATATATATTTAATAAATTTTGAACATAAATCTATATATTTGGATAAATATTACTTACAGTTAAGGACATGCAATTGTATACTGAAGACAACTCTAATATGAACTTAAATCTGTTTAAATCACTAAGATCTCATAACCTATTAAATTTCAAGAATAATACCACATAAATATTACTTATAATACATTCCAACCCCCAACACCTTAACTTTACCAAATATCATAACAACACTATAACACATCTCTCTTTCCATTATAGTCCACTCACACAACTTATTCAGAACCATAACTAGAAGATCCTCCCTGTAAAAATACACTACACCACTTAATATAAAGGACCTATAAATTCTCACCAATAAAACCAAAATAAATACATCACTCTAGGGAAGGTAAATTCTTTAAAGGAAATATAAACTTCAAGAGAGATTAACAAAAACATTACCCATCCCATTTAAGTATTATAAACATCCATAGATATCCTATCAAAACTAAATGTAATGAATTATATTTATAATCATAACTGAACCCCTAAAATATATCTAAATAATCTAAACCACAGAACCTGTAATAATTATAATGGCATCCTAAAACCTTCCCTGTCTATGGAACACTATCCTAATATTTTACTACGATCATTCATATTTTTTTCTATATTTTTTTCTATTTCCTATATAATTCCAATATGTAGAAATCTAAATAATTCAAGTATCATACATATATCTATTAATTATCAAAATAGAAAGGAAAATGAAGGATTTAAAAAAAATTGTTCAATTTTTTTATTCAACCTATAATCAAGATTGAATCTTATATTGAATAGTATTCATAATGTTTTGATTATTATAATAATATAATCATATAGTAATAGTATAATTTAAGGGAAAGAATTATAACAAAAATGTTTAATTAATTAAAGTGATTTTGAAGGAAGATACATACAATACCATTTCCCATAGAATAAAAAAATAACACCAAGCCCAAAGTAATATTTTGATTATGGAATATGTAAAGAAAATGTAAACCCCTTCCCATAGGCCAAACTATGTCCACTGATCCCAATTGAAGATTATCAATTTCAAAAGTCATAATGCATCTCTAGATTTCCATAATGATTAATCAATAAAAGGTTTTAGTGGAACAATATATTTTTCATGAATCATAGGGTCTAATGGGAGTATTTTAATCAAATAGATGATGGTAAAAAAGTTTAAGGAACTAATGGAATGAATCCCTTTTGTTAAATTAAAGAAAATAATAATAAAAGGCTTATAGACTAATAAGGTAAATTTTGAGATGACACATCATTACATGAAAAAATGTTTCTCTAAAAGATATAATAAAATCATATAAACCACCAATAACAATAAAACTATGGAATTACACATTGAGAGGATTGAATTTAAACACCAACAATCATATGAGAAGCTTACACCTACCTAATTCATGTCAATTAATATTAAATGTTCCACCTGTATTGTAGATAATCATTCATGCAACCATTAAAAAAGAATGATAGAAGAAACTAAGGGATAGAACGAAATTTAAATCATGATGGGATATATAAAAAGAACCATAAGAATGTAAAAGTTCCTTAGTCACTATAGACTACTAAAAGAGATCCCAATATATCCAATATTTCAAAATAAATAGGAAATATCAATCCAAAGGGAGGTGAAACTTTAAATTATTAATGAAATTTTGAATGCATGTAATCATGATAAAAAATATATAGATGCATATTTATTTATCATCTTTAAATTTACTTTTGAGGATCCTTATGTTATCCTCTTTGGTGATACATCTTTTAAAACTTGATCAATTATCACAAGTTTGATAACACTAAGGTCATATAAAGATGAATATTATCAGGCTACAATATCTGAATTCCCAAAAATCATGGGGTATACCTCACACTTCCTTTAAACTACATAAAATATATAGAAAACCACCATTTGGTATTGAAATTCCCATGGCATAATAAATCCTAGAGCGATAAATCTGAGGAACTTGTACTATAAGACATCACAAAATGATTCATATAATCATGGTGAAAGAGAGCTATACATACGTGTTTTAAAAACATAAGGGTTACTTATGTAATGATAAATTCAAACTCAGAAAAAAATTATTGATAACCAACTTCTCATTGATCAAAATTTAGGGCCAGTTCATGGAGAACACGGCAAACACCACAACTCAAAAAATCATGGAACAAATATAAAATCCCAAATTAAATAGTGAAACCTCAATCCCGCATTGGTTACTCACAAAGCTAAAACACAAATTTATTTCATGACCAAACCAACCACACCACGACACATACTATCGCATCACAACATATATTTTTTGTCCCATGTCATATCTATTTAGATTTTTTAAAGAAGTTTCCTATAAAGATATTTTTTCAAAGGAAATTTTTCATAATGTGGTTTCTAGAAGTGGTTGTAAACCTTGGATTTTGTGGATGTATTTTGGATGATTCATGTCATTCCAATCATATTGTGAAATTATAAAAAGGATAGTTTTAATACTTGGGTTTCATTCATTTTCACTAGTTATTAGTGGTTAATATTAATGGGTAATAGTGTATCGGAGGTCTTCTCAGTAAATGGAAGGACATGCATTAATCTTAGAGGTTAGTGGAAATAGTTTCCAGTATGATACCTCTGTAATTTTTTATTGGACCAATTTTAGATATACATAAATGATTATACATGTAAAAGTAGAGCTATATAAACTTGAAAGTGAGAGTGGAAGGTTTTGAAATCTCTTTTACTCAAATTTATAATTTTTATTAAATTGATATCTCATAGAGAAATAACTTTTAATAAAACTACATAATTCATTTTTGATAATCTATGTTTCCTTTTATTCTATAAAATAATGTGTTTTAATGATCTCGTGTGGTGATTAATTTATGTATACATTATGGTTCCATACCATGAAGTTATGTGGGATGTGATGACCTTCAGAAGGTAGACCTTTGGGAGGCTGTTATTATGAATAATTTCTATGAAAAAAATTTGTTTCAACTCTGAAAAAGTTATATCCTAGGGATGTTTCTGTTATACACACTTGTAATAAGTGTGAATGGAATCGGAAGAAGGAAGGATCTAGATTAAAAATTTTGATGTTATAGAATTTTTTTTTCTTGAAAATATTGTTGGATTTTTTTATGATAGATAAATATATAGACACATTGCTATCTAAGGAGTATCTAGATAATACAAAAAACAGAATGGGAATGATTGTACATTAAGTCTTTAGCCTTGGTAATAATTCCTCTTTCAAGAAATGTGGATTTCAATATTCTAGAGAAGAAAAGGACTATCATAGTTATGAAAGTGTTGGATAGCCTGTATGATAAACCAAAAACACTCAATAAAAACTGTATGATGTGGTTATTGTTTAACTTGATACTATTGGAAGGAATCCTAGAAGCATACCATGTGAATGATTTCAACATGATTCATGGATAACTCAAATCAGTAGGGGTTACTTTAATAGAATTTAATTTATAATTTATTCTTTTATCTTTAATTATATAAATTTAGAATATTATGGTGACATAAGTGTTTAATTCGATCAGAAATATAGACAATGTATTTTATGACATTTTGAATATAGTTCTTAATAAGGATTTGATGTATAAGTAAGTGCAAATACCCTTCAGAAGTTATCTTAATGTTGTCGGAAAAGGATGGAAACCTCAATTGAAGGACTAGGGGAATATGTAATCATATGATAAGTCTCCAGGAAGAATTCAAAGAAGATCAGATGTTATAGTCCAAACATATTATCTTTATTAAAATAAGGTACATATGAAGAAGGAATGTATAAATTAATATAAGTCTACCAAAAAGTCTTCAACTTTCTGAAGAAAAAACTCTACTCATACAAAAAAAATATGATAATAATATTTTACTGAGTGTAAAAATTATGAAAGAGGCATGGTTAGTTATCTATAGTGCATTTTATATTAAACTAGTGAGTGAGGATAGTTGGTGTACTATGTATCTTAAATATTGGGTATATTACATATAGAAGATAATAAGTCTATGAAGGTAGTTGGAAAATTAAATTTTAACATTTGGATAACAAATAGAGTTTTTTTATATGAAATATATTAGACACATTCTAGGTCTTTAGAAGAATCCTATATTAGTTAAACAACATGATGAATTGGGTTTCTAAATCACTTTCTAGAATGTGGGTTGGAAACAAACCAAAGGTTCTATAGTGATTTCTTTTGGGATGAATAATGGATCTTTACACTTTATTGGGAAAAATTATGAAGTTTCAAGGGCATGAATCATTTCAACATAATATTTGAAAGTATGTCACTATATATATTGGAAACTTAGGGAAAATATAAAAAAATTATAGTAAAAACCAGAATAGTTAAACTCAATCTCATATATTAGAAATTTATGAATTTTTTATATTGGGGAAACAAAAGAAGTTACCCTTAAATTTTGATAGATGTAAGTCTAGAAATTAGAAGCTATAACTTGTTCATTATAATTTTTTTGGGACCTTCCACATGAATTCAAATAGATTATATTTTTAATTTGTAACATTTATTAATGATTAAACAGAACAGTTATGGGTCTACATCCAAAATAATAAATATAATGTTTTTAGGAATTTATTTAGTAGAAATATTTAGATTAATTGGAGTGTTATTGGAAGATATAATGCCTCTAATCAGAGAATAGAGGACCGTACACTATACATAACTTCTAAAACTTTTTTTATGAAGAAAATAGTAATGTATGAGAAGAAATTTCATATAACTCCATAACAGAATGGAGTAATTAAAAGAATTAATTAGATTATTCTAGATAAATTAGGGTATATGATAATTCATTCTATAATATCCCAGGGAATTTGTGTAATAACTATAAGAACAATGGAATACTTGGTCAATGAAAATAAACATTAAATTTTTATTATTCGAAAGGAAAGGGGTACAGTGGAGGAGAAGGCATATCAGGTTCTATAGAGGAATAAAATAATGAAGACCAAGGGCATCCCCTAGAATCAAATTCACCCCCTCTATTTTGAATAAGGAGATTTTGGATAATCATGTTACAATTGAACCATGACCACCATAGATGCCAGGTGGTCTACATGTTTATTCCCCACCCCCACCCCCACCCCCACCCCCCCCCCCCACCCCACCCCCCTCCTCGTGTGGTTCACATTAGTGTTACCTTTAAGTAGCCTTATGCATTTTATAATTATATAATATATCAACCATAGGGTATATAATCTACCATTCAAAGAGTATCAAAAGATAATTGAGTCTCTTTCCACTTGGGAGAGGAGGATGTTATCTTACCAGCAAATGGTGAGACCAGTTAACATTGCATGGGACTCTTCTTGGATAGACATTTCACTTCCATAATTTACCACACGTGGTCAATAAAAGGATATATTTATCTATGAGATAATAAATTATAAAAGAAATTTTTTCAAGTAAAAGACTATATGCATAACATCTCAAAAATTTTATAATCATTGAATGTGTTAATTTTAAATTAAGGATAAAGGTAAGTTAGAGGAAAAATAAAAAATGTGTTTTGTGTTATATATAGTGATGATATCCTTATATTTGATTATTAGGATGACAAGAAGAATTAATTAATCTAGATCATAGATGTTGTTTTCAATGAGAAACTTCTATGGAAACATTAGACCTCTGGGGAGTGATAAGTTGAGGAAAAATCAATTTTTGAAGATAAAGTTGATTGGAATGAGATTACCCAAAGGAAATCATAATAAATATTATAATGTTTTAAAGGTGATAAAAATAATTATAGAGTATCGGAATAAATATTTCTAATAGGTAGATTTTAACCAAGCTATATAGAATATCCAATTCAGTTTAGGATATCAACTTGAATCAGGAAACTGATTTAGAGGTTTGGGTCTGATATGAACTTTCCTATTTCAATGGATAGTTTTGAAGTAGAAATTAATTATCACCCCTTGATGACTTAAATTATTGTATTTTTTTCATGATGGAGTAAATATATTCCTTAAATCACAATAAAACCTAGAATCTGGATAAACATCCTCAAGAAAAGTGAGATCTACAGAATAAACAGGTTTTTAATGTGAATGAATAAGGTAATAAAATTAATCATTATAAGTCATGGATGGTGGTGAAAGGATTACAATAAAATTAAGGTATTTATTTATTAGTTATTTTGTCACCATTCATTAATAACACTATAATCAAGATTATATTGATCATTATTTCCTCGGATAATTTTTATTTAATGAATATAGATGTCTAGTCAGCCTTTCTTCATGGGGATTTAGATGAGGATATCTACGTGGTTCATCCCCCAAGGGTTATTAAGATTATTAGAAGGAAAATGAGTGTATATGTTGAAGATAATTCTGTATTTCATGAAGTAATACCCTTGGTAGTGTAATTAAAAGTTTTATACTCAGATTCTTGAATAAATTTTCACTCACTGTGATTCCAATTACTATTTTTATTAGAATTAATGGGATGATGGAATATTTATTATACTACTTTTCTATATAGATTTTATGTATCTTCAAATACCAAAAATTAAATATATTAAGAAATTGTGTATAATATTCTTCATAAGGTTTTTAATGAAGGATCTTGTCCATGAAAATAAAATATTTAGGATGAAAATTGATAGGGATATGAAAGAGGGAACATTGGTATTATCCTAGAAGGAATATATTCAAAAGTTAATAGAAGGAATAGAAATAATTGTATGTAAACCTATATCAACTTCTATAAATGGAAACTTAAAAATTTCTAAGGCATAGTAACCATATTTTGAAGATAATTTACAAAAGATAGAAAACGTTCCTCAAGTTTTGGCCATCATATGTTTGATATATACAATGATCTGACCAATTAATAGTATTTCCTTTGTAGTATAAGTTTTGAGTAATTTCATATAAAATCCTAGAAGGAGTAATTAGGAGGATATAAAATGGATCATCTGATATCTTATAGGTTAAGAATGTGTTGGGTTATTATTCATTGATGATGATCAATTGAAATTTTTTTGGGATATATATTTTATTAGAGCTATGCATAATAGTAAGATCATGATAGGTTTTGTGTTCACTTTTAGTAGCACATAAATAGTTTGGATGTCTCAACGATAACTTATGGTTAATATAGTAACAATATAATAATAATATGTTATTTTTACAAAATTAGTAAATGGTATTTTATGGTTAAAGTGATTTTTGGGGGAGATTGATAAATAATCATAAGGATTATTTTTTTCTGTGATAGTTAGAGTTCCCTTCACCTTACTAAAAATCAAAATTTTTATGAAAGGAAAAAAAACATTGCTGATAAATTAATTTTTATCCAAAATATTCGAGAATATGAAGTTTGTAACTTTGGTAGGTGGTTAGAAAATATAATCTTATAGACATTTAGACATACATGTCAGTCTAATAAATTATGAGGCAGCATTATGCCTCATTCAGACTTAAATAAATAGAATGAGATAGCGAGAACAACCTGGAAAAAAAATGAGCTCTAATTAATGGATAAGGATACTATAATTCATGAATTAGTATTAAATTGGGTGATTTCAGGTTCTTATAATGTCTCTTCTGTTTTCCATAACGATTTTTCTGGAATGAGACTTTCCAGAAGAAGTTTTTTCAGAATGTGGTTTCTAGAAGTGGTTATAGACCTCATATTTTTTATAAGGAGTCAGTATATTGCATGTTAGTTTTATTATATAATTAATTTGTTGGAAGGATAGTTTGTATACTTGTTTTGAATGCATGTCCAATAGTTTTCGGTGGTCAATAAAAATGTCTAACAGTGTATTAGAGGTTACTTAGATTAATAGAATGACAGTTGTGAATCGCAGAGGGTAGTGGAACTAGTTTACTAGTTGGAGACCATTATAAATATATGTTTGGATCAGTTATTAATATATAGTAATGTACATAAATTTAGATGTATATATGTATAAAATAGTGAGTGAGAGAAGATATTTTTTTAATCTCTTATACTTTTATTTATCTTATTGATTTTAGTTTTCTTCTATAGACATATGACTTCTTTCTAAACCATGTAACTCTTGTGTGTTCTTTTTTATTTCATTTTACTCTAAAATGTGCATGTTTAGATGATTTTATTTAGTTATTTTGTTTTGTACACATACTACTTCTAGAACATGAAGTCTAGGGGGTTCTGAAGACTTTCGAAAGGTAGACCATCAAAAGGATGATCTTCCGAATAATTAATATGAATGTTATTATAGTTTGTATCCCAATAATAATTTATAAAATATATATCATCATTATAAATACCTCACTTCCTTAAATATCTAAAAAATAACTAACCATATCTAGAATCTATCAATTCTATATAATGATAAAATAAGGGTCCATGAAATTTCGGGACCATATATATAGTTTATCATAAGTTCACGTAACCATAAAAAAAGATTGGTTACATATAAAATATATATAAGTGTACGTTTTCAATATTAGAGGTAAATTTTCTTGTGAATTTTGTATCTTATTAGTGAGTAGTTTTGGATCCTTCAAAAATTTTGGTGGTTGTTTATTGGATTTCTCTTAAGAATATTTCCTGGATTTGTGCATTGATTTTTATTTTTTCTATTAAAAGAAGATTATGCCCAGTTTATTCTAGGTTTATAACTCATTTGATAAAACTAGCCAATAATTATCAATTATTTATATATAAAGACCTTCTTAAGACTATATTTGAGTATCTAAAGGAGAAATTAGTTAGTGCTCATGTTTTTCATTTTTTATTTAATGGAGTAATGTTTGAGATTTTCTATGATACTTATTTACCTATCATAGGTTGTGTTCTGATTTAGTATAGGGAATTCATTTCCTATGGGTCTCAATAGTTGTGACCTCATGAATGTGAACATCCTTCACATGAACTCATGAATTTTACAATCATGTTTTCCTTGAATTTGTGTAGAAAAATATCTTATTATAGAGTGAATTATGGTCTTAATGGATCATAATACCATGATATATATTTTATATCAATGTAATTTGAATATTTCTAATTGATGATGGATAAATTTATTATAGTAATATTACTTCATGATATCCTATAGACCAGTGAAATAAAATCTTATAGTTTTTTTTATTATGAATTCTCCTAAAGATGTAGTTTTTGAGTTGTGAGATACATGGAGAGTTATCAATGAGCTTGCATCTTTTTAACATTACATAAAGTAATAAAATGGTAGATGTTTGTTGTATTAGATATTAGTTTTTTCATCCATAGTGTAGTAGGTGGAGGAGTCTCAATTATAAGATTATATGGTGAAGGTATTGTGGGATCATTTTGTTTGTGGTGATGTGCTTGAGGAATGGTCAGAGGATGATAAATATCTTGTATTGTTTCATGTGTGTCTATTTATTTCTGAAACACTATGTGATATATTTATCAACAAGTTTTATAGATAAACTTTTTAAGTTAATACTAGTATGAAAAGTATATATCATACATTGTGGAGTAATTTTTAGAATTCAGGAATTATGTGGTCAATGGAAAAGTCCATGTCTTGGTGTTTGGTCTTCTAAAAGGTAAAGGATGAAAAAAAATTCATGGTGGTTTATATATAATTTATCTGTTCCTAAGTGTATTTAGGATCACATCTTGATGGATTTAATTACTAGTTTTACATGATAATAGGGAGGAATATATGTTATTTGTGGTATTGTGGATCTATTGATAAAATTTACTCATTTTATTATTATTAAGGAGTCGTGCACTGTTGATAATTTGTTATAGTTTTTTGTGGAGGATATTGTATAGATACATTGGTTCCAAATGATGTTCACATAAAATTAAAAATATAATTTTAATTTATGGGTTTTGAAAGTTCCCTCACATGATTATGGCTCTCATAAATTCCTTGGAACAATATATCATCCTCAAATGGATGTTCAGATAGAGTGGACAATCCAATACAGGGAGAATATGTTAGATGCATTTGTTGTATACTTTCATGGTTCGTGAGTAAAGAACATAAATTATGTTCGGTTTTATTATAATAAAATTTATCACTCATATATTTTTATGGATCTATTTGAAGAGTTATATGGGAAACTTTACATATCTGTATTGTTCTAGACTAGGTTTATAGAGTTATATATTCTTGGACCATATTTAGTGTATATCATGATAGAGAAAATGTAAGTGATTGGTGAGAAAGTGAAGGATTCAATAAAACATAATAGGTATTGTGTTGATTAGATAAGATGTCCATAGGAGTTGGGGTCATAGATTATGTTTTTCTTTAATTATTATCTTAATTATATGTAGTGTATTTTTTTCATGGGATTAAAATTTCCCCTAGATTTGTTACACCATTTGAGGTTTTAGACCACCTTAATAGTGTGTATTATCTATTGGAAATTTATTTAGATATGGTTGAGATCTATTATGTTTTTAATTTATCATATATTAATCTATAATTTTAGGATGAATCTCGTGTTATTGACTGGGGTGTGTTGGATATTGAGAATGATGTAAGGTTTTTTGAGAACCATGTTGAAGTTTAGGATTATAATATGAATTTTTAGTTTAGTAATGTTAATATTTTGCTTCATGTATTGTGGAGGCATGGTGACATAGAGAAGTATATTTGGTAATATTAGTCATAAATTCCTTCATAGTGTCTATAAATATTTTATGATTGATTCTTGTTATGATGAAGTGTTTTACATTATGTTGATGTGATTGATTTATTGATATTTTTTATTATGTGCTATGATTGTATTTATTTTCCCTTTTTGTTATGATATTATTTTGGTGATGCAGATATTAATATTTGAGAGTTGTCTCATAAAGTGTTTGGTTTGATAGTTTTTTATTCTCTATCTTGTGTTTGGTTTTGATGCCAGAGGATATGATTCATTTGAGGGGTATATAATGAAAATAACTAGAACATACCTAGTCATTTACTTTGTCTTTTATATTTTTTAGATGTTGTAGAGTGGGTCTTGGAATAATTTTGGTAGTCAGTAGTTAACTTTTGACACTTTAAATACCAAATTGAATATTTTTGAGGAGGACCATGCTAAGGTGGTTGGATTTTTTGGTGGATTGTATAGTTGGGCCCTGAAACCCCAATTTTGGGGGTGTCATTAGTGTGGTTATTATTTAGGGGTTTTGTGGGAATTTTATAATGAGTATCCTTAGTGATTTTTAGTGAAGACTATATAGGAAATTAAGGTGTGGTAAATTCTCATTTCAAAGGTTTTTTAGCCTCTGTGAGCTAGTTAGAGGAGTTATATGATATGTTCAATTTAGGGAACTAAGGTGAAATAGTGGGGCCAATATAGTTTTTCCACAACTTTTATGGGGTGGAGTTAGGGGTTGATACATAAATTACATTTATGGTGTACACCATTTTATATTGGAGGCCAAACAAGTTTTTTAAATAGGTAAAAAAACTATGATTTATAGCGGAATAAGTCCAATTAAAATTACATAAAAATAATATCTTTTTTGACCAAGGTAACAAACATATATTTTCTGATTCACCATGCCATAGAGAGGCTCCCCAATGTATTTCTATAAGAATGAGGTTCTATTTTGAGTGACCCAGACAGACACTCTTGGGTATGGTGCTACAAAAACACTCTTTATAAACTATCTTTGATACTGAGTGAAGAGACCCAAGCTAAACCTACATGTATTTTACTTTATTTTTATAATTTAATACATATCATAATGATCACATATTCCTAAAACTCAAATATTTAGTGTCTTTAGAGATAGGATTCATAAAAATATTATTAAATTTTATTACTTATACATAAACCATAGTGATATCTATATATAGTCCTGTATATAATTTCCTAAGGATGTGTAAAAAAAGAAATATTGATATAAAACACTCAGTAATGGAAAACATATCAATGTTTCATAAAGGGTTATATCCTAATCATATGAGAAAACATGAACATGGGAGATAATTCTAATTAAAAATAATATTTAACCTTATGATAAAATCATAAAAATTGATAGAACATTGCAGATCATATCATGGGATAATAGGATGATAAAAGGTCCATCATGGAAGAATAAAACATATACTATGGCTTGCAAAAATATGAAAATAATTATAAAACAAGCAATCCTAAAATTAAAATGTTTTTTGAAATGGAAATTGTGTACTTTAATAAACATAGAAATCATAACATGGTGGATAAGGACACACTACCTATAAACCTTAGGGGATAAAGCATCCAAATCTATTTCCCTTAGTGGATAAGGTACCAAAACTTATTTCTCTTAGTGGATCAGGCATCATAACTAGTTTCCCTAATTTATCTCATGAGATATAACGTTTTGCCCAATGAATTGGAGGGTTATATAGTTCCCACCCATCACATAAGGATATACCATACATATAGGTGGCATAATAAATCAAGCATACACTATATAATTAAAACCTTATAGAAAGAAAATGGGTTTCATAAAATTTTCAAATGAGGTCACATTAAAAGAAAAAAAAGAGTTATATTGGTTGATACCAAAATTTAATTCTCCAAAAAAGATTATAAAAATAATTTAGAGGATGATCTTTAAAGTTACTCCATAATAGGTAGATCCATTGGTGGTATAGATGAAAATGGAAGTGAAATCATAAGATGGAATTTTATTAATCTTTTGTATTATGGTCGTAAAAATAAACAAATAAGTCAATTCAAAAATGAATTTCTTGGGGTAAAAATACGATAATGAAATCAATAATTTTAGAAATATTTAAAATATTTAAACCATAAAAATAATTATGGTTAAAAAAATAAATGTTAATTGGAATATAAGAAAATAAAAAAGTGGAATGAAATCCCTTTACATGTTCTTCTAAAATATTAATGTTTATTTTTAAATAAAAATTTCACCGAGCAATGTGAATAGAAATTCATTTTGGAAACCCATGAAAGAAAATGAAATGGAAGATTTATATTTATGAATAGAAATCAATATAGAAAAATAGATTCATGTAGAAAACATTAAAAAATCAAATTATTTTAACAGTTTGGTAATGACATTCAAAAATGAGTCATGGAGAAAATATTTAAATGATTCCATTTAAAACTTTTTAATTAAATTCAATAAAAGTGTAAAAATTATTTAAACAATAATTTAACTATATATAAGAACATTATTAAAATAAAATAATGAATATATACTCAGAATAATATGGATATTAGAAATGATGATCTTTATACTTAACATCATCATATTTTTATGAAGAAAGGGATTCATCAAGGAAGATTATATTGATGAGAAATTTTAAATTCCTTGCAGAGAAATATAAAATTACATATAAAATAAATAATTATCATAATATAATTTACTTATGATTTTATATATAATGAATAATGTTTATGACCTAATGAAAATTTAATTATGTAAATAAAATCCAAATAACATTAGTAATTTTTGAAACAAAAACCATAGAAATATATAACTTAATATAAAACATTAAAAATCATGAATAAATATAAGATCAAAATATAATTTGTAAAATTTTTAGTATATACTACATATAAAAGAAAATAGTTTCATAATACCAAACATGAATCAAATAAGAATATTTGGGATTAGAAACTATTACAAATTTGGTGTTGTATGAGTTTAAATAATAGGAAATGGAGATCATAATATTGAAATCATTGTTCATAATAAAAAATATGATTCAAGGAATTGAAATGGTGTTAAAGAAACACTTCACGTATCACCCATTCTTTTATCACATTTTTTCCTCCTATATAATAAATATATATTTATTAAAACATTAATACATAAGTAAGTTATAGTCTTTTTATTCATTATTATTCATAACCATTCGAATTTATTTATTAATATTTCTTAAGAAAGTATAATTACATAAAGACATGTTTTCTATTAAATTAATCAATTTCACATTTATTTCATTATTTTCATGATTTGATATTTTTTTATTTTGTAAAATTATTCAAAAAAACTTAATAACATATTAAAATAAATTTATATTAAAAACCTACACTAAATATCAATTTATGTGGTGATAAAAAAATTATTAACGACACCCTCACAGATGTATGAAACTGGTCATTATTGAGGTGTGCAAAAAGATTAGGGGAGAGGGTTTATAAATTATAAATAGATAAAATCATTATACCAAAATCAAAATAACATTTTTTTGTTACATAAATATATATATATATATAATATTTTATAAATGTTGGAAAATGTGATTTGATTGGGAGAGTAGAAATAACTAAAAGAAAAAAATTAAAGATAATAGGGTTTACATTATCATTAAATATTTCCCACTTTTATAAAGACTTGAATGAATGGGATTGAGTACCACAAAAAGATACCTAATGATACTAAGAGACTCAATAGAGGTAAATTGGTAAGATATTTGGATTTCATAATAGAATGGGAGGTGGTTTTCCAATGGAAATATGGGGTATTTATACTTATGGAGATAGGTGTTTGGGGGTAAAAATATTGATTATTTTATCATTTATGTAGTGACCTGACCCTAGTAAGCTAAAATATAGTTTATAATACAATTAAAATGTAATGATTACATGGAATCAAATATTAAAGGATCAAATAGTTTAGTAGTCTTGGTATATTATATACATACATGAGTCTTACATTAAATTTTCAATACACAAATTTCAACATAACTTTTTTATTATAACATTATTCCCTCTTACCATATCCTAGCATATCTTTCATAGTACACTCTTTGTTTTCTTGGATAAAGGAAAAAAAATAATCATGATCTCAAATACTTAGTAAGGGTCAAGTACAGTGGATGTTATCATGAATTAATAATGAAGAATCAGTATGTCAAAGTAAATAACTAAACACACAAGCCATATAATCAATAAACTGAGAAGAAAGTGCATGAATAGTATAGAAAGGTAAATAAATGAACACATATGTCATTTAATAAATAAATCAAGCATAAAATACAACTATATATTTTTATCATGGTGAAAATACTCTACATTATAACATCTGAAATAAAGGTAATTCTTAATTATCAGATGTCATGTATCTGGCACATGAAACATTATACCATCAAGACTTATTCTCCAGACAGTTTATGTTTGTGGGTAGAAACCCATATGAATATTCTTGGAAACAAACTCAAAGGATTTGTTTCCAAATAATTTTCTCTCATGAGACTTTTTATTCATCTAATGGATTACCATAACTAGTCCCCAAACCATGTATTTCATGTCCAAATAATTCCTCAGATATTAAGAAATAAATTTAAGTAATAAAAAATAAGCCTTATCATTTAATATTTGTATTGAATATGGGATATATATTTATAAATATTTCCTCAGTTAATAAAATAAATTTCAAATTAAACATATTATTTATAAATGATATTTTTTATAAATAATAACCATATTCATGATAAATTATATGCATAATTAGGGTAGATTTAATGTCCAATGATTGTAGGAATGTAAATATTTCAAGGGGACTAAAAAATGAATCAAGGAAGTGAATGTAAAAACTATACTTATAAAAATAAATAATAAACCATCTAGAGTTATAATAATGATGTTATCAATACAACATATCAAAAGTTCACTAAAAAGGGTTGTTTTTATTAATGAAATAAAATAAGTTCTTTAAAAACATTTTGGCAGAAAATATACTTTTTGTTTTGAAATTTATTTTGAAAGAAATATTAATTGAAAATAACCATTAAAAACATAAAAAATTGTAATGGGTTAAAATTCAATTGATAAATTATTTAAAAGGTTAAATAAAATTTTGAAAACATTTTTATAAAATATCGCTTTGACATAAAATAGATCTCTGGTCGAAAAGCGAAATGGTGTCAGATTTTATTACAAACATTTTATATAACATTTTAAGTAAAAATGAGTGTAAAAATGGTAATATAAATTGAAAATAATCATTAATGACCAGGGGATAAAAAATTAAAAGCTTTATTATACAATGATAAATTAATTTTTTTAATGTAAATTCAAGAATAAACATTCTCGATTAAAATGAGATTGCAGTATAAACCCTTAAATGATCCTAATTATGAATTGAAAAATAATAAATGAATATATTATGTATATAAAATATAAACCCAAATAAAATAATTGTAAATAAATCAATATATATTCAAATTCACTGTACACATAATCATAGAATATTAACAATAATGAGGAATTAATATAACCCAATGAAAATGAATTGAGTTGTAAAATTTAGTTACCACTAGGTAAACTTAAGTTAAAATACCCTTAGAAAATAATTAAAATTAAAACTAAAAATACAATGAATAATGAGGTATTAATGATATTAAATTTCAAATGGGAATTACATAAATTGTAGAAATAAAACTTGGTGCATAACATCACAATATGCCTCAATAAAATAAAATTGATACATAATCCCTACCCTTGCACTTCTCTTTGGTTGATAATTACTTAAAATCCTGTATGATTGTTCTAATAATATTACTAACTCATTAAATTACTATAATAATTTTTATAATATCATATATTTTCCTTTTATGACATTCTATCAACCATTTGTTAATAATCTTTCTTTATTTTCATTGTTTCGTGTGTTAACTGCGATGTTTTTTTAGTATGTTTTGTCTTATTAATTTATTTCCTAATACATAGAGAGTGATAAAGTTATATAAATAATTTAAAACATGATTTATATATCATATATATACAGTATATATGTATTTATTGTAATCTATAAAATTTAGAGATATGAAATGAAATACACTATTCATGGAGACGGTTGGTCATACATACACATGAATGTTGTTTCCATTTTCCTTTCATATTAAAAGAATGAAAATTAAATAGTATATATGTATATTATATTTACCTTATTATATTTTTTCATATATATAACATATTTTTATTAAAACCATCTGTTATACATTCCATGAAAATCATGAAAGAATCACATTGTTTTGAGGAGGCGGTAGTCCACACATCAACAAATGATGTTATCTTATTCCCACTAAAAGGAATGAACAATGGAATATATTATATAATAATTTAAGGAGAATAAATAAATTATAAATATAATGTATAAAAAATATAAACTATAAATCTATTATTATAACCAACCTTGAAACGTGGTAATGGTATAACGAACAACATCGGTTCTCAAGGCGGTAGTCCGCCATACACATGAATAATGATTGTGCTTCTCATTTTATGAAAGTGTATAAGATTGTAGGTAGTAAAATTATCATAAAAACAAAAAATTGTATTTAATATATTAATTTTATTATATAATAATTATATAATAAGAATTTAATGGGTTGTGAAAGAAATAAATAAAATGTGCTCGTTGAAGAATGTTACCACTTCTTCGGGTAACACCTTTTAGTATATACCAAAATCCATATTTTATTTGCTTTATGTAAAATTTGATGGTTATTTGATTAGGGGAGGAATTTTTTGAGTTTATTTCTTCAGTTTTTTTATGATCCAAATATCTTTAGATGTTGAATAAGTGGGAGGGGTTAGTACATTTTTATAGTGGATGATTGTCAGTCTTATAAATATAAAAAGTTAAACACTCAAGGGAGGTATCCCATTCATACTGAACCAAAAATAATGAAATAAATTATATAAAATAGAATATATGTCCGAAATATGGCCAAACAATGGGTTTTTGAATAATTGTTTAGGTCATTTAAAACCTTAAGATTAAATTTTTGTCCCTTTGTAAGCTCAATTTTACCATAATTTCTGTAAAAAAATTAATTTATTTCAACAATAATTTTGGTAAAAAAATAAATTTACCTTAATATACATTATAAATTACTATTTATCCAATTATCTAATTGTTTTATGAAAATTAAAAACACATAGGTAGCAAAAAATAATTTAAAATTAATCTCGCAGATGAGATGAACCAACGGGTTTCAAAATTGAAAATTTTAAAAAGCTCACTAAGTTTTTATATATAAATTAAATATAAAAATTAATTAAAATAGAATTAATTGTATTAATATATTTAAAATTTATCTAATAAAACTTCAAAATTAATTAAAAATATAATTTCACACTATAAAGAATTTATATAAAAAGTCATTTTTAAATTAAAATTCAATATTTTTTACTATTCATCAAAAAAATAAAACTACATAAAAAATACCAAAACGTAACCCTAAGATAATTTTTTAATTTATATTCAAAAAATTATAATTATTTTTTTATATAAAATATATAAAATTTACGAATTTTAGTTTTAAATTAGGTGTATCATTAAAAGGCGGAAAAAATACCTTTATAGAAATACAGATTTTTATGTGTAATATTTGGATTGTTATTATCTTGTGATTATATAATTTATTGTATGAATTTGAAAAATATATTATTGAAAATATAATTTATATACTTCATTAATATTATTCACTACCAGTATTTAATTTAATATATTTGGCTAAATTTATTTTGTGACCATAAAAAAAGTTTTCATAGAAATAGTTTCTTTTTATTATACTAGTTCTTATATTAATTTATAATCAATTGGTAACCAATGAATTCCAAAATATATTTTTATGACTTAGTTAATCCAATTCATAAATTTCAATTTACTGGTTAGGATATTATATTAAATAATAATATTTTAATAATATATTATTGTTCGGTAAACCTTAGTCTTGCGTGTAACACAAGCTATCGAACAAAGTCATTCTTGTGTGTAACACAATCTTACTCAGTATTTCATCTATTTATAGTTATATTAGAGATTAATTTTATTAAAACACATAAATTATTTAGAGTTTATAGTCCTTTCAATCCTTGGTGTTGGGTGTCATACATGCTATCGAATAAAATTTTATTCTTTTAGAATGTTTTTGGTGTTAAACTTTAGTACTAATAATTTCCATAAGTGATGATTCCAATGAATTTTTCAGTTCATTATTAAAAAATGAGGTTTATATAACATTATAATCGTTTCAAAACTATATGGAAGTGTATAATTAATTATTTAAAAGTATATAATCAAGAATAGTTTTTTATTCAAATAAAATATAACTTCACTTCCAAAACATAAAAGGTAGGTTTATAAATTCAACTTTTAATATTTAAATTTATTACATAGATCCATAAATCAATTCTAGTTCAATAATTATGTTGTATAAATTTTTAATCTATATTTATATCATTATACTGTCATAAAAGTTATGATATTTGTAAAAAATATATTTTTTACTATTTAGTAAAAAATCATCTTCTTCAGAAAAATATAAAAAATAATAATATAATATAATTTTGAGATTATAATTCAAAAACTAAATTATTTTTTATGAAATTAAAATTTTAATTTTTATAAATATAAATTTTATATAATATCATTTCATACATGAAAAAAAATTATTTAGAATAAAAACTGTTTCTTTTGTTTTGAGTGATTATATTTATTTTTATTATTATCCCTTTATTGATTATATTATAATTAATTAATTAATTACAGTTATAAAACAAATAAATTTTATGAAATTCTTATTTAAGTAAGTGTAGTTTATCTTCTAAATATGTAATTAAGAAAACATTTTTAATATAACAAACCATATACACTATGATTGAAATAGTATATCGAAGGCCATTTTACTTTTTAAAAAATTATGTTTTCAAAAAATTATAACCATTTTGTGAAAATAAGATTTTATTCATAATAGAAAACATATTCTCTAACAAAATTAATAAATATATCATTATTTTATTTTATTATAAAACATGCCATTTATATTTTTTAAAGGATATATTTGATTAATAAAATATACACATAGAATAAGATAAAATTCATTTAAAAATTAAAGTGAAATAATTTATTTAAAATTGAATGATAAAATATTATTTTAGTGTAAAAAATGATATTTTATTATTCATCATATGTTTTAAATAAAATTTTTTATGAAATTACCTTAAGTATGAAACAGTTTTGTGACTTTAGAAAATATGTATCATACTATTTAACTATTCGATAATGATGGATTAATTACTATGATGATATAAAAATAAATCTAAAAGGTAATATATTTATAAAACGACACACACACACACACACATATATATATATATATATATATGGTTTTGAACATACTAAAATATATATAATTATATATTAAAAGGGAATAAAATGGAGTTAGGACAGTGTGTAGGCTAGTAGTAGGAATTGTGCCTCTATTTCCCTTCAATTGGAGGTTTTGTAAATAACTTCACCCAAAAAGGATGATAATTTCAATGGAAATTAATTTTTTATTCTCTGAACAAGATATAATTTTACAATCTAGGTTTTAATTTTGATTCTGATATTTTTAGGATATTTTAGAATATGTTTTTGGATGTGGATTGAGGCTGGAGAGATAATTTGGATTCTCAAGTTGATTGTACAGTGAGGTCGGGAGGGTCAGTGCCCATTTTAGATATAAGTAATCCATCATGAAGAGAACCATGGAATGGATATGATCATGCTAGAGTGGAACCACTATTGGTTGCGTGTGGTTCCTGGGTGTTTGGATCTTAGTTATGTGTGCTGCCTCCGACTTGTCCTTATGGGAAATAGGGAGCACCATAGCATGGGGATCACTATAGTAGAGGGAGAAACACTATTGGTGAGTTTGGTACCCAAGAATTTATTTCCATTGTAAGTTATGGAACATGGTTTTTCTTCTTATGGAAATTGCTCAAGATAGCATGAACATGGTTATAGGTGTTTTGATAAACCACAGACAACACCACATCAGGTTGAAGACCATGATTCCTATAAAAATATTGAGGGAGGGGGATTTGTGTTGTGGAGACACACTATGGTGGTTCTGAGTTATAGGTGAGACATTTTAAATTTTAGAGGGTGTAACACCTAACTAGGAATATCTCCTAGGAAAATATAAAATTTTGTGATGTATTGGAGCTACGTGTTTCTATAGGCATGGTGCCTAGGGAGCCTCATGGTGTAAAACCAAAAAGGAAAAACATCTGTTTCAGAGGCCATCGTGAAGTGGAAAATTGAAAATTGTGTGAAAAACTATGGTTATCATTTGGGTGGTCAAAACTACATCTCATATGTCATGGTGTTCTATTGGTGTCCATTTTTACAAACTACAGATAACATCACATCATGGTTCATTCCATGGTCTGAGGGAGGAGGCATGATGGGGAATGATATAAGGGTAGGGGCTTCACCATGTTGTATATAATGTATAGGGATTTTTTTCATGTTTCATGGGATGCTAAAATTCCTATATTTTAGGAATTTTTCGTGATCGTGGTGGTATCTTGAGAGTTTGAGGTATACCAAAGGGAGATCCACTATGATGCTATGACCCATCGGGACTGCACCTAGGATGGAAGTAGGCCGAGAGAGAGACCCCAATCCAACCTCCGATAGTTTAGAGTTTGGTTAAAATAACAGAGTAGGGATAAAACTAAAATGGTATGATTTAGTATAAAGTACTTGTACGCATGCACACGCCAATGTCCACCAAATAGTGTCGAGATATAATAAGTAGTTTCCATTAGAAAGTAAACAATGCATACATAAATCTCTTGGATATATAACAAAGTATATTAAGGTAATAAAAAATTATAAGGGAAAAAATGCATTCCCTTCTATAGATATAGGGGGAAAATGATTTTAAAAAAACTAAACATAGTAATATTGGGTAGATAATGGATCAAGATCCCAATTTTTGACCACTGAACATAGTCTGTAGCACCACGTACTTCTAATCTCTATTAATACCAAGTCCACCATAGTGACCAATAGTTTTTTCCATTTTTATATAACATGACATGTGTAGAAAAATCTCATTAAGGGGTGATTATATACAAAGCTAGTAGGATGACCCAAAAAACAAAAGGGAATAAATAAAATAAAACATTAAACTCATTCAACAAGTCAAATAGGGAAAAGAAACCCAACACAAATATACTCATAAAGACACATAAACTAAAAGTGAAAGGGAATCTATATATTCACATCAAACTAATAATTATGAGACTTTATGTAGCTCTAAGAGGTCATATATATGATGCTAAGAGCCACGGGTAACCTCATAATAATTTGGTAGAGGGAACGTAGCTCTCTACTCTCCTTCATAATCAAGGGATCACTCCTCCAATGGAGGGCCCACTTCTTACCAGAATTCAATGACTAGGGAATACCACTCCATAGATAATGGAATAATTCCCTATTTATTATATTGGAGTACTGATTGTACCTATATAAAGAGTATGGGGGGCCATTTGATTCCAAAATGAATATTTTTATTATGTCCTACAGGGAATAACTACTCGTAATATTCTAATCATGAGCCCAAATCTAAATCGAAGAGAAGGATATATGCATGGTATAAGATTCTGAAAGAATAAATGGAATTTCCTACTAGGGTGCATGGAATGTATCAGTAATTTGAATCTTTTTCATGTCTCACCATTGTACATGGTGAGTAAAATCTGAAGTACATGTTGTTTGATTCGGGTGACATGGTGTGTGGGAACACTTGAGGTCTTAGTTGTGTTCCTTGATAAATATGGTATCAAGGGAAGAGTAAGGATACATGGGGTTTACTTAATGGTATACATTATATAGGCCACATGTACTAAATTATCATGTACCACTATTACAAAACTATGCTACCTGTAGCACCCTAATATTTTAAAATAACACTATATTTAATAGCATATAAATTATGCAGTACTGAGTTTAAACGAACCAAAATGTAAAATTAAAATATTATTATGAAAATGTGAACTTTATAACATAGCTACTAAATTTTGTGGTTTAAATAGAAATAAATAAATTTTAAAAATGAAACATAAATGATAAATAAAATATATTTATAAATAATTAAATAATTCTTGGAACAGTATTTACAGGCTTTGAAAATATTGTTTTCCCAAATAATGTTTTTTATTGTTTTTTTGTGAAACAATAATAATAAAAATACACTTTTTAAAAAAAAAATTTAAAAACTGAATTAAATTTGGGGAATTGTCATTTAAATGTTATCCTAGAATGAATTTTTGGGATTTTTCTGGTATGTTTTATTTTTTAATGATTAGTGAAAAATACAGTTTTTTATTCCAATATAACATTTAATTTAAATAATTTACAATGTTATTTTTTGTTCTAAAATGATTTAAAAGTAAAATTATTTATATTATGTTATTATTAATACAATTATGTATCTTGGAATTAGTTTCCTTTTTAATTTTTATGTAAAAATTTTTTATACTTAGGAAAACATTTTCTTTCAGAAAGAATTTTTCATCACATATTCTTTTTTATTTGTAAATTAAATTATAACAATTTTTCAAATTGAATTTATAAAAATATATTCAATATTTCTAATTTGAAAAATTAATATTATGTAATAATTTCAAATTAATTATTTTTTCATAATGAATAATGAAAACAGTAAAAATTAATTATCACGGTTAAGGTTAAAACAGATTTTCATAAGATTAAAATATAAGATAAGGAATAAAATAAACAAAAAATATGTCCAAAAACCTATTATATGTCCATATTTTGACCATATATCATCTAAGGTTTGAGAATGAGACATTTTTTATCGTTTTTTCAAGTTAAAATTATGGGTATAACTTTTTCTTTTCAAAACATTCAAGTGTGTCCTCTCCCCCACTTATAAAAGAGAACCCACAATCCCCTTATATTTACCCCTATAATGCCTATATATAAGAAAATATATACCCAAATACAATACTTACATCCCTCCTCACATCCTATAGTCCTTTTATCATAAATACAATCCAGGGAATATTTGTGCATAATCCTAAAGAGGTGGTTTAAGGAAGATGTATCATTCTAAACACGGTATTTTTATTTATTTATTCTTCCACCACCTTCAAATATTACTCAATAATTATGATATAATAAAATCAGTATCCCCCATATACTTATATTTTATTCTGTTAATGTAATAACTTAAATTTATCTCCTCTTTCGTCAAATGGGAAATGAAACCATCATTTTTGAGTTTGATAGACTGCCGCCTCAAGAACCGATGTAATTAATTTTCCATCATCAACTCTCACAGTTATTTATATCGATGGATTTAATATATTTATATGTGTGTGTGTGTGTGTCTGTGTCTGTGTGTGTGACTGTGTGGGATTTTCATGACATATTAATCGCTTAGTAAAAATAATAAATGAACAGCTTTCTTATTCTACCATTAAAGGGAAATGATATTGTTATTTGTGTGTGTAGCAGACAACTACCTTGCGAATTGTTGTGATTTGTTCTTTATTACCACGTCTCTTGAATGGTATAGTTAATTATATATAAATAAATAATATTATATTTATTACATTATTATCATTTTTTAAATATAAAATAACACTTACCTTATTTCCATCATGATCATTGAAAAATGGAAACATTACCCATGTATACATATGGCCCATCTTCTCCATAATTGTATCATAATTCATTTTTCATAGCCACATTTCATATTTATTTTTAAAATTATAATATACATATAAAAATGTTAATTATTTCATTATTATTATTCTATATATAATTGAAAGATGAACCATTTGACCATGGTTAACACACTGTTGTCCTCGCGAAATTATTAAATGAGAATCCTCAAAACACCTAATGTTGACATAACTGAATGTGTAATTTTATATGTCATTAAAATAAATGTATTAAATTTTTTAATTATAATGTATTAAAATTTTAAAATTTTAATAGTAAAACAAATGATTGATATATGTTTATTAAATATTAGATAAAAGGAATACATGACAAAATCTGGACTCGAGGTAAGGGTTTCATCTAAAAAATTCCTTCTTTAAGAAATATATTATTTTATTCACCTAATTTATTTTAAATTGATTATATAAAACCCATTTACATATTATATCATTAATCCTTCATAATTCATTATATTTTAAGTCACAAATTATTTACTTCATTAATGAGAGTTATGATTCAAAAGTTACCAAGTAGTAAGGGTTTATGTTTCAATCTCATTTTAATTGGTATTATTTATTCATGAATTTCTATTTAAAGAAATTATTTGATCATTGTCTAGTAAATCCCTTTACTTTTTATCTCCTCTAATTATTCATTAAATTTTTAAGTAATAGTACCATGTTCTTCTCGTTGTTACTTATAATTATTGAGGAAATGTTTTTATGAAAAGCATAATTCATTTCTCTCTTCAGTAAAAAATATTATTTCTTCTATATCCTTGTTTTATTAAAATATTTTCAAGAATATTCTTACAATTCAACAAATGTTTTATTAAATAAATATTAACCGTTTTTGGATTTTTAAAAAAATGTTTTAAGGGAATCTTTTTACTATTTTCGGAACATGGTACTTTTTAATCTTTTTAAAATAGTGTGAAAGGAATATTTTTAAACTTATATGGAATGTATGATTGTCTCTAATATGACTAGTCAATTATTTGAATCTTCCTTTATACGTTTCAATGGTTTTTTAGATAAATATTTTTCAATAATATTTTGGAAATTTTTATACACTGAATAATATATTTCAAAGTGAAAGTGTATTTTCCCCAAAAAAATATTCCATGAAATATTTTAATTAAATTTTCCTCAACTAAGACAACCATTAATTTATTACTTCTAAAATATGTATATATTTCTCTCATATTTAAACCTATATTATTCTATCTTACTTTTATTGGATAATACATGACTTATGTTTATTTATCAAATTCCTTCATTATGAAATTTACTTTTTTTATGATTTGAGGAAAGATTATGAAACCCTTTTTCTTCCCATGGGTAAATATTAAGTTAATCGTTATGATTGATTTCATTTATATGGAACACATTAATCATGAACATGTTATATTGGTTGCACCTAGATAACACTAAAATGAATTAGGTAAACTTTAGTCTCATGAGACATCATGTATGGAAATGTATGAGATTTGGGAGTAAACCTAATCCATTATGGTACTTTTTCCACCTTGTGATATTGTCTAGGATGTTAACCTTGACTCATATTTATATCATTTTATATGATTCTTCAACATTTACTATAATTTTATGATCTAATTATGTTGTGTTCTTTATTTTATAATCCCATTTTATTACCCTTGATCATTCTCTTTTATGATATCTTTTTATACCTTTGACTCAAAAATTATATTTATTTGTCATGTTTATTCCCTTATTAAGTTTTTTTGCCCACCCCTTTTGTCTATGTATTCACCAGGTTATCCCATGAAGTTTTAGAATCTCAAAAAGATTTAGGAGATCATTATGAAGAATAAAGAAAATAACATTTATTTTTTAGTCTCACATTGATGTATTATGAACCTAATATTCCAAAGACATTAGGCCTCACAGTCTTTGGTTGGTAATTAATATATATGTTTGTGTCTTGTAATAATATTTTTAAATGGTTTGGGTCACTATTGTTGGTGTCATAGGATGGTCTAGTTATTTGGGTTGATTAGGAAAAGAATAATTTAGTGAGAACACTGGGGATAAGTATAAGGATAAGACTAATTATAGGAAAAAAAATAGAATTTTGGTGAAGTATAGAGAGATTGTGTTCGAAACAAATACATCCCTATTTAGATACTACAAGTTGATGCGGATATTGTATAATTATTCCTATGGTTAATAACCCTGAAAATGGTAAATTTAATTAGTCTCAATCATCACCAAGTGAGTGAAAACAGGCCTTATTGCACACATAGTTTGATACTCTTGAGAAATATAAATTTATAAATTAATAAAATCTTGATGAACAATTATGATGGAGTTAAAAAAAATTTAAGGTTATAAACTAAATAGGAAATGTGACCATGGATAACCTAATTTAATCCTGGATACTCATATATCAGGATATACATATCATTTATAATTTATTACTTTTAGGTTTATAGGATTCCCCTTTTATATTTTAATTAATTCTCTTCATGTTTCTTTTTTTATTTTTAGTCAATAGTATGATAGAGGGGAAAGCATACTAAAAAAATGTGATGTGAAATGTAATTATTTCCCAAAAAAAGATTTTACCCTAATGGAGATGGAAGATAGACATATTATGATCATTTGAAATGATCTATCTTGAATTATGATAAATAATTGGAACACAGTGGAATTTATAAATATATCTAATTAGAGAAATATGACTTCTTATGAAATTCCAAGTGTTAAAGGTTATAATGAAAAGAAGGTTAAAATTTAAACATGTCAAATTTCAGGACCTCCTCCTCACAAAGTGTACCCCTCCTATGCTGACAATAGAAAAAGAGAGATAGTGACCCCCTGAGTCCCTCCTCTAGTAGGCATTGGGTTGTTAACTAGAAACAAGGGTATAATAAACATGTAGATGATAGGAATTTCCCTCTAACATAAACACATGAGGAAGAGATAGATAAGAAAAACACTCACCAAATCCTTCTCAGACAACAATATAAAATAAAACACAAGTTAAAAAATATAATTTCATACAAGAACAAATACAACTAAAAGGTTAATTGCAAGTACCATAATAATGTAGCTCCTGCAAAACCCCAATATAGTAGTATTCAGCCTAATATCCAACCTACTCCAACTGACTAGAAAAATATAATATATATATATATATATATTGTGAGTATAACATTATACAATGTAGGATCCTCCCAAGTGCCTCTCGTGCAAAAGTAAATAAAGATTGCCAACGTACCATGTACAACTAGTGAAACTAACTAATCCCCTAAATAGGTATATTATAAAACAATTTTTTAATTTTTATTTTATTGATAATAAATGATATAATTTTATCCAATTTTTGTAAAAGTGTTCAATTATGGAATATTTGGGATTAGATCATTCATTTGAAAATTTAATTAAAATTACTGTTTTACCCTTTTAAAATTCACTATATTAATTCAGACATAAATATTCTAATTTGATGTATTTGAACTTTTAATTTTGTAAAAAAGTTTCTAACATAATGGGGTACAATTTTTATTCAAGAAAATAGAGATAAATCATTATTTTTTGGATTAATTGTTCCATTATGTCAAATGTTGGATGGAGATGCCAGATAGGACATCACTTCAGTATTTGAGCTATAACTTATTCATTATTTCTTGTATTTAGCTGAAATTTGTAGAGAATCTATATGAACCATCTTCTCATAAATAATCTTTCTTGAAGGACATATGGTTTACATGTTTTGGTGGTGAAACAGAAGGTGGAATTTGGATTAATTTTTTTTCGGAATTTCCCCATACACACTTGAAACCTCTTAAAACCAAGACTCCACTCCACTCTAAAAATTGGTGTTTTTATTATTTGTAGGGTTTGATGTATGAATTAGGAGATTGGGAGCAGAATATAAGTGGTTCAATGACATTTAAATTCATAATTGGATGATGTAACCTATTAAGCTACGATCTCCTCCGAAATTCTATTCTATTACTCTTCTTTATTGTAATGTTATTGTTGTTTTAATAAACTCTTAGTTTCTATTACATTAATTATCTTATTTTCAATTTTCTTTTTCTATTAACCATTATCATTGGTAGAGTAATTATTCTTAGTAATTTATTTAACTATAACCATATTTACTTAATTTTTTTGAATCAATGATCTACTATAATTAACATATTATCATTTATGAATTTTTTTTAAAAAATAAAATAAACTAAGCAATAAATTGAATAATTCATGCAAAAACATGAAAGGTATAGATTTGTGTGAATTGTGATAGTGTGGCCTTAATCGGTAATGAAAACCCACATGAGACTCACTTGTAATGTTCAAATATAATCTATAAACTCAATTTATCTTAATTTTTAGAATGTATATGTTCTCTATTTTAACACTAACTGTAATCTAGTATTGTAATGGAAATCAATGCGGGGTGTAATTATTGGATGTTTCAAAGAAAACCTAGGGTTCAATTCATTTCATAATTGTGGTTAAGTTAACTCTTGTAGGGTTTGAGGGTTATAAAATTAATGAATTATAACTGTGCATATTTTAATTTTAATGATATTTACTAATACTTTAGTGATGATTTAGTTTTATAATGGTTATGCTTTTTAAAATATTTCTCTAGAAATATATTATATTTGTATTTTATTAATAAAAATTCTTTTCAAAAACAAGAACAAAAAAATACAATCTTCTTATAGAAAACATATTCTTATTATTTTATAAATATACCCCCCCCCCTCCCCACACATCCTACAATATTTGTTTGTTCCCTTCTATTTTATTTTCAAAATACCTTTAATAAGTTTTTAAATTACTTCCTCCTTTGAGTGACAACCTTGGTTATCCACTCTACTATGCCTAAGTACCCAAAAATAACCCTTCATTTGAGAGATCCCACAAAATAACCTTTTAAATCGTAATAATTCTTAGGCATTCAAGTATTTTATGCAAATAATTAGATGTATTTTTTACTTTTTTATCATTTTTTATCTTAATTATTTATTCTTCTTTATTCATTCCCCTTTCTCAATTTTGTTTTGTTTTTTATTTCTTTCCTCTCCCTTTTATTCTTTATTAGACCATCAATTGAAACTTATTATCATGATATTATGGTCTAATATTGTTTATTAATTTTATTTATATGAAGATACCATCCCAAGGTTCTCTTTGATCTATACCCCATGATTAAACGCAGCCTTAGGGATCAAATCATATAATCTTAGTCTACGAGAAGTGTCAATAATTACCCAATTGAGGAACTCCTTCACTATAAGAACATTGAAATTGAAAACACTTCTAAAACAAAAATACAATAAAAAATACATTCTAATTCCATAAAACATATTCATATTATTTTATAAACATAAACCCCTCCCCCATCCTACTATGTTGGTTTTTTCCGTTTTATTTTATTTTAAAAATATCTTTAATAAGTATTTTAATTACCTCTTCCTTTGAGAGAAGGGATTGTTCATCCACTCTACTTCACCTAAGAGCATTCCCATTATCACTTGGTGGAACTATAAAATACTGGATGTATTACTTATAACCTAAAGATGTAACTTGTTGGATTGATTTGAAAATTATTTAATTATAGAGATTTTTCCAGCATCAAGGACCACTTCATTTCGCAAAGAGATATCAGAAATCAAACAAGCCCAAGATAAGTCAATGTATGAGTATTTGGAGTGATCCAAGAAGTTCTATGTAAGCTTCCCATACCACCAAATCAATGATAAACTAATCATCCAGTACTTATATGAATGACTCACACCTATGGAGAGAATCATGGTGGATGTCATGACTAGAGGGGAATTGGTCAACAAAACACAGGTATATGCATGTGTGTTGATTGCCAATATGGTACAAAACTCCCAAAAATTTGGCGATCAATGTACACCACAAGTTAGAGGAGTATATTAGGTAAGTCCATATTTTCTTGAAATTCATTAAATTGATACCAAGTTGGAAAAATTTACTACTCTAGTGAGATAGATTGCTATAGAACAAAAGAAATCCCAACTATATTCTACAAGGCCATGTGGCATTTTCATTGAAACAGACAACCCAACTGATTGTTTCCCCCAATTACAAGAGACTGAGGACTATGTGGCAGTATTTCCAGGGAGACCATATCATCAGCAACAATAGCCACATCCCTAGAAGAAGTATGATTTCTTTGATCCAACATACAACCAAGGGTGGATGGATCAACATAACATGAGGTATGGCTCTGTACAATAGCAAAGGCCCCCTTTTCAACAAAAATTGCTGCAAACTCCACCTCACCAATAGGTTTTCCATAAACCTTAAAGGATATTTGAATCTCAAGCATAAAAAACTCAAAAAAAGTAATTCTCATCCAAAGTTACATTATAATACTAAATATCTTTTTTAAAAAATTCTTAATCAACAAAATGAGATGAAGAGTGAAGGTTCATGATTTTAGGGAGTTAAAGACACAAATGAGATAGATTTTTGTAACCCTCCATGAACTGGTAAGTAATAACTCTATAAATCTACATTCCAAACCAATTTTAATTCCCAAGGGTAATATTAGTGCCATCACATTGAGAAATGGAATGCAAACAACTAATACAATTTCATCTATAATTCCATAGGGATTTAACTCAACTCTAAATAATCCCAATTCAAGAATAACTGAAGAGCACCTTAGGAAATAGGAAAATGTAAGAAAAAGATTGATGATAATCCTTATAAACCCCTTCCATTTTGAAACAGATTTGTCAAAACTAAGAATATGGTTGAAGAGGTGATGTAAAAAGTGGTTTTGCACATATTCAGGAAAGTGGAGATAAACATCCCCCTTATTGAATCCATTAAGAAAATTCCACAGTATCCCATGTTCTTAAAAGAACTTTTCACCAATCTAATAGGTATCAAGGGAAATGAGAGGATCAATCATGTAAGGAATATTTCAACACTCATTGCACCAACTCAATAAATTCCAACAACGTGAAAGGATCTAGGGACATTCACCATCCCATTAACCATTGGGTAGTTTCACTTTTTTATGCTCTTTGTGATTTGGGAGCTTCCATAAATGTGATGTATCACTCTATATTCTCTTATTTATAGGTTGGTTAGTTGAATTCGATGAGTGTGGTGGTGAAATTTTTGAATAGAGCTATAGAATATCAAGTGGGAGTCCTTGAGGGTGTAATAGTATGGGTAAGAACATGAAACTTCCAATAGATTCCTTTTTTCTAAACATGTTGTATGATCATGTAAATTCTCATGCTCCCATTATATAAGGTAGGACCTTCCTGAAAACTATAATAAACAATCATAAATGTCCATGAGTGTGAACTTTCCATGGAGTTTGGAGATGAAGTTGTGATATTTAATTTTATGGAATCCATGAAGTACCCCTCAGAGGACCATTATGCTTTTTTGTCTCCCATTTTGAACCACAAAATAAAAACCCCAAGTAATTTTATTGTCATGTGCTTAGGAAGATTATGAGTATTCGTTTTAGTTTGATGTCTAATATCACTTCCAAACCTATTTATAATAAAAAAACTCCCTTATATTTTATTTTGAAATGGATTCATATTCTGATTTTTATCATGGTCATTCTGATTATGACATGGTTGTTGAGTACGTTGATGGATTTGATTCATTACTCTATGATTTTAATGATGTCTATTTGGGTACTGATGTTCATTGTGCACATATTTTTTCTCCCTCAATGTCTCAATCCATACATTACCCCCTACACTAGAATTCAATCCATTGCCACCAAATCTAAAATACTCATAATTATTTTGTGATGAGAGATTACCTGTTATAATTTCTAACAATATCCATTTTGAACATGAAGAAAAAAATTGAATATTTTGAGGGAGAATATTAGGTAAATCAGGTGGGTCTTGTCTTACATATTAAGTATTAGCCCCTATATTTACATGAATATGGTTCTTTTGGGGAATGAGGATGAACTGGATAGGAAACCACAAAAGAGACTGAATCCAACTCTTCTATAAGTTTATAAAACAGAAGTTAAAAATTTGCTAGAGGCATGTATAATTTATCACATTTCAGATTCCTAGTAGTTTAGTCTTATTCAGGTTGTGTTAAAGAAAATTGGGGTGACTATTGTTATGAATGATAGATAAAAGTTAGTTCTAATGAGGCTCAAAATAGTTGGTGTGTGTGTGTTGATTATAAGAAACTAAATCAATCCACATGCAAATACCATTTCCCCCACCCATTTATTTATCAAATGCTTGAGAGACTAGCTGGGAAGACACATAATTGTTTCTTGGATGGTTTTCCTAGATATATTAAGGTTTCTATAGACATAGATGATTAGGAGAAGAAAAAATTCACTTTTTCATTCAACACATTTTCTTATCATAGGTTGACATTCGGACTTTACAATGCCCCAGGTACCTTCCTGAGATTCCTAATGAGTATTTTTTTATTTTCATGAGACATGAATGGAGGTATTTATTGATTATTTTAATATGTATGGGTCTTCATTTTATGATTGTATCTCTAGTTTGGGTAAGTTGTTTAATCATTGTACTGAGAATAATATGGTCTTGAACTTTGAAAAGAGCCATTTCATGGTAGAGAATGGTATTGTCTTAGGGAATGTAGTATAAAAACATGGTATAGAGTTTGATAGATATAAGGTAAGTATTATTTTATACTTACCCTATTTTTTATGTGTGTGTGATTTTAGATCATTTCGAGGGAATTCATATTTTTATCAGTACCTAATCAAATATTTTTATTAATATATTGTGATTACTTCAAAATAATTCTGATTTTTTGTTTGATGAATCTTGCAGGACTTCCTTGATGATCTTAATTGGTGTATGACCACTCCACTGATCATACATCCCCAACGGTGGGACAATCCATTTCAACAATTGTGTGATGCGTCAAACTTCATATTTGGAGAAGTATTATCATAGAGGATATAGGGATGTTCACATGGGATTTTCTATGCTTTGAGGAAATTGGATTTAGCACAATCAAACTAAATAATCATGGAAAATGATTTTCTTGTCATTATATTTTCTATAGATAAGTTCTATTCATATTTATCGGGCTCTAAAGTTGTTGTTTTTTCTGACCATACACCTCTAAGGTACCACTTGATGAAGCCAGATGCAAAGCCTAGATTTATCCTATATATGATACTTCATCATGAATTTGATATGTAGATAAAGGATAAGAAGGGTTTATAGAACTTTTTGGTGGACTACATTAGTAGTCTTAATCACACATTAGAGGCTCACACACTAGACTAGGTACCACTTTGGAATAATTTCCTTGATGATAATTTTTATTCCATCTCAGGTATGCATACATGGAATGATGATTAAGTTAACTACCTTGTTGGCTCTAAAATTCCTTTAAATTTAAATAAATATCAAGTACAAAAGTTAAAGAGTGACTGGATATTTTATTTTTTGGATGATCCAAACCTCTCGTACATGTGTAGTGATCAAGTTGTTAAGAGGCTAGTTCTTGATCATGAGTTTGAGTTTGTTCTGCATTTCTGCAATAAACATTCATGTGGAGGAAACTTAGGACCCCAATGAATATCTAGGAAAGTCATAGACTCTGAATTATATGGGGGTAGATTATTACATGATGCTCATGTGTTTTTAATGTCATGCGCATTTTTTCAACACACTGGTACCATTTCTAAGCGACATGAGATACCCCAACAACCCATGTAATTCTACGATTTTTTTGATGTATGGGGAATCCATTTTATATATCATTTTCCTAGTTAATTTATTTTCTTGTATATTATAGTTACTATAGATTATTTGAGTAAATAGGTGGAGGATAAGTCAGCAATGAATAATTATTCGCATTTGGTAGTGGACTTTTTCAAGACACATATTTTTTGTAGGTTTGGAGTGTCAAAGGCCATCATCAGTAACCAAGGGACACACTATCTTAATCAGAATTTGGCTTCCCAATATTGAAAGTATGGGTTGACACAAAAAACTGAAACACTATACCACCCATAAAAAAATGGTCAGGCATAGGTTTCAAATGAAGAGTTGAAAAAAATTTGGATAAAACCGTAAATCCAAATATGAAGGATTTTATCAAGCACTTGGATGATGTGATGTGGGCTTATAGGATAGCATACAAGACCCCCATCGGTATGTCCCCATTCCAGATTTTTTTTGGTAAATATTTTCATCTCTCCATGGAAGTTTAACATCAAGCATATTGGGTTATAAAGAAATGAAACATGGATTTTTCCCAAGATAGAATTTAGTGGAAGATTAAAATTCAAATGATTTATGAGATTTGATTATCATCATATGAGAAATCAAGGCACTAAAACGAAATATAAAAATCATCTCATGATATAATGATCCAACAAAAGGAGTTTCATGTAGGAGAGAAAGTTCTACTCTATAGTTCATGAATGAAGCTGATTCCTAGTAAGTTGTGTTCTAGATGGTTTGGTCCATATGTTGTGTCTAATGGTTTTCCTTGTGGTGAAGTCGATAAAATATAAGAGGACACATGAATGATCATTATAGTCAATGGGAAACATTTTAATTAATACATTGAGGGAGTTCTTACCGATTCAGTTGATTTCATCACACTGCATAACCCCACCATTACTTGAAAATATCAGGTTTTTCCAAACCCTTTCTCTTTATTATTACTTTTCCAATTTAAAATTATACATTTTATGTGCATATATTGTCCCATAGGTTCACATTAAAGACAATGAAATATTTTAAGTGTGGGGGAGGGTGAAGCATTTTGGGGTAGATATTTAAGATTTTCATTTGTGTGTTTTGTGTATATTATTTGTTAAATTATTGGCAAAAAAATTCAAAAAAACCCAAAAAAACAAAAAAAACATAACATGTAACATACTCATTTAAATAAGGAATATTTGGAAAATTCATATTTTTAAAATTCATTGGTGGTATTATAATAATGATAAATATTTCATCATCAATGGATTATTTTTATCAAAATTGAATTCATCACCAATATGATTGGTTGTGTCATAATAAAAAATTTTAGTTGTTGACACCATTTTTTTGATATTTTTGTTCATGGAAAATTATTTCATTGATTTATCCACAGATATTTTCATAAAATCATGACTCTTGAGTTTTTCATAACCAATTGAATGTATATTTAGTGTAAGTGTCTATTTAAAACTTATAGCATTGTCTTTCTATACATTCGTTTCTCTTCCAATCATGCATGTTGTTGTACCAGATTAACATATTCATGTGAACCTAATATCTAAATGTTTTACACCCTCAAAAAATCAAAAAAAAATAAATAAATATATTCAATAAATGGGGGAGTGAATAAATTTACAACATGTGGGGATATTTAGTTCCAGAACTCATGGTTTGACTTATGGGAATGATTAAATGAGTGGTTTTGGAATTTTATTGAAAGTGATGCTGAATAGGTTTGATGGAATATAATAAAGTAAGAAGAGAATTTTTTTTATTGACTTAAATATATTAGATAAAGGATGTATAGACAATATTAAAATTATTGTCACACACACGTGGGTAATTAGTGGCATGGTAGACCCATGATTTATTTTTTCTCTGATTAGTGTTATTAATCTCACTGGATTTTGTTTTGACAAAATTTATGAGATAATGACTGTAAAATTTATTAATATTTAATCTTGATGGGATTATTACTCTTCTGATTTTTCCATTACATATTGGGAAACATAAATATACATATCTTGTCATAATTTTCTGGATTACATAATACGAGGTTTTTCCTAGGATTGAAAAAGGGTATGTGTGGGGGAGTTGATAAAACTTATTTTTATTGATCATTTTATTGATAATAAATGATATAATTTCCTCAAATTGTGATAAATGTGTTCATTTATGGAATATTTGGGATTAGATCATTCCTTTGAAAATTTGATGAAAATTCTTGGTTTACCTTTTTGAAATTCACTATAGTATTTCTGATATAAATTTATTAAATTGAATTATTTTAACATACAATTTTGTAAACATGTTCATCACTTAATGTAGTACAACTTTTATTCAAGGAAATGAAGCTAAATTGTTCATTTGGATGGAATTAATGGTCCATTAAATCAAAGGTTGGCTTGACATCCTATATTGGACATCACTTAAGTATTTGGGACCTAACTTCATTATTTGTGCTTGTATTGGGCACAAATTTTGAGACAATATTTAGGGGAGATTTTATTTTAAATAATCATCCAAAAAGGATATTTGTTTCATGATTTTCTTGGTAAAATAGAAAATTTAATTTGGATTGATTTATTTGTCCCAATTTTCCCATTCACACTTAAAACCTCTTAAAACCTACCCTCCCCTTCACTCTATAAATTGGTGTTTTTCCCATTTTCATGGATTGGAATGTGAATTTGTATTTTGGAATAATAATATAAGTGGTTACATACCATTTAAATTAACAATTAGAGGGGGTGATCTATAAAGCTAGGATCTCCTCCAAAATTCACTTAATTTCCACTTCTTTGGTGTAATGTTGTTAGTCTTTCAATAAACTCTTATTTTCTCTATCATTTTTTCTATTATTTTAAATTTCCATATTATCTTAATATTTATCTTTTTTCTTTAAATAAATAGTATAAACATGATTTATTTATACCCTTTCAAAGAACTTTTTCAAATGCAAAACGTTTCTACTATGAATACACTGCCCATTGAAGAGTAATTCTTCTTAGTAATTGATCTCAATATAACCATATTCACTTAATTATTTTGAATCAATGAACTATTGTAATTTACAAATTATGATTTATGAATTGTGTTTTAAAATTATAATAAACTAAGAAATCAGTTGAATAATTCAGGCAAAAACATGTGAGGTCAAGATTTGTGTGAATTATGAGAGCACGACCTTTATCCATAATACAAAACCAAATGAGATTAATTTGTAGAGTTGAAATATAATCTATAAAATCAATTCATAATCATTTATAAAATGAATATGTTCCATAATTTATCACTAACATTAATCTAGTATTATAACAAAAATAAATGTAGGGTGCTACTATTTCATTTTCTGAAGCTGTCCTAGGGTTCAATTCATTTCATCATTATGGTTAAGTTAACTCTCATATGAGTCAAGGGTTATTAAATCAAGGGATCATAATTAAGTGTATTTTAAGTTAAATTATAATTTTTAATTTTTAATTGATGAGGTATAGTTGAATAATTTTTGAATTTTAAAATATTTTTCTAAAAAAATATTCTTGTTTTGTTTTATTAATCAAATTTCATTTCAAAAACAAGATCAAAAAAAATACAATCTTCTACCATAAAACTTTTTATTATGATTTTATAAACATAAAACCACACCCCGTCCTTATATTTTTTTATTCCATTTTATTTTATTTAACAAATACATTTAATAATGTTTTAAATTACTTCCTCCAGTGAGAGATGATCATAGTCAGCCACTCTGCTGCACCTATGTACACAAAAATCACACTTAATATGAGAGGGCCCACAATATCACCTTTCAATTTACTAAGTTCTCAGCCTCACCATGTATATTCTCAATAAGTATTGCATATAAGAGAATATATTATAAAAGATAATATCAAGGGTACCCCACTACTACTTCCACACAGGTTTTTCCGCTCTTCCCCAATATTGCACATCCTGAGCATCTTTTTCCACGATGGCTAGCCCACATGCAACTGGGCGAAGCACCACAACATGTACCTCATGCAACACACCACCACATACACATAACCAAAAGTTACCAGGTAGTTTCAGGGATCCACCATATCTCACATAATGATTATCATATGTCGAGTATTTTACCTCAATCTATTATAGCCCATACACTGATTAAGGATCCCTAAGCCATCACAGCCTATACATGTTATACCTATAGTAGTCCTTATGAAACTTTATCCAGAATACATGTGTGTGAAATAACCACAAGTCATTAAATCCATCTACCCACATATATTTAGGAAAAATAATTTTTTTTGTACCATCACAAGTAACTACAATGATAAGAGAATGGGGCCAAAGGGGGTAATCACTCATCCATCCTCCCACCAAAATATTAGGGAAAATAACACCTTAGGGATTAGAATCTATGGGGTGTCAGTTTCTCCAACTTATGGGTTGGAGTATCAATTACGAACACAAAAATTATAGGATATAATAGAGCTCATAACCACACTATGGGCATAACCTCATATCTGACTCAACTACAACTAACATCTCTCGGACATCTTGCTATCACTTCTAAGACTAGATATCCTATAAGAACACGAAAATTTAAAGAGATAGAATAAATTAATTTATCCCTTTTTATCCATTTCACATTAAATTAATTAATTATTAACTATTAATTAACCATTATCATTTCCGCATCACATCACATTACCATTTCAATAAGGATTCATTCATTACAGGCATAACCAAACTGAGTCCAGGACTTCTAAAAATTCCAACCATGGAACTGCTTCCCATTGGGCTCCAAACCCATGGGTTAAATTTTTTTTAATTATTTAACCACATTACATTCCATATAACCATTTTCTCTAGGAAAAAATTCTAATCTCCCAAAACACAATTGGCTCAACACTGTGAGTATATGAACTACTCGTCGAGTATCTTACACCTATAGAAGAAGAGTAAATGCGTCTAAATATAAAGAGATAAACATGGGAAGCACATAGAATACCCCAAGAATATTTGACTCCCATTGAAAGAGAGAAACAAAAAATAGCCATCTACCTTAATAAGTGGTGGGTAAATCAGATAAACAAACAACCTGGCTATTATCCAAACAATAGATTCAATAAGAATCCATCTTTCATAACAATGGGTAAGCCTAGCCCCAACTCGTTTAGTCATCTCGGATATCCTCCCTAACATCTATTATGCATATATCAATGCATCTAACCACTCTAGGTGTTAATTCATTCTATAAAAACTAGTCCTCCATGCCCCCTCATACCACAACAAACCTCCAGGCCCAGCCATACTAGGTTCACATCACATTCGGGCCTCCCTACTTCACATACCACAACAGCCCTACAAGATCATCCATCCCAGGGACACATCATATCAAAATAAGAAGTAAAAAAATTACAACGGACTTTCTTCCCTAAATCAATTCATCCATCCTCTATACACAATGACCTCTCACAACTCCAAAACACAAGTCACAGGTCCTTTACAAGCATGCAGTAAATTCAGGCCCTAAAAAGGTATTATCTTTTATCACACAACCAGTTCTTATTCCATCTTGAATTAATGGATTCATTATCACAGGATTCAACATATAGAAACCTAAGAAACAAGCTTTCTCAAGCTATCACAAATTAATTAAATAATTAATTTAATATTACTTTAATTATTTTATTAAAAACAATCATCATGCTTCAAGTTCATTAACCAATTCAATTAAACATGCACACTTTCACAATTCGATTATCATCAAATTATAACCACAGACGGATTCATTAAACATGCCTCTTTATCTTTTATCCAATTAATTATCAATTAATTCTGGATTTACATTTTTTACCAATTTCCATCAAGAAAAACAGGATAACCCTATAAAGTTATAGATATCACACTGTCAATAAAATAAAGTGGTGAATGGTAATCACGGGACAACAACATCATCATCATGTGATCGTTATCAATAAATGAATCCCCTACCTCAAGATTTTGTTGATGTTTTTCACACAATAATAGACCATGCAACGGATCTCTGATTTCCCCTCCCACAATAACTGCAACCAACTGAGGACACTATGTGTAACACTCCAAGATTTCATAGTGTGTTATTTCATCAAAATAATAAAATAACTTTCACTACACGCAACACCGAGTTCAAGCACACCATGACTTACCAAACAAGCCGTTCAAAAGAGGTTATGAATAGTATTAACTAAATTTTAAACTTTATATAATCCTTATAATTTTAGAATCCATATTATGAGTTTCTTAGACATAATGTAAGAACAAATTCATTTTCAGTATTGCACTTTTACCAACTTTTAATAGTGATCCCTTTTTAAATACAGTATTTTAAACTTTTTGACTAAATGGGGACATCATAAAATTTAAAATGAAATATCCCATGCTTCCACGGTACGCTTTCCTTTGAATAATACAGTAGCATGTGTTGTCCGCAACTTCAAGTTCTAACACACACCACAACCAATCAAACTAGCTGTTATGAATAATAATATCTACTTTTTGAAATTATATATATTTTATATTTCAAAATGGACTTAATTTTTGGATTCGGAGTATTGAATTTATCCTAAGGTGAAATTTTTGTACTTTTCTGATAACTTTAATATTTTGATGAATAATGAAAATTATTAAATTTTAATTAAAAACAACTTTTTTAATAAAAATAATTAATGGTGATAAATTATGAACTTGAGTGGTTTTAAAGTATAATTAGAATATATTTTTACCATTTTATCCAATGGTGTTCATTATAATTAATTTCACTTCGAAATTGGACCTAAACAATTCTCAATCTTTTGATATATATTGTTTCTTAAAAACACGCAATTTGTTGTGACAGCGGGAATTAATTATAAAATTAATTAATGAAACTTATATGCTTGGAATTTTTTAAAATAGATATCATTTTTGAATTTGGAATATCAATTATAGATTAGGGTGAAATTTTTGCATTGTTCTGAAAAACCTCAATTTTTGATGAATAGTGAAACTACTAAGTGGCAGTTAAAAAAACTGATTTTTTCATAAAACTTAATTTTACCGCTTCTGTGAATGAAATTTCGAAAATCTGAGAGACACAGTTAATATCAAGAAGTAAAATGTGGTTCAATGAGATGAAAATAATTTTTGGTGAATAGTAACTTTTTACTTTTATTTACCACGGTTAAAAGTAAATAGGGTAATTAAGGGTAAAAATGATATTAATATTACCCTAAAACATGTCCTAATTATATTGTACAAGTGTATCTATACCAAAACAGCTTTAGGAATAAAATACTATCATTTGGGTCCACTTGGATTAGATTAGGACATTTATTATTATTTAATTCAAAGAAGAGTTAAAAAAGTTAAAATCAAAGTTTAATTACTAAAACATTTTTAATATAGGGTTATACATAAGATAAATTCGATTGTAAATATTCATTAGAAAGATAAAAATATTTCCTACATAATTATATTTTATTTATAATTTTTAGACTTTAAATAATTTAATTTACTTATGACACAATGATGATGCAGTAATTACCGTAATAGTGAAAAATTAAAATAATTGATATTATAAATACACAAATAAATATAATTTGAGACTTTTAAGGAATTACAAAAATTTTATAGGTTAATATGAAATTTTAGGATTGATTCATATAACTTTGTTCGAAGTAATCATTCTGTTATTATTTTTATAAAAATCAATTATTGAATAGTGTCAAAATTGACATAAAAGAGTTTTTAAAACAAATATTATATTATTAATTGATATTAAATACCTAAAAATCTAAGGTTCGTCCAAGAGACTTATATCATTATAGGTTCATCATTAATAGGCCACTGTGGGGTCTCTTGGATGTATATAGTAATTTTATTAACCATATAATATAAAAATACAAAGAGACATTGTAAAAGTGAAACTAATTAACTTAGAGTTAATACTTAATGATAAGGTTAATATAATGACCCAAACCTGTCTAAATTCTATTAGTTAAGTGTTTTTCGACCTATCCCCACCTTAACATTTAAATAATCAACTTTCGAGCCATTAGAAACCGAATATGAATTTATTAAAAATTAATATTTCTAGCTTTTCTAAAGGTGCCCCTCACCCTTCTTATAAAAGGGCACTCCTCCTTCTCATTTCTTCACACCTTCAAGGCCTTTTTGTTCGGCCAAACTCTTCCCACATACTCTCCCAACTTCCCTCACTACATCCTAGAGGCCTTAGTTTGATCAGAAAGCTAACCTAAGTAGCCCTTTTGATCAAATCAAAAGGAAGAACCCGAAGAAGATGTAATGTTTTCACCACCCCTTTTCAAGTTCCTTTCTTCTTCCACTTCTTCATTCTTTGTTATTACCATTATAAAATAATAACTCCAATATCTTATATATACTGTGATGTTATTATAAATATGTTACAACCATATTTAGTATTCTATCCACCCTTTTAATAACATGTCACCATACGTGCATACGTACGGCTTACCGTCTCCACGTCGTGGTGTAATTGTTATTCAATATTTTATTATTTGGATGGGTATAATAATGATGTGTAACTCATGTAAATAATAAATATAACATGTTAATGATTCTTTATATATGATATACCATCAATTTATATATTATTTTAATATCAAAATAATGATATTGTCGCTCGTGCGTACGTACGGACTACCGTCTCCACGAACGCGATGAGATTTATTCTCCATCGTATCCATTCAAGTGTAATTATCATTTGATGATTTAAAAATTATGTTTAAGGAATTGATATCATTCTGTATATGAATAATATACAACCTATCCATGACAAACACGGCTTATGTAACAAAACATATAGAAGAAAACGAGTAAGTTAACACCTGAAACGACGATAATTCAAAGATATTATTAACAAATCAATGTTAAAAGATCATATATGATATCATATTAATATATATGATTCTTGTATAATTTAATAACAATTATTTCACCATTATACAGGAGTTTAACCTACCCCAACCAAGGAAAAGTACAAGTTAAGGGTTATTTCGCAATCTCTTTATTATCCGAGGTTGTTTATACGTAATAATCTACCGGGATCTCTTTATCATCCACATCCATGTTTCTTAAAAATGAATTTAAAAACATTTTTAATATTTACTAGAATATGGGTTAAAGTCATTTATACCCTTGTTTGACTTTTTATAAGAGGTTTATAAAGGAATCTTTCTGTCGTTTTCCAAACAAGGTGCTTTTTAACCTTTTTGACAGAATTAAGGTAAGAATGTTTTTTTTAACTTATACGGAGGGTGCGGCTATTTTCCACCGTTATAAAACCGTCGAAGCTTCCCTTACAAGATTATAAGAATATTTTAAATGAAAATGTTTTATTTTATAAATATATGACTCTTAAATGATTTCAATATAAAATAGATATTTCTCTAGAAAGAGTTTTGATTTCATCTATGTCAACATCCTATGATGGATTTACGCTTATTTGACGTTGATTTATTATGATACAAAACTTCTATATTGTATTGAAGGTTTTGTGATATGTTTGACTGTGGATGTTCTATTTTTATACCATTCATAGTTTATGGTGAAAGTATTGACATTTCGTATGCTAGTTTTAATACGAATGTTTATGTTATGTTTAAACCTTTTCATATGGGAATGCATTGGACTTAATATGTGACGGGTGGAGCCCGCTATAGCTCCTCGATGCATCGGTAGGTCTCATAAGACAAACTAGTGTCTTGGAAAAATGCCTTGGAAAAATCTTATTTGTATTCTTGGCATGAGGCCTTGGTTATGTGGTTATGATAGTCTGGCATTACGCATTCCATCATTATGAAAGTGGTTATTGATATTGCATGTGATTATTCGATTAGTAGAATATACATGTGAATAAGTAAATGGCATTATTTAGTTTTACCTTTTCCATTCTATGTTGAAGTTCAAGTTTAAAAGGCTTTTGTTTTAGTTATATATTTCCTTAAATGTTTATGCTTATTTTTGAAAGTTTCCGCTATATTGTTATCCTTAGTGGGCATTTGAGCACACCCCTTTTCTATGTTTTATTTTTCTCAGGATGTGAAGAAGTAAGTTATGAATGACCTACAGGGATATTATGAGGGGATAATAGTGTGGACTATAGAGACATTATATTGTTGTATTAGTTTTTCACTTTATGATGTAATGTAAGACTTATGAATATATCTAGCATTTCCAAGGCTACTAAACCAATCGGTCTTTCGAGATTTGATCTTTCTTGTGATCATGCCAATGTTATGTAATAATGAACCGACTCTGGGTAACTGGGGTCGGGGCGTTACAGTTGGTATTAGCGGAAGTTTAGTACAAACCTTGGAAGCTAGATTTAGATAAACTCTGATTAGAGCACGTAGACCTAAGATGAACTTTGAGGGTTAGTATAGAAGAACTTCCTGGAATTTTGGTATTGTAGAGATTTTGTGAGTTTTCTGAGCAATACATCTCTGTCTGGATATGAGTAGGTAGAGGCGGTTCTGGCACAGATGTACCTAGGGGTAAAACTTGAAAACACCGCTTTGAGTTAGACTCGAATGGGAACTAGTGCACGACAACGGGCCTTGCTGCACTCTTGGTTACGACACTCCCGGGGGATATGCTTAGGATAATTCTCATTTTTTTACAAACCATTATTAAGGGTTTATGTGGATTTACTTCCTCAAAGGAGAAATTTTTATGATTATGGATTATATCCAAAAACTATTTAATTTATGTTATGTGTCTTACATGTTTGGGATTAGGTATTTTTATTCATAAACTAATCTAGTGTATGCCATTGTTTAGAAATGTTTCCCAGTAGAAGGAATGAGAACTCCAGCAATGCACATGATCCAAAGAGAAAGAAGGATCATATCTTCCATGGACTTTAGCCAAAATTTATAAGAGAAATAGTCTCCCATGTATTATCATCATATGAAGAAATAATATCATGTTTTGATAAGATAAGGAAACAATTAACTGAGTCCTATGGCTTTGAAGGGAAGAAAGAGAAGAAAAGGATGGAAGAGAGAACGATGGATAAAGGGAAGAGGGAAAATAAGAATTTTCCCATATGTGATAATTGTGGGAAGAAACACCTTGGAACTTATCTGAAAGGAATGGGAGTTTGTTATAAGTGTGGAGGAAAAGGTCACAAAGTACGTGACTTCAAGGGTAAGAAAATGGATTTAAATGTTCAATGCTTCATTTGCAAGGAGTTTGGACACTACGCGAACCTATGTCCCAGTCATCAGACTATGCCGCAAATGATGTTATTGGATAATAATCAAGTTATGATACTACCACAGATGAAGAGGAATGATTAGAGTTCTTATGTTGATTATGTCAATTGAGTGTTGTATCAACAATGTACTTGTTATAATAATTATGGAGTATATAAGGATTGTACTGCAGTACTATTTCATTAAGGGCTTGAGATTGTGTGGAACAAATTAAAGTGACTCAATAGCAGGTTAAATTTTTGGAAAATATATGGTTGAGAGAAATATAAACCATAATATGGTCCTGATACCAAGGTAGTGATTTTAGAATAATACATGATTGATTTGGATATATTATATTAGATATTCTTGACTACCTTGAAGCTGATTAATGATTTGTATATTCCATCATTATTGGGGTTTAAAACATTTTTGGATTGATGAAGTATATCCATCATTCTATATGGAATAAGGGAGCATGAATGTAATCAATAAGTATTATGGTAATTCAGGATGTTTTAGTGTTTTAAAAGAATACATGATGAAGGTATTCATATGCTATTAAGGGGTAAAAAGGATCTACATTAAGTTTAACTTCCTTATAAATATTGGACTGTGAGTTTGGATAGAAGTATTTTGGATAAATTCTAGTTTGAGATTAATTTTTGATTGCCATAAAAGGACAACCCAGAGGTCGGCCGGAAACCCATCGCGACCGTCAAGGCCGCGAGACTTGAACCCACAACCGAAGGGCGACAAGGGTGTATCACCTACCACTGGCCCACGAGATGTCCTGGAATAAATAATGTAGTTTTTTTAAAAGATCTGGTAGATGAATTATAAATTCGTTTATTTTGGAACCCTGTAAGAATAGTATAAATAGAATTTTTCTTTACGAGTGAAAGATGAGTTTGTGGTTGAATTTTATTAATGGATAAAACTCTAATAATAAAGTAAGTATATCACCTTATGATCTTAGCCAAACTCATAAATAAATTCCTCAACATTAAGTAAAGGAACTTAGAAAAAAATGTTGTCCTAGATGGTACCTTAAATCATCATTAATTTATGGCTTTGGGATTGTTGGCCTTTTCATAGCCATGTTCTTTACCACTCTCAATCAGATAATTGATTGTTATATTTCTCTTCCATATCCATATTTTCCTACATGGAACACTAGTATGTGTTATTTTCGGTAATCTTCATACTTTCCACTCTTTGTTTTAAATAGAGGCCTCATTAATACATTTTTCGATGTGGGATTTCAACTAAGATATTTTGAAACGTAAAAAATGTGTTATCCTAATACCTTATGTTTTGTTGAATCGATGGTATTTTAAATCATTGTAGATTTTGAATTTATGGACCTCAATTCTAAACTTGTTTGTGATTGATGACCTCAATCACTGCCTATAAATATTTACATTTTTCCTCTAATTATATGTCTCTAATTGCCACCAATGTTCTCATAATCGAGATCATAATTTGGTGGTGACACTTTCATTTCTCTTTTCCTCATATTAAGACTAAATTTTAGTAACCCAATTTCCGATGTGGGTTTTCCCACAAAGATATTTTTTATTTTTAACCTTTTATTTTCGAAGAACAATTTCAAATTGCGAGGATGCAATTTATTGATGGAGGGTAGAATGTAACACCCCAAGATTTCATAGTGTGTTATTTCTTCAAAATAATACAATAACTTTCACTACACACAACACCGAGTTCAAGCACACCATGACTTACCAAACAAGCCGTTCAAAAGAGGTTATTAATAGTATTAACTAAATTTTAAACTTTATATAATCCTTATAATTTTTGAATCCATATTATGAGTTTCTTAGACATAATGTAAGAACAAATTCATTTTCAGTATTGCACTTTTACCAACTTTTAATAGTGAACCCTTTTTAAATACAATATTTTAAACTTTTTGACTAAATGGGGACATCAAAAAATTTAAAATGAAACATCCCAAGCTTCCACGGTACGCTTTCCTTTGAATAATACAGTAGCTTGTGTTGTACGCAACTTCGAGTTCTGACACACACCACAACCAATCAAACTAGCCGTTATGAATAGTAATACCTACTTTTTGAAATTATATATATATTATATTTCAAAATGGACTTAATTTCTGGATTCATAGTATTTAATTTAGCCTAAGGTGAAATTTTGGTACTTTTCGGATAACTTTAATATTTTGATGAATAGTGAAAATTACTAAATTTTAATTAAAAACAACTTTTTTAATAAAAATAATTAATGGTGATAAATTATGAATTTGAGTGGTTTAAAAGTATAATTAGAATATATTTTTACCATTTTATCCAATTGTGTTCATTATAATTAAGGTCACTTCGAAATTGGACCTAAACAATTGTCAATCTTTTGATATATATTGTTTCTTAAAAACACGCTATTTGTTGTGACAGCGGGAATTAATTATAAAATTAATTAATGAAACTTATATGTTTGGAATTTTGTAAAATAGATATCATTTTTTAATTTGTAATATCAATTATAGCTTAGGGTGAAATTTTGGCATTGTTCTGAAAAACATCAATTTTTGATGAATAGTGAAACTACTAAGTGGTAGTTAAAAAAACTGAATTTTTCATAAAACATAATTTTACAGCTTCTGTGAATGGAATTTAGAAAATACGAGAGACACGGTTAATATGATGAAGTAAAATGTGGTTCAATGAGATGAAAATAATTTTTGGTGAATAGAAACTTTTTACTTTTATTTACCACGGTTAAAAGTAAATAGGGTAATTAAGTGTAAAAATTATATTAATATTACCCTAACACATGTCCTAATCCTATTGGACAAGTTTATCTTGAACAAAACAGCCTTAGGAATAAAATAATATCATTTGGGTCCACTTGGATTATATTAGGACATTTATTATTATTTAATTCAAAGAAGAGTTAAAAGAGTTAAAATCAAAGTTTATTTACTAAAACATTTTTAATATAGGGTTATACATAAGATAAATTCGATTGTAAATATTAATTAGAAAGCTAAATATATTTCCAACATAAGGAAATTTTATTTATAATTTTTAGACTTTAAATAATTTAATTTACTTATGACACAATGATGATGCAGTAATTACCATAGTAGTGAAAAATTAAAATAATTGATATTATAAATACACAAATAAATATAATTTGAGACTTTTTAGAAATTAAACTAATTTTATAGGTTAATATGCCATGTTAGGATTGATTCAATTAAATTTGTTTGAAGTAATAATTCTGTTATAAGTTTTACAAAAATCAATTATTGAATAGTGTGAAAATTGACATAAAAGAGTTTTTAAAACAAATATTATAATATTAATTGATATTAAATTCCTAAAAATCTAAGGATCGTCCAAGAGACTTATATCAAGATAGGTTCATCATTAATGGACCACTTGGGGGTCGCTTGGATTTATATAGTAGGTTTATTAACCATATAATATAAAAATACAATGAGACATTGTAAAAGTGAAACTAATTAACTTAGAGTTAATACTTAAAGATAAGGTTAATATAATGACCCAAACCTGTCTAAATTCTATTGGTTGCGTTTTTTGAGACCTATCCCCACCTTAAAATTTAAATAATAAACTTTGGAGCCATTACAGACAGAATATGAATTTATTATAAATTAATATTTCTAGATTTTCCAAAGGTGCCCCTCACCCCTCTTATAAATGGTCACTCCTCCTTCTCATTTCTTCACACCTTCAAAGCCTTTTGGTTCGGCCAAACTCTACCCAAATACTCTCCCAACTTCCCTCACTACAACCTAGAGGCTTTATTTTGATCAAAAATCCAACCTATGGAGCCATTTTGATCAAATCAAAAGGAAGAACCTGAAGAAGAGGTAATGTTTTCACCACCCCTTTTCAAGTTCCTTTCTTCTTCCACTTCTTATTTCTTTGTTATTAACATTATAAAATAATAAATCCAGTATCTTATATATAATGTGATGTTATTATAAATATGTTACAACCATATTCAGTATTCTATCCACCCTTTGAATAACATGTCACCATATGTGCGTACGTACGGCTTACCGTCTCCACGTCGTGGTGTAATTGTTATTCAATATTTTATTATTTGGATGGGTATAATAATGATATGTAACTCATGTAAATAATAAATATAACATGTTAATGATTATTTATATATGATATACCATATATTTATATATTATTTTAATATCAAAAGAATGATATTGTCGCTCATGCGTACGTACGGACTACCGTCTCCACGAACACGATGAGATTCATTCTCCATCGTATCCATTCAAGTGTAATTATCATTTGATGATTTAAAAATGATGTTTAAGGACTTGATATCATTCAATATATGAATAATATACAACCTATCCATGAAAAACATGGCTTATGTAACAAAACATATAAAAGAAAATGAGTAAGTTAACACCTAAAACGACGATAATTCAAAGATATTATTAACAAATCAATGTTAAAAGATCATATATGATATCATATTAATATATATGATTCTGGTATAATTTAATAACAATTATTTCACCATTATACAGGAGGTTATCCTACCCCAACCAAGGAAAAGTACAAGGTAAGGGTTATTTCGCAATCTCTTCATTATCCGAGGTTGTTTATACATAATAATCTACCGGGATCTCTTTATCATCCACATCCATGATTCTTAAAAATGAATTTCAAAACATTTTTACTATTTACTAGAATATGGGTTAAAGTCATTTATACCCTTGTTTGACTTTTTATAAGAGGTTTATAAAGGAATCTTTCCGTCTTTTTTCAAACAAGGTTCTTTTTAACCTTTTCGACAGAATTAAGGTAAAAATGTTTTTTTTTAACTTATACGGCGGGTGCGGCTATTTTCCACCGTTATAAAATCGTCGAAGCTTACCTTACAAGCTTATAAGAATATTTGAAAAGAAAATGTTTTATTTTATAAATATATGACTCTTAAATTATTTCAAAATAGAAAGAGATATTTCTCTAGAAAGAGTTTTGATTTCATCTATGTCAACATCCTTTGATGGATTTTACGCTTATTTGAAGTTGATTTATTATGATACAAGACTTCTATATTGTATTGAAGGTTTTTTGATATGTTTGACTGTGGATGTTCTATTTTTATACCATTCATAGTCTATGGTGAAAGTATTGACATTTCGTATGCTAGTTTTAATACGAATGTTTATGTTATGTTTAAACCTTTTCATATAGGAATGCATTGGACTTAATATGTGACGGGTGGAGCCCGCTATAGCCCCTCGATGCATCGGTAGGTCTCATGAGACAAACTAGTGTCTTGGCATAAGGCCTTGGCAAAATCTTATTTTTAGTCTTGGCACGAGGCCTTGGCTATGTGGTTATGATAGTCTGGCATTATGCATTCCATCATTATGAAAGTGGTTATTGATATTTCATGTGATTATTCGATTAGTAGAATATTCATGTGAATAGGTAAATGGCATTATTTCATTTTACATTTTCCATTATATGTTGAAGTTCAAGTTTAAAAGGCTTCTGTTTTAGTTATACATTGCCTTAAATGTTTATGATTATTTTTGAAAGTTTCCGCTATATTGTTATCCTTATTGGGCATTTGAGCTCACCCCTTTTCTATGTTTTATTTTTCCGAGGATGTGAATAAGTAAGTTATGAATGACCTGTAGGGATATTATGAGGGGATAATAGTGTGGACTATGGAGACATTATGTTTTTGTATTAGTTTTTCACATTGTGATGTAATGTAAGACTTATGAATATATCTAGTGTTTCCAAGGATACTAAACCAATCGGTCTTTCGAGATTTGATCTTTCTTGTGATCATGCCAATGTTATGTAATAATGCACTGACTCTGGGTAACTGGGTTCAGGGCATTACACTATGACACCACCGCACCATATAAATGAGATAAAACCCATTAGGACCATGGCTAATAAGCCACCATATCATAATGATAAGATATGAGAGGAAACGTTATTAAAACAGGGAGAAACCACTAGAAAATAGAAGAAAAAACACACCTAGTATCAAGCTAAGTCACCATAGATTGAATATGGAAAGAAAACATCAATTCCCATAGAAGTAATATCCAAAATACTGAATAGGGGACTATTGGGTCATTTGGAATGAGAGGGAGAGAAGAAGTAGCCATAGGGTTTCATAACTTGAGTAGTGGTAATGTTTTAAAACATTAAACCATCGGGGGATTACATGACATTTAACCCCCTTTCACGTTGTGTAATTCCTTGAGGGTGGTTTTTCCTAAAAAATAATCTCCTTTTGCATTTTTTTTCTTTTTCAATCCCTAAAATATAACATGACGTGAATCCCACTTCCAGACCATTAAATTATTCTACATGGTGTGAAACCCACTTTCACACCGTGAAAATTATCTAATTCATTTTCTCAACACCTTAACTCTTCAAAACTTCTACTAATCCTCCTTCAGGCTCTTCAAGCCTCAATAACACACAACGGGTCAATCCACATGTATCTATTCCCTTACATTGGATACCTATCAAAACATTCACAACCTTGAGATTCCAAAATCAATCCAGAGAGGAAACAAAAAGGGATAATCTAAAAAACCACCCCATGAGATAGATCTCAAGTTTCTCAACACCACATAAGATCACCACCTCACTAGAGGAATAGGTGAAAACCACAAAATAACCACATCTAGCTCCTAAACACTCTCTCAGGGACGATACCTCTCAAAATAGAGAAATACAATAAAAGAAAAAGAGTAATCCATTTCACAACATGGAAAGGGCTACATCCATAAAATGAACAATGTTATAAGATAAGAGGTAAACATAAAATGCTCAGGGTATTGATTTCATATCTATGACTCACATTACTAGGAAATCTTTTCCACACCATGGTGCATCCACAAGACACACACTGAGGTGATAGAACACCCATGAAACACATTATCTTCGCGGTCATGGGTCTCTATAGGACACTCCTCAAAGGTCGCACCATCATCAAAATCAATCTCACAATAATCGATGGCATGAGAGTTTTCATGAAGATAACGACAATGTTGTGACCCGTGAAAAACATTGTGTATCTAGCTCATCTACGGGGGAAGCACTTTGTGATATTCCATGGATCCAACACAATCCAACACATCAAAAGGCCCATCAACCAAGGGAGAAAGCTTACTCTCATGACCAAACCATCACTTCCCATGATGGGGAGTCACCTTTAGTAACACATAATGCCCAACATCGAACTCCATAGGTCTCATCCTATGATCGGTACAGGATTTGTGACAACCCTTCACTACCATCATCCTCTCGTGAATCACCTAAACCATCTCTTTCATATTTTTTAGCAATTCTGTCCTGATGATTGCAAACTCTTTGACCCCATTCCATCACGATAGAGAATGGAAATGTCATCCATATAAAGCATAAAATGGAACCATGACAATAGTGAAGTGAAAACTATCATTGTAAGAAAACTATACCAATGGAAAGTGTATCATCCAAGAACCTCCAAAATCATGAAAAAAATATCACAACATGTATTCAAGAATCCAGATGGTCCAATCAGTATGTGTGTCCATATACAGATGAAAATTATTTTTAAGGAATAGTTTAGAAAAAAATAATGTTGGAGAACTCTTCACACCTTGGAGGTAAAATGATGATCTCAATTGAAAATGATCATACTTGGGAATCTTTGAAGTCTCACTACCTCCTCTCTATACTTCCATGATAAAATATCCACTAAGATAAAATCTTTAATCACTATAAACTGAGCTAATTTAGTCAAACAATCCACTAACACCCATATTGCATCATATCATCCCTCATATCAAGGTAAACTGGTAAAAGTTCCATTGCTATTTCCTCCTAATTCTAATGAGTAATATCTAAAAACTGGAGAAAACTGTTGGGAACATGGTGCTCTTCTTTCACCTTCTATCAGACTAAACATTAAGACAGAAACTCTACAACCACACACTTCAAACTAGGCCCCAAAAACTGACCTTGCTTGGTTTAGTGCAACTTTTTCATGCTAGGATTTACTACCAAAGTAGAACTATGGTACTCTTTGAGAACCATATCATACATCGCCAAGGTAATGAAAAGGCTTACCTAAAACAACATTTGGTGTTGTTCATCCTCATTCCAACCATCAGGGGCCTCACCAAAAACAACCTGGTCTCTCCATACCTCCACCTCAAGATCTCCCAACTTGGATTCCTCTATATGTTACACCAGATATGACTAATCCATCATCTAAAAATGATAACATATACCCATAACTTCTCCAATATATTTGTGCAATGCTAAAACTTCTTCCATCAATCTCAATAAATCACCAAATTCATGCACTGCATCACTACGTGACTTCATACTCAACACATGAACCACAATATTCCCCTTTCCATGTGTATACGTAATCTTAAATTTGTAATCTTGTAATAACTCCATCTACCGATGCTAATTCCATTTCAAGTCAAATTGGGATGAAACATACCATGGGCTCTTATGATCGCTCAAGACCACAACGAACTTGCTGATGAGGTAATGCCACAAAACATCAGGGAAAACACTATCTCTGCCAACTTAAGATCATGGGTGGAATAGTTACACTCATGGGGATGTAACATCTGAGTCACATATGAAATGACAGATATATTCTGCATTAAAACACAACCCAACCCAAGAGGCAAGGCATCACATAAAATGTAAAAAAACTACTTCTATAGAAAAACAAAGAACTTGAGAACTAGCCAACTTATCCTTCAGATAATCTAAAGCTATTTGACATTGATCAGTCCACAAGAATTCTTAATCCTTACTAGTAAATGCTATCCTAGGAGTCACAAATAGAGATAAATCGACTGCAAACCTCCTGTAATAGCTTTCAATACCAAAGAAACTTTTTTCCTCTTTCACTTTATTTGGAGATTCCCAAGACACAACTAACTATATTTTTGATTGATCCATATCTACGCTCTATTATGATAAAAAAAATCCTTAATAAACGGTCTTCTTGAGCCCAAAAATCACACTTAAACAACTTTTCAAACAATTGCTAATGATGAAGAACTCCCAAAATAGCACACATATAATCTACATTCTCCTCCTTGGAAGCGGGTTACAAAAGGATTTCATCGATGAAAACCACCACAAAAATATCTAGGAACTGAAGGAAAACATTTTTCATTAACCCCATGAACACAGCTGGATAAGTCCTTATGCCGAATGACATCACAACAAACTTTTAATGCCAATGATGAAAACATAATGTAGTATTCGGAATATCTTCATCCTTCACTCACATATTATGATACCCCAACCAAAAATAGATCTTTGAGAACCAAATTTCACCCTTCATTTGATCAAATAAATAATCATTCCATGGAAGAGGATAGCGGTTCTTCACTGTCACTTGGTTCGAGAAACGATAATTGATACACAACCACAAACTGTTTTCATCCTTCTTTATAAACAAAACGGTTGCACCCCAAGGTGGCACACTTGGCCAAACAAAACCAAACTACAACAAAACATAGATCTATATACGTAGCTCCTGAAACTCATAAGGTGCCATTAAAGAAGGATAAATTGAGATTGGAGACACATCTAGCTATATTTTTATTCTAAACTCAATCTGTCTCCAAGGGGGTAATGCTACAACCTCATCTGGAATTATATCAATTTAATCTTATAAAATCATAGGAAATGTTGACTAATAAACCTCCAATAAACTCAGTATAAACTCATCCACCAAGGTTGACAATGATGGAACATGCCTCTGACCTATATGAGGGTCTCACTCACCATCGAACACCACAGGCTCTCCATCGGTATTGAAGAACTCAACATACCTACTGAAGAAACCCATGATATCCTACACTGAATACAACCAATCCATATAAAGGATGATGTCATATGGTTATATCCATAAATGTAGTAAATCTCCCCAAGAGAGATGATGCCCAGTACTAGCTCATACTTTCTACATAATTCAAAAAAAGTCATCTTGACCTCCTATGGGAGTAGTCAACACCAAGGGAAATGGAATCCTATCTACCTCAAGCCCCAAATCATGTACAAGGAAAGGTGATATGAAGGATTCTTTCACACTTGGATTAAAAAAATCATTCACCCAAGTAGAAAATAATCAAATGGTAACTTGAATGAAATCTGGATCACCTGGAACAGGCAATGATAAATCATGAAGCTGACCAAAACATACTCCACGGCCTCTATGAACATGATTAAGACATCCTCTATGGTCATTATCTTCTCTATGAGGATAGGGAGTGTCCTAGGGATATCCTATTCCTTCCCCATCTTCTCTTTTCAAATCCTAAACTAGAGAAACCTACTACTATTGCATTGGCTGAAATTTCCATAATGAATGAACCTGATGTGAAACAACTAGTGCATGTTGACTGCACATAAGGGTCAGGCACTCTCATCGCTGATAACCATTTACTCTGTTAGAAAAACATTCATCTGATCCATTGGAATTGGTCTAGGTGACACCACCCCCCAAAAAATGATTCATTTATGGATGGAACCTGACCCTAGCTATTAAAAAGCTCTTATGTCCTAGAAACTGGGAACCTCGAACCATAGAATAGCTTCATGAGGAATCTTGATGACTCCCCTCACATGATGATATTGTTCTAGATAATTTCAACTTGATGACCTCTACTCTCTCTAGAACCTCAAGATACACCTACAACATAAATTGGGCGACCTGGCACAATAACTATGCATAAAAATCCTCCTTGAAATGCCATTTCCTGGCCTTCTCATTGGGAAATAGTTCCATATTATAACACATGAGGTTCCTAAAACAAATTCCAAACTCTCGCACAATGGAGCTCCCTTGTCGAAGGGTAATCAGCTCCTGGTGACTGGTAGCCTTTGCGGTCAAACAATGAATCTTAGCTCTGAACTGATCTTAGAACTCCTCCCAAGATACTGCTAATTCCTCACAATACTCTTGGAATAAGAACCACCAATACCTCACTTCTCCACATAGCATCATCAAAGCCAACAACACCTAGTGATCCTTCCGAGTATGGATAGAACTGAAATCTATGTCAACCTCCTCCAACTAGTCTTCTATGAATTCATCTGAAATAGTTCCCTCATACCTCAACATACTTTGGCACTAAAACTCTCAAAGTTTCCTCCTCCAACTGTCAAATTCTCCAACCACTACCCTATAGTGATATTCTAGCGCAACCTGCTGAACATCTTATGTGTGAACCTAATGAGGAAATCTTCCTAGATTCATACCCATAAAATAATACAAAGTTTGAGTTCTTAAACCTGGAATATGGAATAATTTAACATTATTTAATTTATTTCTTTTATTCATTTTAATTTAACCTATCCCAAGGTCAACCTATTCCAACATAGGATCAAAAAATAATGATGCTTGTTCCTTTCCTAGGTCTCTACCCTACCACTAGCATCGCTTTTTTTAGTAGTCATTTTATTCTTAAAGGTCCATGCATCAGATCACATGGGGGCCTAAATACTTATGTCTCAACCAGTCTCCCATGTTTACAATGCTTGTTATCTTAGATGACACTGCTTCCCTACCAACCTAGGAAACCTCACTTATGCTTAAATCGAAACTCCATCATATCACTCAACCTAACCTTTGATACCACTTCATCATGACCCACTCACCTCAAATTTTACCCCTCCTGAGATGGAAATGGGAGAAGATAGATATTGACCCCCTAGTCCCACCTTCAGTAGTCGATGTGTTGGTGACTAGCACCAAGGGTAAAATAAACATGCAAATGGGCAGCGTCACCCTTTAAGAGAAACACATGTGGAAGAGAGAGATAAGGCAGACACCGACCAATTCCTATATAGAATTAAATATAAAATTAAACCCAAGTACACAAATGTAATTTCATTCTAGAACTAATAAAACTAAAATGGAAACTCTAAGTACCAAAAGATATTAAATACAACAACAACTGTGAATCCTAAACATCTCCTACAAAACACCAAGCTAGTAGTAACTAGCCTGATCTCTAACCTTCTCCAACTGACCTAAAAAATAGTCTATATAAATATATATAGGGTGAGTATAATAGTATTCTAAGTAGGATCCTCCCTGGATCCTCTCATAGAAATGTAATCAAAGAATGCTAAATCATAGTGAACAACAAGTGAAACTAACTAAACACCTAAAAAAGTATATTATGTTCACATCCCCACTTTGGTTACTCTAAGAAAAATCTCATTAAAAATAATGTAATATAAATAATAATATCAAGGGTACCCCACTACTACTTCCCCATTGTTTTCCCACTTTACCCTAATGTCATACATCCTGAGAATCTCTCTCTAAAAAGGCTAACCAGTATACGCCTAGGCGATGCCCAACAACATGAACCTCATGCAACACACCACCACATCCACATAATAGAAATTAATTAGGTAATTTTTGTGATCCACCATATCTCACATGACGTGTATCATATGTTCAGTATTGTACCTCAATCCATCACTGCCGATATACTGAGTAAGTGTCCTCAATCTATCATAGCTTAGACATGTTATACCTATAGTGGTCCATAAGAAACTAAATATAGAATACATGTGTGTCAAATAACCACAAACCATTACAACCCTCGACCCACATACATTGGGAAAACTAACTGTCATGTATACTATCACAAGTAATTACCAAGAGAAGAGATTAGGGACAATGTGGGTAGTCAGCCATCGATCCTCCCACCCAAATGTAGGGGAAAACACCCCACAGGGCTCAGAATCCCAAAGGTGTCATTTTACCTAACCAATAAGGTGGAGTATGGTATAGAAACACAAACATTAAATGATGTAATATGGATCACAACCATACTATGGGAATAACCTAGTCTCAGAATCCATTACAGATAATGTCTCTCGGACTCTCGGATGCCACTACTAAGACTAGATATCTTATACGAACAAAACCCTTTAAAGGAATAAATTAAATTAAATTATCCATTTTTATAATATTATCATTAATGTAATTAATTATTAACCATTAATAAACTATTATCATTTCCACATCACATTACATTACCATTTCAATAAGGATCCATGCCCTCCAGGCATAACCAAAACGATTCCATGGCATCTCAAAATTTTGACCACAGAATTAAATCATAAAAAGATCCAACCCCATGGGTTAAACATTTATTCAATTATTGTAACTCCAAAATATTTCATAGTATGATATCTCTTTAAATTAATTAAATAGCATGCACTACACGCAACACCGAGTTCATGTGTATCAAGGCCTATCAAACTAGCTATTTTAAAAGTATGTATGAAGAGTATTTACCACATTTTGAATTTTATATATATTTTATATAATTATAACATTCATGTTTTTGTTTTCTTAGACATGTTATAAGGCAAATTTCTATTTTCCAGATAAAATAGGCATTTCTCAAAAAATGTAGTTTTTTCGCCTTTTAATGGAGAACCCTTTTTAAATCCAATATTTAACACATTTATACATTCAAATTATTCAAATAAAATTATTCTTTATAATTATGAAATAAAAATTTATTTTGGATAAATTTTCGGTACTTCTGTGATAACTTTCATATTTTGATGAATTGTGAAAATACAAAATTTTAATTGAAAACAACATTTTTAATTGAAACAATTTACAGTTTTAAATTATTCATTTGAGTGGTATAAAAATATATTATATTTTTATCATTTAATATATTTTAGATAATTGTAAGTAATTTCAAATTTAAATTGAACACAAAAACAAGCCAATATTTTGATAGTTTTTACTTCTTAAAACCCGCTTTCTGGTTTTGACAATAGGAATTAATGTTAAATTAATTAACTCATCTTATAAGTTTTAAATTTGGTAAAATAGACATAATTTTTGAATTTTTAATAACAAAATGATCTTTGCGTGAATTTTTGATATTTTTATGAAAACTTTCAATTTTTTATGAATAGTTAAAAACACTGTGTTATTGTATAAAACCAAATTTTATTTAAATAAATACTTTTTTCAATTAAATTTATTTTAAAGTAAAAATAGATACATAATATCTATATTATTTCAATGTAATTAATTGGAGTCATTTTATAATAATATTAGATGTATAAAATTTTATTGAATTTTTTAATGGCTTTTTCTCCCACCTTCTAGGCACATTTGAAAATTTCCATAAAACACAATTTTACTGCTTCTGTGAATTGAATTTCAGAAATCATAGAGACATAGATAATATCATTAAGTAAAATTTGGTTCAATAGGATGAAAATAATTTTTGGTAAATAGTAACTTTTTAATTTTATTTACCACAGTCAAAAGTAAATAGGGTAATTAAAGGTATAAATTATATTATAATTACCATAACACATGTAATATTTCTATTGGATAAGGGTATTTATACCAACATAAACGTTAGGATTAAAATATGATCCTTTTGGTCCACTTTGATTGGATTTGGAAAATTATTATTATTTTATTTAAGGAAGAGTTAAAAGTATTAAAATCAAAGATTAATAACTAAACCATTTTTAATATAGGGTTATACATAATATAAATTAGACTTTATATATTCATTATAAATATAAAAATATTTCATAAATAATGGTATTTTATTTATAATTTTTAGACATTAAATAATTAAATTTATTTATGACATAATGATGATACAGTAATTACCTTATTAATGAAAGATTAAAATAATTGATATTATAAATATAACAATAAAAGTAAATTGGGATTTTTGATGAATTCCAGGAGTTTTATAGATTAATATGACATGTTATTATTTATTTAATTTGTTTTTTTATAAATAATAAAGTTTTTTTTCACTTTCATGAAAACCAAATACTAAATATAGTTCAAATTGACATAAATATGTTTTTAAAACAAATACTATATTATTAAATGGGATAATATTTATAAAAATATAAGGTTCAGCCAAAGGACATACATTATGATATATGTTTCATTAATGAAATTCTTTATATACTCTTGTCATTTCTTATTATGTTTATTAACCATATAATATAAAAATATAAGAAGCCATTGTAAAAGTTAAACTATTTAAATAAGAGTTAAATCTAAAACATAAGGTTAATATGGTGATATAAACTTATGTAAAACCTATTAGAAGAGATGATTTCGACCCATCCCCACATTATTTTCTAAATAAATAAATTTTTATCCATTATAAAAAGAATATTATTTTTTAATAAAATAATATTTCATGATTTTTCCAAAGTAACCCTCACCTCTCTTATAAAAGTGTCCTTCCCCTTCTCTCAAATAACATCTCCAAAGAAATTTGGATCGGAAAAACCTTTATCAAATATCCTCCCAACTACCCTCAAATAATTCTATACGACTTCATTTGATTATAATCTAACCTAAAGATCCCTTTTGATCAAATAAAAAGGAATCACCCGAAGAAGAGGCAATAATTTCTTCACCTCTTTAAAAGTTTTTTTCTTCTTCCACATCCTATTTCATTGTTGTTTCTATACCAAAATAATAACTCCAGTATCGTTTACATAACATTATATTATTATAAATATGGTACAATAATATTCATTATTTTATCCATCCTATGAATGAAAAATTCACCATAGGTACGTACGTACGGCTTACAGTCTCAACGTCGTGGTGTAGTTTATTATTCAACACATCGTCATTTGGATGGGTATAATAATGAGTATAATTGATTTAAATAATAAATATAACATGTTAATTATTCTTTATATATTATATAGCATCCAATTAAAAATTATTCCACCATCTATATAATGGTATTTTCGCTCGTGCGTACGTACAGATTACAGCCTCTATGAAGACGATGAGATTCATTCCCCATCATAACCATTCGAGAATAAATTTTAATTTATGATTAGAAAAAAAATTTAATAAGTTAGTATCATTCTATATATGAATAAAATACCTTCTATCCATAACAAACTTGACTTATGTAATAAAATATATAAAGTAAAATGAATCAGTTAACACTTGAAACTATGATACTACTGAAATATCATTAACAAAGCAATATTATAAGATCATATATGATATCATATTTATGTATGTGGTTCTTTTATAATTTAGTAACAATTATTTAACTATTATATAGGAGTTTATCATACCATCTTCCTGGGAAAAGTACAAGGTAAGGGTTAATTTTACAATCTCTTTATTATCCGAGGTTGTTTTTACAAAAGAATCTAATGGGACATATTTATCATCCACATCCATGTTTCTTAAAAATTTATTTCAAAACATTTTTACTAATTCCTAGAATATGGGTTAAATAAATTTATACCCTTTATTGAATTTTTATAAAATGTTATGAAATTAATATTTCTATCATTTTCCAAATAATGTACTTTATGACCTTTCTGAAAAATTAAGGTAAGAATATTTTTTAAAATTATACGGTAGGTGCAGCTATTTTCTGGAATTATAACACCTTATAATCTTCCCTTAAAAGCTTATAAAAATATTTTTAAAATAATTTTTTTTATATTTATGTGAATTTTAAAAGATTTCCAAATAGAAAGAGATATTTCTCTCAAGTAGTTTTGATTTCATCTATGTCAACATCCTTTGATAGATTTTACACTTGTTTGAAGTTGATTTATTATGATACAATCTTCCATATTATATTTAAGGTTTTGTGATATTTTTTACTGTGGATGTGTTATTTATATACCATTCATGGTTTATGGTTAAGGTATTAACATTTCGTATACTAGTTTTAAAATGAATGTTTATGTTATGTTTCAACCTTTTCATATGAGGAATGCATTGGACTTAGTAAGTGACGGGTGGAGCATGTTATAGCTCCTTGATGAATCGGTAGGTCTCATGAGACAAACTAGTGTCTTGGCATAATGCCTTGACAAAATATTATTTTTAGTCTTGGAACGAGGCCTTTAATATGTGGTTATGATGTCCAACATTATAGATTCCATCATTATGAAATTAGCTATTGATATTACATGTGATTATTTAAATAGTATAATATCCTTGAAAATATGTAAATGGTATTATTTGATTTATCTTTACTATATTATATAGATTTTTATGTTTAAAAGTCTTGTGATTTAGTCTTATACATAAGAATAAATTTTAATTCTTATTTATGATAGTTTTTGCTATATTATTATCCTTACTAAGCATCCGATCTCACCCATTTATTATATTTTATTTTCTTTTAGGATGTGAAGAAATATATTATTATTAACTTGCAGGAATATGATAAGAGATATGAGTTTGTTCAAAGGGTACAAAAATTTTTTGTTTTTCCATTTCAAAATGTAATGTAAAACTTATGTATATATCTAGTACTTCCAAGTCTACTAAACTAATCGGTTTTTTGATAATTGATCTCTTGTGATCATAAAAATGTTATATAATAATGCTCCAACTCTAGGTAACTTGGGTTAAGGCATTACAGTTGGTATTACAGGAAGTTTAGTACATACCATGGAAACTATATTTAGAAAAACTCTGATTATATCACATTATACTAAGATATACTTTGAGGAATAGTATAGAAGAACTTACTAGAATTTTCGTAATGCATAGACTTTGTGAATTTTCCATGAAATACATCCCAATCTGGATACGAGCAGGTAGAGGTGGATCTGGAACAGATGTACCTAGGAGTAAAAACTCCGACAAAGAGTTTCGGTCTTGAACTAGGGTATCCTGGTACACAATAAGGGGCCTTGTTGCACTCTTGGTTACAACACTCCCAAGGGATATGCTTAGGATAATTCACATTATCTATACAAACCATTATAATGAATTTATGAGTAAATACTTCCTCAAAGGAAACATTTTTATTATTATTCATTATATTAATAAACTTTTCAATTTACGTTAGGTATTTTAAAAGTTTGAAATTATGCATTGTGATTAATAAACTAACCTAGTATATGGCATTATTTAGAAATGGTGCCCAGTAGAAGGAATGAGAACTCTAGTAATACGCATGATCCAAATAGTAATAAGGATCATATAATTTGTGGCTATAAGATAACATTTAGAAAGGAAATAGTATCCCACATATTCTCATCATATTAATAAAGTGTATAATGTATTGATAAGATATGTAAAGAATTCTATGAGTCTTATGGCTTTGAAGGGAATCCAGAGAAGAAAAGGATAGTACAGAGAAATATGGATAAAGGGAAGAAGGGAAAGAAGGATTTTTACAATATGTAATAACTGTGGAAATAATCACCTTGGTAAATGTTTGAAGGGAATGGGAGTTTGTTATAAGTGTTGAGAAAATTTACACCAAGTACGTGATTTCAAGGGCAAGAAAAAGGTTTCAAATGTACAGTGCTTTATCTACAATTAGTTGGGACACTACGTGAATCAATGTCCCAATCATCAGAGTATACCCCAAATGATTCTATTGGATAATAATCAAGTTATGATACTACCTCAGATGAAGAATAATAATTAGGGTTAATATATTTTTATTAATGATTTATTTCATTTTAATGTTATATGAATGATGTAGTGGTTATATTAATTAAGGAAATAAATAAGGATTGTACTGTAGTACTATTTCATTGAGGATTTGAGATTATATGGAACTAAGAAATGTGACTCAACAGAAAGTTAAACATTTTGGAAAATTCATGGTTGAAGGAATGATAAACCTTAATCTGGTCCTGAAACTAAGGTATTGATTTTGGAATAAGAGATGGTTGATTTGAATAAATTATATTGGATATTCTTGACTACCTTGGAACTGATTAATGGTTTGTTTATTACATCATTGTTTTAGTATTCCAAAATTTTGGATATAAGGAATATATATAGTATTATATAGGGAATAATAGAGCATGAATGTAATTAATAATTTTTTATGGTAATTCTGTGTGTTACAATGTTTTAAGATAATACATGATAAAGGTAATAACATTTTATTATGTGGAAAAAAGAGATCTCAATTATGTTATGTTGACCTTCCTTATAAATTTTTGGACAATGAGTTTGGACACAAGTATCTTGGATTAGTATAAAGGTTGTAATAGATTATGTAGGACATTGGATACTATGGTTTAAGGTTAAAACATTTCTTAATATTTTTTTGTATTTTTATAAGAAGGACAACCCAAAGGTTGGGTGATAACCCTTCGTGTCTGGAAAGGTCACGAGACATGAACCCGCAACCGAAGGTCGACAAGGTTTCATCACCTCCCACTGACCTATGGGATATCATGGTCTTTATAATGTAGTTTTATTAAATGACATGATAAATAAATTATAAATTCATTTTTGTAAACCCCTATACGATTATGATAAATAGAATATTTTTAAGTTCTATTATCGTTTGGAGTGAAAGATAAGTTTGTAGTAGAAATTAGTTAAAGGGTGGAACTATACTTGTCAAGTGTTTATTTATTCTATGAATAAATTAATTCATAAATTTTAGAGAAAGGAACTTAAATCCAAAATTTTGTTATCATAATACCTTATGTTTTTATAAATCAATGATATTTTAATTCATCATAGACTTATGGCTTTGAGGACCTCAATTTTCTATTTATTGTTCACTTTTTTGTGATTGATGACCTCAATCACTCCCTATAAATATTTTCATTTTTACACTAATTATGTGTCTCAAATTTCTACCAATGATCTCCTATTTGAAATCCTAATTTTGTTGTTACTTTTTCATTTCATTTTCCATATTATTAAGACTAAATTTTATTAACCCTATTTCTAATATGGGTTTTCCACAAAGGTATTTTCTATTTTAAACCATTTATTTTCGAAAAACAATTTCAAATTCTGAGGACACAATTTATTAAATGAGGTTATAATGTTACAACCTAAAATTGCATAGTATGTTATCTCATTAAAGTAATTCAACAGCTTGCACTACACACAACACCAAGTTCAAGCGTAACACGACCTATCAAACTAGTTGTTTTAAAAGTATTTATGAAGAGTATTAACCACATTTCTAATTTTATATATATTATATTTAACTCAAACATTCATATTTTTTGTTTCGTAGACATGATATAAGGATAAATTCAATTTTTCAGATAAAAGATGTATTTTTCAAAAAATGCTATTTTTCCAAATTTTAATTGCGAACCCTTTTTAAATAAATTATTTGACACTTTTATAAATTAAATTTAATGAAATAAAATAATTCTTTAGAATCAAGACATAAAAATTTTGTTTGGATAAATATTTGGTACTTTTCTGATAACTTTCTTATTTTGATAAATAGTGGAAAATACTAAATTTTAATTGAAAACAAATTTTTTAATCGAAATAATTTATAGTGTTAAATTATGAATTTTATTGGTATTAAAATATATTATATTTTTGTCATTTAATATAATTTAGTTCATAGTAAGTAATTTCACATTTAAATTGGACATAAACACATGCCAATCTTTTGATAGTATTTACTTCTTAAAAACTTTCTTTCTAATTTTAACAATAGGAATTAATTTTAAATTAATTAATGAATATTCTAGGTTTTTATTTTGGTAAAATAGACACCGTTTTTGAATTTGGAATATCAAAATTATATTTGGGTGAATTTTTTGTATTTTTATGAAAACATTCAATTTTTGATGAATAGTAAAAAACACAACGTTATTGTTTAATACAGAATTTTATTTAAATAATTATTATTTTTATTCAAATTTATATTAAATTAAAAATAGTTATATAATACCTATATTAGTTCAATTTAATTCATTGGAGTCATTTTATAATAATATTAGATGTATAAAAATTTATTTAGTTTTTTAACGTCTTTTTTACCCACCTTCTAGGAACATTTTAAAATTTTCATAATGTAAATTTTCCACTTATGTGAATTAAATTTCAAAAATATGGGAAACACAGATGACCTAAGTAAGTAAAATATGGTTCAATAGGATGAAAATAATTTTTTGGTGAATAGTAACTTTTGAATTTTATTTACCACGGTTATAAGTAAATAGGGTAATTAAAGGTAAAAATGATATTATAATTACCCTAACACATGTCCAAATTCTATTGGATAAGTTTATTTCTACCTAAATAAACCTTATTAATAAAATATTATTATTTTGGTCAACTTGTATTGGATTAGGACATTTATTATTATTTTATTTAAAGAAGAGTTAAAAGTGTTAAATTCAAAGAATAATAACTAAACAATTTTTAACATAGGGTTATACATAAGATAAATTTGACTATAAATATTCATTATAAATATAAAAAATATTTAATACATAATGGTCTTTTATTTATAAATTTTAGACATTAAATAATTAAATTTATTTATGATACAATGATGATGCAGTAATTTCCTTATTAATGAAAGATTAAAATAATTGAAATTATAAATATAACAATAAATGTAAATTAAATCTTAAGATGAATTGCATGAATTTATATGGTTAATATGATAGTTTTGGAATTATTTAATGTATTTTTTCAAAGTAATCAAGTTTTTTCTCTTTCACAATAACCAAATACTAAATAGTGTGAAAATTCACATAAATGAGTTTTTAAAACAAATACTATATTATTAAATGATATAATATTCCAAAAAATCTAATGATAGGAAAAACGACTTGCATAGTTATATATATTTCATTAATTAATCACTTAGGGTTATCTTGGCATTTTATAATAAGTTTATTAACCATGTAATAAAAAAATACAAGAAGCCATTGTAAAAGTTAAACTATTTAACTAAGAGTTAAGTCTAAAAGATAAGGTTAATATAGTGACCTAGACTTGTATAAAACCTATATTTTGAGAGTATTTATACACATAATTACCTTATCCACTAAATAAATCCATTTATATCCATTATATACTGAAAATTATTTTATAATAAAAAAATATTTCAAACTTTTCCGAAAGTGACCCTCACCTCCCTTACAAAAGGATACTTCCCCTTCTCTCAAAATCACAACTCCAAATCCATTTGCATGGCCAAACTCTTCTCATATATCCTCCCAAAAATTCATAATTCATCCTATATTCCTTACATTGATCATAATCCAACCTAAGTATCCCTTTTGTTCAAATCAAAAGGAAGCACCCGAAGAAGTGGTAATAATTTCATCACCTCTTTCAATGTTCTTTTCTTCTTCCACTTCATGTTTCTTGGTTTTCTCCATTCCAAAATAATAAATAAATTAACTTATATATACTTTTATGTTATTATAAATCTGTTACAACCATATTCATTATTATATCCATCCTATTAATGAAAAAGTCACCATACGTGCGTATGTATGGCTTACCGTCTCTATGTCGTGGTGTAGTTTGTTATTCGACACTGAATCATTTGGATGTGTATAATAATTAGTATAATTGATTTAAAAAATAAATATAAAATTTTAATGATTATTTATATTTGATATACCATCCAATTACATATAATTATACCATCAATAGAATGGTATTGTCGCTCATGCGTACGTACAATTTACCGACTCCACGAATGCAATGAGATTCATTCCTCATCGTAACCATTCAAAAATAAATATCATTTTATGATTAAAAAATAATTTTTAAGAACTTATTATCATTATGTATATGAATAAAATACATCACATCCATAACAAAAATGACTTAAATAACAAAACATATAAAGTAAAACGAATCAGTTAACCCCCGAAACGATGATACTACTAAAATATCTTTAACAAAACAATATTAGAAGATCATATAGGATATCATATTTATGTATATGGTTTTTTTATAATTTAATAAAAATTATTTAACTATTATATAGGAGTTTAATTTACCCTTTACCAATGAAAAATACCAGGTAAGGGTTAATTTTACAATCTCCTTATTATCTGAGGTTGTTTTTACAAAAGTATCTATTGAGACTTCTTTATCATCCACATTCCTGTTTCCTAAAAATGTATTTCAAAACATTTTTACTATTTCCTATAATATGGTTTATATTCATTTATATCCTTGTTTGAATTTTTATAAAAAAAATTGAAGGAATCTTTTCATCATTTTCCAAACAAGGTACTTTATGACCTTTTCGAAAAATTATGGTAAGAATGTTTTTTTAACATATACTGTGGGTGAAACTATTTTTCACTGTTATAACACCTTTGAAGCTTCCTTTACAGGCTTATAAAATTATTTTCAAAATAAATGTTTTATTTTATAATTATGTGACTTTTAAATTATTTCAAAATAGAAACATATATTTCTGTCAAGTAGTTTTGATTTTATATATGTCAACTTCCTTTGATGGATTTTACACTCGTTTGAAGTTGATTTATTATGATAAAATATTCCATATTTTATGGAAGTTTTTGTGATATTATTTACTGTGGATGGGTTATTTCTATACCATTCATGGTTTATGGTTAAGGTATTAACATTTCATATGCTAGTTTTAATACGAATGTTTATGTTATGTTTCAACCTTTTCATACGAGGAATGCATTGGACATAGTGAGTGACGGGTAGATCCCGCTATAGCTCCTTAATGCATCGGTAGGTCTCATGAGACTAACTAGTGTCTTAGAACAAGGCCTTGACATAATCTTATTTCTATTCTTGGCATGAGGCCTTGACTATGTGGTTATGATTTCCAGCATTATGCATTCTATCATAATGAAAGTTGTTACTAATATTAAATGTGATTACTCGACTTGTTGAATATACATGTAAATAAATAAATGTAATTATTTGATTTATCTTTGAAATATTATGTTAATGTTTATGTTTAAAAGTATTTTGTTTTAGTCTTATAAATTTCCTTAAATGCTTATACTTATTTATGATAGTTTCTGGTATATTATTATCCTTATTAAACATATGAGAACACCCCCTTTTATGTTTTCTTTTTTCTGAGATACAAATAAGTATATTATGATTAACCTGCAAGAATAGGCTAAGAGATATGAGTGTGTTCAAAGGGGACATAATGTTTTTGTTTTTATATTTCATAATGTAATGTAAAACTTAAGTATGTATCTATTACTTCTATGTATACTAAACTAATTGGTCTTTAAGAGACTTGATATCTAGTGATCATGATAATATTATGTAATAAATCACCGAATCTGGATAACTACGTTCGGGGAATTGCACTTATTTAAATACATTACATTCCATATCATTAGGTTCTCTAGTAAAACATTATAATCTCTCCAATCACAAGGGGCTCAACATGGTGAGTAGAAGAACTACTCATTGATTCTTCTCCACCTATAGTAGGAGAGTAAACTCATCCAATAATGAGGATATAAACATTGAAATCATGTGGCATACCTCGTGCATATTTTCCTCCCATGGAAAGAGAGTAACCAGACACATCTTTCCACCTAAAGTAGTGGGAAAGGAAAGCAGATGAACCAACATCTTGTTCACCAACTAAATAAGAGATTTAAAAAGAATCCAACATTCATAATATTGGGTAAGCCTAGATTCAACCCACTATGTTGTCTATTATTTCCTCCTCAATATTCATATGCATATACCAGTTCAGCTCACCACTCCAAGCATTAACTAATATCGCAACAACCCGGCCTTCCTGACCCTCATACCACAATAGCCCTCCAAGCTCAGCCATCCCAGGATCATATCACATTCGGGCCTCCCTGCCCCACATACCACAACATCTCTCCAGGCTTATCCATCCCAGGATCAACTTAAATTACATATAGTAGGAAACAAACATAGAAATGGTATCTTTGTCCCAAAACAAGGCATCCATTCTTCACAGACAATGATCTCTCACTACTCCAAAACACAAGGAATTTGGGATTTACAAGTAAGTGGGAAAATTAGGCCCTAAAAAGGAATTATATTTTATCATAAAATGGTTATTATTCAATATTTAATTAACCAATTCATTATTATAGTTTCAAAATTCAATTAAACTAAGAAACAAGCTATCTCAATCTATCACAAATTAATTAAATAATTAATTTAACATGCCTTTAATTCTTTTATCAACAAGCATCAACATGTTCTAGGTTTATTAACCAATTCAATTAAACCTTAATACTAACTTAAATTTAATTAACATCAAATTACAATAACTACTAGAGTCATTAAATATGTCTCTTGATCTTTTATCTAATTAATTATCAATTAATTTAGAATTTACGTACTTTAACAATTTTCATCAAGAACAACATGCTAAACCAATCATCTCATATGTAGTATGTAACCCTTTTTATGCATTTTTATGTGTTTAAAGTGGTTGGGTAATATTTGAGAGATTTTTTAAGGGTTTTAGGAAGGTTTGGAAGCTTTTATAGGGGTGCATGGTTTGAGCATGTTAGTGTAACCTAAGAAACAAACTCAGAAAACTATGAAACATGAGGTTGTGGGATTAACACGGTTTATGCATAGTTCGTGTAACTATGTGAGAAATCCATGAGAAACACCCTTTGTACAGTAAAAATAGCATTATTAGCACACTGTTTGTCTAACCATGCGACCTAATTGTGTGCGTCAGGGATTTAAAAAAATGGTCACTTGGGATTTAACCTAAAACACCTCAAACATCGTCCCACTAAAACCCCACTCATTGTTTCTTATTATCAAGGGTAATTACACCTATATAACTCATTTAGGGAGAAATTAAAAGGGTTTTTAGGTGTTTTGAAGGTATTTCTTCTCAGTTAAGTCTCCTATCTTGGTTTCTTCTTGGTTTTACTTAGATCTAGTTCTCCCTATCTCTCAGTTTTCTATATATACATTTGTATCAAGTATATATAGGGTTATTGTTTCCTAAAATGATTATATTTGGGCATATTTATGTTAGTTAAATATATCTAAGGTGGTTTTGTAAAGTTTCCACCTGGATTTGTGGTGCGGTCTCTTGTTGGTCGATTTCACAGAAACCCTAAGGTAGGTGGATTCTCTATCAACTCCATTTTGATATAACTAAAAGGATTAATTCCAAATCAAATGGTTTTCTTGAAATTTATTGTTTATTTTATGGGTGAATCTTGGTTTAAACCTATCTTTTGATGATTTTGGGATTTCATGGAAATGGGTTATTCTTGCGAAAGGGGCTTTGTTTTTTCATTTTAAAATGATGATTTCAAAATCGAAGGCTTGATTTATTTATTGAAAATTGTTTATGGAAAATGGATTTCAATAAAAAAAATTGTTTTATTGGAATGGGTTTTTGCATGTAAAATATTTTATGGGAATTTCAAAAAATGGGTGATTTATTGAAGTGAATTGGCATGTTGTGAAGATTGTTGATTTTCTTATTGTTTTGGTTTGGGTAAATGATATTGGATTGCTTATTGTATTAAGTGGTTAAGAATTATTGGGAGTGATGGACAGTTCCCATGATGAACTGCCTTCAAAGGGAAGTGGGTGGAAAGTACCAATACAAGAAATATGACATGTTTGGATGAGAAGTTCCTACATCAATGGTAAACTCGAGATCGGGTGTGTGTGTGTGTGTGTGACATGGGCATGTGGTTAGTATAGGCATGTGGCCATGCAGGTTGGAATGGTTTATGGCCATGTGCAATACGTAATAACATGTTAGTTGATTTCCTTTTAATTTTCTGAGTGGGGTAAATTGGTTAGAGTAAAGATGAGTTTGGCTTATTGGTTATTTTTTAATTGTTTTATTTAATTTATATAAATAGTTTTATATATATTGTATTATATAAATTGTGCTAATGTGTTATATACACGTGGAATCTATAGGGAATTCATTTGGAAAAAACATACTGAGTATTATTACTCACCACCTGCTTTGGAACTTTGGTTCCTCTGTAGATGTTTTAGTCCAAGAAATAGGTAAAGGTAAATAATCTCATTTATTTATTGGTTCATCATGATTATTGGGTGGTATTGTGGTTCTTGGAGCATGGATCCTCACGTGGAGCTTTGGAGTTGTGTCATATCTTCTTTGGGTTTTGTTGTTTCATCTTCCGCTTGATAGTCTAATTTTAGATTATTGTGGTTTTTTTGTATTTTTCATTGGACATTATTATGAAATGGTTTGGCTTTTTGGTTTCTTCTTGGGAATGTATTATATTGGGTTACATTGTTAACATGCATCATGTACTTATGGTTGGTTATAGAATGTTTGTTTGGTTATGTTTTACTAAGGGAAAATCATTCCCTAATTTTTCTTGAAGTCCTTGTCATTTATTGATAGCCTTTGGGGCCTTAGGAATATTTCCTAAGGACAGGTTGAATATCAAAACCCCTATTAAGACAATATTAAGTGGCATGGTGTTACAAGTGGTATCAGCTTGTTCAGTCCATGACATACAAGTAAATTCATTCTTCTTTGTTCTTGACATCAATTGTTATTCTTGGTGTTTCAATTCATTATTGGTCTATTCCATGAGTTAGGATAGAAAAAAGAAATAGGATTGATATATCATGAAATTTAATGCATTAAATGATGTATCTAACCCTTTTATTCTGAACTTCAGGTTATTAGGTAGTTTGGTATATGAGTGTTTTAGAGACACTTATAGGAGAATGATCTCATTGTTTTAGGTGTATCCAATGATATGAGAATGGAAGGCATGGTAGAAATGAATTCCCATTAGGATTCATACTTAATTATGCATAATGATTTATTTTTTGATATTAATGTGTTGGTTTTTGAAAAATTTATAAATTGTTTTCAATTGTATGGTTTTGAAAAGAGAATGGTTGTGGTATTTTGGAAATGGGTCAATTTTCAAAACATGGTCGATTTTTAAAATGTGGAGTGAACATGGTAAAAAAAATCAATCATGGTTTTGATAGTGTAATGTTATTGAATTTGAAATTATAATCCTTCAGTTTATAGGGAGTGAAACTTATGGTACATGTGTTGTCATAAGAGAAATGGTATAGGGTAAACATCATAGATACCAACTAGAGGATACTATGGAAAATCTGGATTCACCTAAACCCTAGGTGAACCAATAGTCAGTAAAGATCATAGTGCAAGATTTCTAAGCTATGGAAAATTAGAATAGACCCAATTAACTGTGGATTGTGGATCACTAAGTTCAGTTTCAAAAGAATAATCCACCCATTTTTTGAGGTAATTCAGACCCAGAAAGGGAAGAAGCGCATTTGAACAGGATGAATCAAATATTTGATTTTCTGGGAACACTATCATAGTTAAAGTTGAAGTTATTAACATAAATGGTTTAATATATTACATGTAAGTGGTGGGAGTTGTTAGTCCAGGTTGGAAAAAACCCAAGGTATAGCATGGAAGGTTTTTGAAGAATTGTTTAACAAATAGTTATACACTCATACATTTAAAATACATCACACAATGGATTTCTTCATCCTAAATCTAGAGAACGTGTCATTGATTTAATATTTCACTAAGTTTATTAAATTTGTGTGTTTTCACCTGAGGTGGTGGCTAGTGCATCGTTGAAGGCGCGGATCTTTAAATTGGGATTAAGGAAATAAATTCATTCCAAAATTGTTTTTCAGTTTATAAGTGATTATAAAAAATGGTGAATAGAGAATCAGTGGCTGAAAGGGATATTTTGGGGGCTACATATGGGGAAAATATGTTGCTACCTGTGGGTAATAGTGGGAACTCTAACATCGGGATCAAGAGGAATAGGGACACGTATTTACAGGGTGGGAGTATGGCTCATAATCTGATGACAAGATAAATGAATCTTATTTAAAAGCCTCAGTATAAAATAGGATGTTTTTATTGTGGTTTTATAGGCCACATGAAGCCGAATTTTATGGAACAACCTTGGTCATGTCATAATTTCAATAATATGGGGATTCATCAGTGTTATTGTCATAATGCTCAAAGGTATAGTGTTTGTGACACACCTTAGGGGTCACTGGCATCCTATGCCTCAATGGAAAGGGTAAAACAATGTAATCCTTATCATCAGATCCAATTTAGTCATGGTGATTCAAGAAATAAAATGACTCCTCGGTAGGGGATGTTTTAGAAGGGTAATAAATAGCAGAGTGTGGTAAGAAAGAAGATGTTTGGATTAGAGTAGGTTATGGTGGATGATCATTCGGGACCATCCAAAGTGTGAGGTAAAATTCTTTTAAATTCTACCTTTATGCATGTTCTTTTATATGGGTGCTTCTCACTCTTTCATTTCCTCTCATGTTGTGCATTTTCTAGGTTTAGGTGTGAAAATGAGTCCTTTTTTTAAAACAACAAAATCCTCGGGTTCGAAGAGAGTGTTGAGCCTTTTTGTGTAGAGAATGTTGTATAGTTTTAGATGACATACATCTGATTTGGGACTTATTAGTGTTTGAGATATATGTATATGATATAATCATGGGTATGTATTAGTTGTAAATATTTAAGGCACACATCAATTGTTATGTGTGAATGGTGAGTTTTACCATTATTGATCGTTAAATATATCTTTAAAGGAGTGAAGAATGAAAAGGTGGGTCCAATAGGCTTTTTGGAACCAGTAATTGGTATGATAACATATCAGTTAACATGTTTTTTTAATCAATGGAAAAGGTAGGGAGAAGCATTTTTCTAGCATTAGTTGATCTGTTTATAGATTCCTTTCAGGAATAATTCTCAGGGTTGCCACCTGTGAGAGATGTATAGTTTATTATTGACCTCTTTCTGGGGATTAGTCTTACATAACTTCCACCATACTGAATGGAACCATCATAATTGACATAATTGAAGGTGTAGTTGGATGATTTAAAAAAAAGGTTTCATCTATCATTGCATGTCTCTATGGGAAGCACTGTTTTTTCTTGTTAAGAAGACTGATGGAACTCTTTGGCTATGTGTTGATTAAGGAAAGCTTAACCATGTTATGATAAAGAATTTATATCCACTTCCATGTATTGATGACCTCTTTGATCAGTTGAGGGGAGCTCAGTGGTTCTCCAACATTGACTTGCGATCAGGGTATCATCTGTTGTGTATATGAAAGAGGGATATTCCAAAAATAGCCTTCATATGTAGATGTGTCCATTATGAGTTTTTGGTTATTCCCTTTGGTCTTATGAATTCACCAGTGGTGTTTATGGGATTGATGAATCGGATATTTTATAGATATATGGATTCTTTTATGGTGGTATTCATTGATGATATACTAGTGTATTCAAGGACAAGGGTGGAGCATGAGAAAAACTTGGAAGTAGTGTTTGGATCTTGAGAGATCTTTCGTTGTATAATAAATTTTCCAACTGTCACTTTTGGATACCAGAATTTCATTTCCTTGGCCATGTTATTTATAATAACGTTGTTTCAGTTGATCCAGAAAAGAAAGATGTTTTTATCACATGAAAATATCCAAATAATGTCTTTGATATATAGATATTCTTTGGTTTATATAGGTATTATCAATGATTTTTTCATGAATTCTCACAATTAGCTACACCAATGACAGATTTGACAAGGAAGAATGTTCCATTTCAATGGAATAAGAAGTGTTATAAATTCTTTTATGTGCTTAAGGATCATCTTACATCAGCACCAATCATGGTCATTCCAGAACTTGGAAAGAGTATGTGGGATTTTGAGATGCATCGGGATTGGGGTTGGGATGTTTTCTTATGTAAGGGGATCATGTGGTACCATATGGATCATGACGGTTGACTTTCCATGATAAGAAATAACCAACACATGATTTAGAGTTGGTGTTAGTAGTTCATGATTTCAGAATGTGGCATCATTATCTCTTCAGTGAGAAATTCACAGTGTATAATAGTCATAAGAGTGTGAAGAATATTTTCTTATAGATAGATTTGAATTTGTCTTAAAGGATACATATATATTATCTTTAAATGTTTTACATTGACTTGATATAAACACGAGGTAAGTAAAATTCAGTAGCATATGCATTAAGTTGAAATTCATATGATCAAGTGGTGAAATAGACATTGAATCAGTGGCATTTGACATCAGTTATAGCTGACATGTGGTAGGAATGTGAAGACCAAGGTGATGTCGCCTTTTTCATTCTAGCATTGTTGTTTCTTGACATTTTTGGTTTGGTTATAGAGGAGCATATGTATAATTCAAAGTGTGTGGCAATGAGGTCAAAACTCAATTGTGGGGAGACCATTGAGAGCTACAAATTGGATGGGCATTCAGTATTGCACTTTTAGTATTAGATGTTTGTCATGGTGTCTTTTCAAGATAAACTTATCAGTGTTTATGATCATTCTATATGGGTTGTTCATCCTAGGATTCAAAATATGTATAAGGTGTTAAAAGTGAAGTTTTGGTGGGAGGGTATGAAATGGAACATGATTGAGTTTCTATCGAGATACTTAACTTATCCGCAATTCAAGGCAGAGCATCCATGACTAGAATATATGTTGCATTCTTTACCTATTCTAGTGTGGAAATGAGATCATATAGGGATGTATTTTTTAGAGTTCTACCATGAATTGTTAAGAAATATGATTCCATATGGTAAATTGCTGATCTACTCATAAAGTCAACTCATTTCATCTTAATTATTGAATACCATATAGTGGAGGATATATCCAAAATCCATATCCATTAGGTAGTAAATAGTAATGGTGTACCAATTTAGATTTTATCAAATAGAGACCTGAGGTTCATGTCTCATTTTTTTAAATCCTTGCAATAATCCCATGGGACTGAGTTGACTATGAGCATGGAATATAATCCTCAGATCGATGGTAAATCTGAGAGGACAATAAAAATGGTATAAGATATGATTTTGTCTTAAATTATTTATTTTTGTGGTTCATGGTATTAGAACATACCATTGGTGGATTTCTCTTAAAATAACATTTATCAGACCTCGATACATATGGCCCAGTTTGAGGCATTTTATGGGAGTCTATGTAATTCTCCACTATGTTGGATGGGCACATGATAGAATTTTATGGTTGGTCATATCCTTGTCCAAGATATTCTTGAGAATATTATGTTGATCATAAAGATAATGTAAATGGATCAGAGTCATTATAAATCGTATGTGGACCATTATCAATGGATGTTGTCATTCGAGGTGGGTGATCAAATGTTCTTGATAATCTCTCCAAGATTGAAACATTATTGCTTTGGGAAAAAATAAAAGTTATATCTAAGGTATATTGGTCCTTTTAAGATATATGAGAATATTGTAGAGGTGGTATATTGTTTGGATTTTCAACCTTGGTTTAGTTTGGTGCACAATTTTTTTTATGTGTCCCAATTGAAAAAGTATCATCCATATTGTGACTATGTGATTTGTTGGGATCACTTTGAGCTACAGCTGGATGGTTATTTAGTGTATGTTCCGATGTGGAATTTTGATATATAAGAGAAATTATTTTGTGGTAAAATAATTGTTTTGGTTTAGCTTTTTTGGAAACATGGTCAGATTTAAGAGGAGACATGGGAGTGGGAGAACAAGATGATCGAGCATTGGCCTAAGATTTTTCAGCAAACTGACGATTATCTACTTTCGGAGGATAGAAATTCTAATGGTGCCTAGAATCTAGTACCCCCCTATTTGAGTTATATAACCCTTTTTAGGATTTTTTTTGATGTGTTTAAAGTGGTTTGCTAATGTTTGGGGGAGTTTGGAAGGGTTTTGGGAAGGTTTGGAAGCTTTTCTTGGGGTCCATGGTTTGTGCATGATTAGTGTAAACCATGAAAAAAAACCAGGAAACCACGAAACATCAGGTAGTGTGATTAACATAGTTAGAACAATGTTTGTCTAACCATGTGAGTAACCTTAAATAACACCCTTTAGATAGTATCATTAGCAATATTAGTACACGTTTTGTCTAACCGTGTGTTGTATTAAAATGGGATTTTAAAAATGGGAAACTCGATATTTAACCTAGAACACCACAAAATCCCTCCCACTGAAACCTCACTATGTATTTCTGGTTCTCAAGGGTAAGGAGGCCTATCCCACTCATTTTGGGAGTGAATTGAAGGTTTTTCAATGTGCATTGAAGGAGTTTCTTCTATGATAAGTCTCTTCTCTTGGTTTTTTCTTGGTATTCCATAGATCCAGTTCTCCCTCTCTCTCATTTTTCTAGATATACATATTCTACATGTATATATAGGGTTTATGTTGCCTAAAATTATGAGAGTTGGTATTTTTATGTTAGGAAAAAGATATGTAAGGTGTGTTTGTGGAGTTTTCACCTAGATTTGTGGTGAGGTTTTTTTGTTGATTTCATCGAAACCCTAAGGTAGGTGGATTCTCCCTCAGCTCAATTTTTCTAGAACTCACAGGATTAATTCCAAATTAAATGCTTTTATTGAAATTGATTGTGTATTTTATGTGAGAATCTTGGTTGAAACCCATCTTTTGATGATTTGGGGATTTGTGGGGAAATGGGTTATTGTTGTGAAAGGAGATTTGTTGTTTGATTTTAAAACCACGATTTTAAAATAGATGTATTAGTTGATTTATGAAAAATAGTTTATGAAATAATGATCTCAATAAAAAAATTGTTTTATTAGAATGGGTTTTTTCATGGAAAATTGTTTATTATTGTTTCGATAAATGGTTGATTTATTGAAGTGAATTGGCATGTTGTGAAGATTATAGATTTTCTTATTGTTATAGTTTGGGTAAATGATTTTGGCTTGTTTATTTTCTTAAGTGGATAAGAATGGTAGTGAGTGATGGATAGTGGGAATTAAAAACCACCATCAAAATGAAGTGGCTATGAATTACCACTAAAAAATAGCATGGTTTTGGAAGTGAAGTTCTTTCATCAATGGTAACACCAAGCTCAAGAGTGTGTGTGTGTGTGTGTGACTTGGGAAAGTGGTTATTATAGGCATGTTTCAACAAAGGTTATAATGGTTTATGCTAATGTAAAATGTGTAATAAAATGATATTTTCCTTCCTTGTAATTGTGTTATTGGAGTGAATTACTGGGTTTAATGATGTGTTTGTCTTATTGGTAAATTTTGAACTGTTTTATTGGCTTTATATAATTTTTTTTATATAAATTGTTCTAACATGTTCTATCCTAGGGGCATGTGTAGGGATGTAATTTGGGGAAAACCTACTAAGTATTAATAATCACCCCTACTTTTGAACTTTTTTTCTTTTAAATATGTTGTATTATGGAACATAGGTAAAGGTAAAGTATCTCATTTCCTTAGTGGTTCATCATGATGCTTGGGTGGTACTGTGGTGCTTGTAGAATATAGCTTCGAATAGAGATATGGGGTTGTCTCATAGATTCATTGGGTATTTTTTCTGTATTCCACTATGTACTCTAATTTTTGATTATTTTGGTTTTATAGTATTGGTCCTTGTCCATTGTTATGAAAGGGATTAGTAATTTGGGTGATTCTTTGTAATGTAATATTTTGGTTTACACTTTTGACAAGCATCGTGTAGTTGTGGTTAGTTATGGCTTGTTTGTTTGGTTATTTTCTCCTAATGTAAAATTGTTCCCCCATTTTTCATGAATCCCTCAGCATTTATTTATAACCTGTGGAACCTTGGGAATGTCTCCTAAGGACAAGTAGCTTCTCATCTCCCCCATCAAGCCAATGTAAATAGTTGTGGAGGTACATCATATATATCATACAATCTAGAAAATTAAGAGGAAAATTGTTATTATGATACAATAGAAACATCATCATGAGATCGCTATCAATTATTTAATATACTTCAAATAATTATTAGGTCATTTCCATTGTGAAACAAGTGACTAAATCATGTTAAATATATGTTTTCATTTAAATAAATATAATAGTAATAAATACCCTACACCAAAAAAGGTTTTCAACATTCTTCACATGAGAATAGACCGTGCAATAGATCTCTAATCACCACTCCTACAAGAACTACATCCAACCGAGGACGTTGTAGCACGACTACAACAACAAAAACTAAGAAAACCCCATTAGATACATGTTTAAGCAACCACCATAGAATGGTGAGAAGATACAAGAGTAAAAAAGATCAAAATTGAGATAAACCACTTGAAAATAGAGAAAAACACACCTTGTATCAAGATAGGTCACCACATATTGAAGATGGAAGCCTAAGATCGATTCTTGTTGAAGTGATCTCCAAAATGCTAAAGTGGGGACTGTCGGGTCACCTGGGATGAGATGAAGGGAAGTACCAGTGTAAGGATTGACATCCTAAGCAGTTGGCATGTTTTAAAACATTATAGCATTGAGGGATTAAATGATGTGAAATCCCCTTTCACATCATGCAATTCCTTGAGGCTGGTTTCCATAAAACAAATCATCACCTTTCATATTTATTTTATTTTTCCAGCCCCAAAATATTATATAGTGTGAATCCCACTTTCACGTCGTGAAATTCTTATACACGACATGAAACTTAATTTCACACCGTGAAAGTTATCTTCTCCCAATTATCTGCACCTGAACTCCTCCAATGATCTTCCAAGTCTCCTCTATGCTTTGTAAGCCCCGGTAACAAAAAAAGATCAATCCATGAATATTTGTTCCCTTAAATAAAAAATGAGGAAAGTGGAACTATGGAAAATTTCATAATGGAACTAAAGGATTATTTATGTGAGGAAAATGAGGGCATAAATCAGTTAATTGTTGAAGATAAATAATGAGTCCAATTAACAATATGAAGGTAAATAAAGTTCAACATAATGAAGCATTAACATTTCAATGTCATAGATATGGGGAACATGGTAATTATCTGAGTTAATTACCTAATCAAATGATTAATTCCAAAGGTGATATTTTATGAAAATAATTTTAATGTGATTATTTAAGTGTTTATGAGTTGTTTTTAAATTCTTTTTTAACAATGGTATCATGGTTAAAAGAATCAAGAAACTTCATAGTATTTTTTATAGTATTTTTCTTTAAGGATTTTTATGACCTTGTTGATTGGTAATAATGAAATAAATATGTTTATTTAATGGTAAGGTGATATTTTATGGAAAACACATGATTTAGGAAAATATAATCTTTTTTATGTGTTTTATGTTTAGGTAGTTATAGTCAATTAAAATTATTTGATCTTTTGGAAAAGGTTGAGTAGGATAGAAAACCATAATGTTTAAAAAATTGATATGGTTACTAATGTAATTTTTATGATGTTCATCCTATATTGATAATGTTATAGGATCAAGGTGAATTTTGAATATGACTATCTCATTTATTTTTCCATAGTTTTAGGAAAAGGATAAATGCAATCTCAATGATAACCCTTCACATCTGGTAAGGCCATAGGGCTTAAACCCATAACTAAAGGGTAGAAAGGGTGCAGTGCCTACCACTATCCTATGTGATATAACAGTTATTTTCACATTGATTTTACTTAATAAATTTGAATGATATATAATATAATGATTTTGGGAAACATATTTTAGGATAAAATATATTAAAAAAATTATTTTGAGTTGATTAAGGATATTTTTTGAAAGGTTTTATTTTAATGAGGTATATATAACCCTTAGGTATAAAATTTGATTTAACATGAAGTATTATTGAGGACTAATTCAATTAAATCTTTGAATTTTGACGTTATTTTGGATATAGTGTTATTTAGTTATAGAATAATTTAAGTTGAACTTTGGATTTGGAAATTAATATGAAGGTGTATTTGTTTTGGGAATTATATTACCATGTGATAACCATATATAGTTTTGGTTAATTTTTGTAAGTAATATTAATATCTTGATATCATTTTTTGGGATCATGTGATCCATTATAATTTAATTTTAGTGCTTTAGGAATGAAAAAATAATTTTGATTACTCATTATTTAGAGAAAAAGATTAGGTTATGGTGAAAAATGAACAAAAGATGAAATTATACTTTCATGTAAGTATATTTACTTATGTTCTCATTCTATATGGTAAAAGTATCCTTTGGCGTTAGTAAAAGGAACTTGAAATAAAAATGTTATTATTTTTCAATAAATCAATGTTATCTTATCTCTTAAAAAATTTATATTATTATATTTTAAATGGATCTTATTTATAAATGTATTTTTTCACTTCGGAATAATGTAATCCTATTAAAAAATCTAGTTAAGTAATGACCTTAATTTTTAATTTTTTCCTCTTTTTGAGAGGAGGTATTATTAACACTTTTATGATGTGTGTTTTCCAGAAAGTAATTTTTGAATATCAAACCCCTTATTACTAAGAAGAAGTTAAAATATTTAGGATGAAGTTTATTTAAAGTGGTATATTATAACACCTCAAATTTGTAAAATAACACTATGTTCAATAGAATATAAAACATGCAACAATGAGTTTAAAAGAGTCGTGATATACTATTAAAATATTATTATTTATAACTTAATGTTGTAAACTAGCTATTAAATTTGGTCGTATGAATAAGAATAAAAACATTTTTAAAATTAATAATGTAATATAAACAAAATATATTGATAAATAAGTATGTAATTCATGGTAAAGTTTTTATAGGCTTTGAAAATTCCTTTTTCTCAAAAAATGTTTTTTATTGCTTTTGAGGAAAAAAAATAATAAAATTAATTATTTTTGCTATTAAATTTTTATTTAAAAAATTAACAAAATTATTGGAATCAAAATTTAAAAATTATTTTAGCTTTAAATTTTGGTATTTTTCTAAGAAGCTTGATTTTTTAATGAATAGTAAAAAATATTGGTTTTTATTGAAAACTACATTTTCATTTGAATAATTTACTATTTTATTTATTTTTATATGATTTAAAATTAAAATTAGTTATGTTATGTTATTATTAATTCAATTTAGTTTATTTTAATCAATTTTATGTCGAAATTTTGTATAATAACTTTTTATACTTATGAAAACATTTTCTATAAAAAACTGTTTTTCATCGTGACAGTGGGTTTAATTTAAAATTAAATTATTTCATTTTTTTAAAATTGAATTTGGAAATATAAATTAAGTATTTTTAATAATAATAATTAACATTATAAAATAATTTTAACATATTTATTTTCATAATTAGCACTTAAAATAATAAAAATTAATTACTCTGGTTAAGGTCAAAACGAGTTTATCGGGGGTTAAACAAAAAAGATAAGGGTTAAAATGACCTAAAACATGTAGTAATACTATTTTATGTCCATATTTAAACAATATATCCTCTAGTTTTTTATAATTATCTTTTATTGAGTCTTGTTTAATGTGTAAAACATGGGTATAACATTTTTCTTACAAAAATTCCAAGTGTGACTCCTCCCCCAATTATAAAAGGTTACCCTATCTCCCATACTCTTTACACCTATAAAGACTTTTGTTTCAATTAATAAATTCCCAAATACCTTAATTACTTCCCTACCCACGTCCTAGATTCATTTTAATTATCATAAATTCCATATATATCGGATTTAGGTATAATCCTAAAGAGGCGGTTTGAGGAAGTGGTATTATTCTTAACTTAGAATGAATACTTTATTTATTATTAAACCTTCTTAAAATATTAATCAAACATTTTTATATAATATAATAATATATTCTTATATACTATGATTTTATATTGTTAATTTTATAACTTAAATCCATCTCATCTTCCATCATATGGGAAATGAAACCATCGTTCGTCCATACGGTGGACTACCACCTCAGGAACCAATGTAATTATTTTCCCATAATTTCCAATAATAGATATTAATGATAATGGATTTAATATTTATATATTATATTAATGAAATATTAATTATTATATAATATTAATATACCATATACATTCTTACCTTACCATCCATGGGAAAATGATAATGTCATTCGTGTGTACGGTGGACTACCACCTCATGATGCGATGTGATTCATTTTTCTATTACTAGATCAGATGGATAGTATATGTATGTTTTTTTAAATAATATATATAGTATATATATTATATTATTATAATTATGTAAATGAAAAACAACACTAAAATTTTTTCCATTATGATCATTGAAAAATGTAAATGATACCCATGCGTATGTACAGCCATTCATCTCCATGAATGTAATGAAATTCATTTTTCATAACCATAATTAATGTGTTTTTAAGTATAATTTATGTAAAAAATTTATAATTATTTCTGGATTATTATTTTTGATATGATGTAATAATTACACATTTGACCATTATCAACACACTAATTTTGCTTTGAAATAATGAACTGAGCATCCTCAAAAGACGTGTTGTGGACATAACTAAATAACTAATTAAATAATTTTTTAAATTAAATAAATTAAATTTTATATTTATAAGGGATTAAACCAAGAAAATTTAATTAATAAAACAAATTATTTATATAATTTTATTATATAGGTCATAATATATATACACAACAAATTCTAAACTCGAGGTAAGAGTTTCATCTCAAAACATCCTTCTTTGAGTCACATGTTATTTTCTACACCAATGTTATTTTAAATAGAGTATATATTTTCCATTTAAATATTATTTAGTTAATTATTTATAATTAATTATTTTTTAATTTATAATTAAATTACTACATTTATGGTATTTATAATTCAAAAGTTACCCAGCGGTAAGTTTTTATGATTCGATATCATTTTAATCGATATTGTTTATGATTGAATTAATGTTGTAGGTAATTATTGAATGATTATATAAAAAAACAATTTAATTTTATTATCCTATGTTTATTCGTGAAATTTTCATGTAATTTTACCATTTTATTTCTATTTTAGTTAAAAATATTGATAAAATGTTTTTAGGAAAAGTTGAATTCATTTCTCTCTTCGGTTGACAATAATTTTTCTTCTATATCGATATTTTTTAAAAATATCTAAAATATTTTTAAAATTATATAATTTATTTATTAAAAAATTTACCCATTTTTTACTTTTTATAAAATGGTTTTAAGGTAATCTTATTTTCATTTTTTGATTGAGTTACTTTTTAATATTTTTACAATTGTGTAAAATGAGTGTTTTTTAACATATACAGCTTGTATAGAATTACTTACTATCAAAACCAATAAATTATTTGAATATTTATTTATATTTTTTGATATTTTTTTAAAATAAATTTTTTTATAATATTTTTTAAATTTTTAGACATTTCATAAGTGATTTCAAAGTGAAAAAGGTATTTTCCTCAAGAAAAAATGCATATGATATTTTAAATAAATTATCATCAATGACGAAAACATTTGATGTTATGGATTGATTTTAAATTATATATATATATATATCTTATATATGCCTAGATTAGTCACCCTTACTTGTATGGAGAAATATATGCCTTTTCATACTATAAGTTCATTCATTATGAAATTTCCTTTTATTATGATATGAGGCAAGATTATGCCACCCAATTTCGTCCCATGGGAATTTCTTATGTTATTCCTTTTGATTGATTTACTTTATATGGAACACATAAATCATGAACATGTAATTACGGGTGTGTCTAGATAGCACTTCAATTAATTAGGTAAATCTTTAGTCTCAAGTGGCTTCATGTATGGGATTAGAGAGTAAACTTAATCCATTATAGAAATTTTTCCCTCGTGTGATATTTCCTAGGCAGTTTACCTTGACTCATGTTTATGTCATGTTAAATGTTTCCAACACATTTCATATGATTCAATGATCTTATAGAAGCATGTTCTTTATGTCATTTTCATATATGATTACCCTTTAGCCTTATCTTTTGTGATATCATGTTATACCTTTGACTTACACATTTTGTTTTCTTATCAGGTTTATTCCCTTGGATTTTTTGTTCACCACTTTTGTATATGTATTCCCCAGGTTATCTCATGTAGCTTTATGATCTCAAAATTATTTTGGATATCATTATGAAGAATATAATAAATAATTTTTATTTTTAGTCTCTCTTTGATATATTATAAACCTATTATTATAAATACACTAGGACTAGTGATATTGGGGTTGTAATTAATAGGTGTTTTGTTAAAAATTACATAATAATATGTGTAAAAGGATTGTATTTTCATACTACCTACCAAGTTCAGATGGCATGTGGGTCCTGCACATGGTGTGTGATATTATCGAAAACCAATGCTCTATTCATTGTGAGATTTTGGGGAACACATCACGTAATCATCTGAATTACACAACATATAATTGGGTTTATTATAGAATACATGGTTTATTCCTTACATCACTCCATATAAAACATTTTTTCAACCATATTAACCTAAACCTCCACATGAGGCCCAATTTGGAAAGAAACTTCTTTCAACATCATTTTCCAATCACTGATGGCTAAAAATGGAACTTTTGATGCCATATATGAAATCCTTCAAGTCCCATGTCCTTACAAAGGTGTCATAATATCTAGTACAATGTCCACGATCCAACCCAGACTATCCCAAATTTCTAGAATCAAAATATAGCACCTTCGATCATCAATTTATGGCCTTTATTGGATTGAAATTGAGATTATTGTCCCTAAAAAGGATCATTTGTTCCTCTTATCACACAATAATTGGGTTACAATTCCCTAAACCATCACCGATAATCCACCATTTCCTCATAATAGTTCCAAATCCCTTAAATACATTCTCATTTTCACAAACACCATGAATCATGAGGTTCAAACAGAATCGAAGAAGTTTAAAAATATCTAATCACTAACCCCACGGTCCAATAAAAAATAATGTGAAGCGTATTGATAGGATAGGTACACAAACAAAGTGATAATTATCATTGTCTTATTTTATCCAAACCAATTATCATAATTAAATAAATAAAAAGTGAGGATAATAATGGTGAAACAAAAATAGATAACTAGAATCAATGATGTGGATTAAATTTATGTGTCATGTGAATAATAAAAAAAATTAGATGATATATGATCCATGAGCAACAGTCAAATAAAAAGGGAGTAAATCAATAAAAAACAATCCTTACCATGAGAATGGATTGATCATTGGTGAAGAACACATTCTCTAGTGATGTCATTGATGCTTTTTCTATGTTCTTCATTGATCAATGGTCCCAAGCTTGTAAACCCCAATTACGGCTCTCCTCGTCCTCCTTTCTATTGTCCTAGGATTATAAATTTAAAACATCATGCTCTCTGTAAAAACATATTAAAATATATTGAATTAGATTTTTGGAATTAAATAAAATAAAATAAATTTATCATTTATTTCATTTAACACACCCACCAACGATTACCTTCCATAGAATTCCTAGCACTAATTGAACTTATAGTGTAACTAGGGTAAAACTCACATTCAAAAACCAATTGTGGTTTCATTATTTTCATATGTGGTACTGATCAATGGGAAAACCATTTATGCTAGATATATTCATGCGTGTGATTTAATATTTTTAATATAGTAATTATAGGGTCCTGCAACACCCAAAGCACTGTGCCAACTCTAAGGAAAAATCTAGAGATTTATAAATAAATATTCAAACTGTTAAATCCCCAAAATTGGATTTCTAACATTATCCACTAATTCATGGATTTTCACTTTAAAAATTAAAATATACACAAAAATGTGATGTTAATAATCCCTAATATACATCTCATTCTCCCAAAATATCTCCTATATGTTCCTATGTTATCAATGCACTCGAACTGGAGGAATGGTCTATCCACACAAGGTATTCTTTTGACAATCCCAAATCGCCATTGAGTACACTGAGAAGGTGAATCTATCCTCAATGTCTAACTTTCCTCATTCAATAACATGTGATGGGTCATACACATATTTACTCAACAACATCACATGGAAGACATCATTCACTTGGTGGAACTTTTGGGGTAAGTCTAAGCAGTATACAACCTCCCCAACCCTACATGGAATCCCATACGGCCAAATAAACCTCAGTAATATCTTACTAACCCAAAAAACAATATAATCTACATCATGGGGAGAATCTCAATAAGACAGCCTCCTTTATAAAACACCAAAAGACTTCATTGTTAGTATATATATGATTTATATTGGTAGTGACCTATCCTCAAATTGTCATGAATCACTTTAACCCTTCTTTAATGTTGCTTGTACCAAATCTGGAAAAAATATACATAACCCAACAAACTTATTCAAACACAAGGGTGACCTAAAGTGTCTCATGTTTAGTTACTTGAATGGTGTAATACTGATAGTAGAGTAATATCTACTGTTATAAGTGATCTCAACCAACAGTAAGTGATCCTCCCAGCTTTTCCCAAAAACCAATACACAGGATCTCAGTCTTCCTTCCAAAACCTGGATGGTTTGCTCAGACTGGACACCCTCCTGGGGTGTAACATTTTTCACATCCATATCTGGGTCATGTAATACTCCTTCTAACATCACCAAAATTATGACATTTACTAATAATCATGGTTGGATACATTTATTATATGTACCCCATGAAGATGTATTTTCAGTTTCATGTATATATTCTGAAAACTTTTAACTAAAATCTACCCTTGAAGGGTTTATAAGCGTGTTGATTTGGTAATTTGATCAATAATAACCTAGATATCATTTTTTCCTCTAAATATACATGTAATACCCATAAAAAATCTATAAATATTTCATACCTCAAACATTTAGAAAACAAAATAGGTTGAGTCAAACTTTCTGGAACCCTATATCCATCCATTACGTACTGATATGTGAGGGATTGAGAAACTAACTCAAAAAAAACTCTATCTCATGGTAGCCCACCAAAACAATCATTATAGGTCTCTATACATATTTTTCAATACTAGATTTACCACCAAGGGTGAGGTAGAAATCTCCCTCATCACCTCCTCATGAAACGTGATTGGAACTATCATCCGTCCATGGAAAATGATTTTTTTTAAAGGTTGGGGCCGAAGCCTCATTTATTATTAAATAAAATAAAATACCTCTTCAACTTGGTAGAGGGAGACCCATTACTTAGCCCGAAGGCCGAGTGATCATTTAGCTCATTACATGGCATGTACGACCATTTTTTTCCCTAAAACTCATTCTATGAATAGTGCTGTTATAGTACCCACGCTGCTACAATACTGCACAGTACCCACCGCTGCTATAGTACTATGTCGCTACTACAATGACCTGTCGTCGCTACAGTGCATGTCGTTTCTACAGTGTCGCTGCTGCTACTGTACGCTACAGTAATGCTATAGTACCAGCGCCCATTGGGATTTGACCCCCCATTTTACATGTATAATTAAGGGGTGCTTACCACTAAGCCAAAGCCCAACTACGCCGTCCATGGAAAATGATGATATTCTCCCTACCTTTAGGTAACACATCTAGTGAATATCCTAAGGATATTTGGTAACATATAACTTCATAGTCTATGTCTCCCAACTAATCCTCCTACACATGTTGAAGTAGCAGTGGAGACACAACCACTAACTGATGCTAAGATTCCCCACTCTTCTCCTCCAGGGTCAACTGTAATAAGGATAACTTTTTTATTGCATCCTCCACTCAATGATAAAGGGATTTTATGATAAGGGAATACAACAACATGTTTATCTTCCCGTGATTATAAACTATCTTGAATTCATCATCCCATGGGAACTCCAACCAATGACTCTGTCTCAAGTTGAGTTATCTCTATGAAGATATGCACCTAAAACTCTAGTGTAAAGAGAAAATAAATAAATTATCTCCTAGATGATAACACATCCACATCTTCATGGGGAAGACCGGTGATTCCAAAACCAATACATGGGTGATGTAGATATTGTCATGGGGTCTCTTATACCACAACCCATAAGAAAAATCAATCTTACTCTATATAAACATTCATCTAATTCCAACTCTAGAAGAATTATAAAACACCATGAATAGGACTCCATCATCTAGAAGTCTGAACACAGGATCATTGATCAATATATTCCCCATCATCTTTAATGCTCTGGAACTACTCTAGACAATAAATCAACTAGAATTTCTATTTTACTGCAATCAAAGGGGATGTAATCCTAAAAAAATTATATCACAATCCTATGATAATACTTTTAAAAACTAGGGAAACTCTACACCTATTACCCACTATTGAGTGGGTACCATGAAATCAATTTATAAACCATTGTTGGTTTTACAGGTAATCCATGAATAGAGATTAAATTCCCCAATAAAAATCCAAAATTTTCACTTCAAAAGATTACAGTATAATTATTTATTCTAAAGTGGGTCTACGACCATTCTCGAATTCTCTATGTGCACCACCTTAGATGAAAAATATATGACAATTTCATAAATAAAATAAACCATGAGAAAATATAATAAAGGATGATATATCTAGTTCATAAGTTCTATGAACACTGTTGGGTAATTATTTACACGAAATGTCATCACTAGTAACACATAATTCCTAGAGATACATAGAATGCAATCATTAAAATATCTACAATGACCCATGAATTTATAGAATAACACCTTTTATTTTATTATAATATTTATGAATAATAAATTAATTTTACGTCAAACATGACACTTCTTCCAATAGCGTACTCAACATGCAACCACATGTTTCTCTGAAATCTTATGTTGCACAAAACATTGACTTATATCGAAAAATAATACAATATTTTTTTATTATTTTGAATAGAAGTAAACACCAAGACATTGGAATGGAGGGAAAGAATAGTATCAACTGAATTTGGAAGTATGTTTCACACATGATTAAATAATGATTCATTGGTTTCCAAATTTGTTATAAATGGAAATAAAAACTAATTGAATTTAAAGGATGTGTTTTTATGAAAACCTATTTAAAAGAGAGTAATCATGTTAATAAAATCATATCACTCTTTTGGGATTTTTATTCAATGAAAAATATGTGTTATATATTCAATGTAATGTAGTAAATTCATATTATATGATTTCTACATATGATATAAGAATAATTTCAATGTTTTGGGTAAAAGAAGTATTTTTTTAAATAATGTTTTACCGCCTTTCGATGAATAACCCTTTATAAATTTATTTTCTGGAACCTTTATATGTTCTATTTTACAAAATAAACTTATTATTTAGAATGGGGACATCAAAATTTACTTTTAATGAATTTTTGATATTTTTCTGATAACTATCATGTATTTATGAATAGTAAAAATATGCTATATTTTAATTGAAAATCACTTTTTCAATCAGGATAATTTATATGGTTAAGTAATATTAATTAATGATTTTAAAGTATAAATGGAATATATTTGTATCATCTAATACAATTTTTGTTATTGGATGTAATTTTACTTTGAAATTGGACATAAACACATGTCAATCTTTTGATAGATATTACTTCTTAAAAGCCCGCTTTTTGGTTTTGACAAAAGGAATTAATTTTAAATTAATGTCTACCAATTCTGTGTTTTGAATTTGGAAAAATGGATTCCATATTTAGATTCATAAGTTCCAAATTGTTTGAATAGGTACCTTACATTTTTAGACATTATGAATAGTAACTTCAGTAATTGTTTTATTTACCTTGGTTGAAGGTTAAATATCATAAATAATGGTAAAAATTAATATTATTATAATATTAAACTACCCTAAAACATGTAATAATACAATTTTATGAGATATTTCCAACCATGTGCATCCATGGGACTATTTTGGGACCACATGGATCCACTTGGATGTGAAAATGACAAATTATATTAATTAATTTAAAGTAAATAAAAATATAACATAAACATGTATCTTTTAGTAAAACAATTTTAATATGGGGTTGTATAAGTTATATCTTCACCTATAAATAGTAATTATAAATATAAAAATATTTCTTAAATAATTATATTTTATTTATAATTTTTATACATTAAATAAATTAATTTTATTATGACACAATGATGATGTAGTGATTGAATTAATAAAGGATTCAAATAAATGATATTATAAATGTTAAAATAAATTTATTTCGGTTATTTTGATGACATCCAAAAATATTTTTGGCTAATATTGACATAATTAATTTGAGTTAATTGCTTTTTTTAAAAGTAATTAGTATGTTATTAATTTATAAAAAAATCAAGTATGAATCGTGTCCAAAATTGACATAATTCATTACTTAAAATATAAAAAAGTTTATTAAGTGATATTAAATTCTTAAAAATATAATATTCATCTACATGGTGAATATAATTCCAAATATTTCATAAATATATTTTTTTGGGCCTTTTAACATTATTTGGTAATTACATTAACCCACAATGTGTAAATAACATGATATCACAATAAGATTACAAAGGGTAAAATAAGGGTTAAACCAATAAGATAAGGATAAAAAATTATACAAAACTTGTATAAAAATTGTTAGATGATTGGAATTAGAACCAAATAATCTTATATTTTAAATAAATGTCTTTTATGCTATTTGAAACTGATAATTAATTTATAATAAAATAATATTTCAAGATATTCCTAAAGTGCCTCTCCTCCCACTTATAAAAGGCCACCACATCTACCCATTTAATCACACCTCTAAAGCCCCTTTTCATATACAAATTATCCCAAAATAAACTCCAAATATACCTAAATTCCACCAATAATCCTTACCCTGGTCATAGGTCAAATCAAGAAATCTTTTTGGCTCAAATCAAAAGAAGTTACCCAATTTAGAGGTAACGTCTTCTATCAAGTTCCTTTCCTTTATTTTCCTTCTCTATTACCTATGATATTATTATTCACCTTTTACATAACAACACTAGTATCCTAATTATACATTGATGTTTTTATGAGAATGATTTTTAACTACACTTACACACAACTCCATCTAATGGATACGAACATATTGTTTCTGTGTATGGCGAACTACTGCCTCACAAAACAATTATTGTTTAATTTTCCCCTACCACCTCTCATGGTTGATATTATAATGACACTATTTTTATATATGATATATATGATATTTATATTATCACAATGCTTCTTTATTTTTCATTTACAACAAACCATTATGTTTTCCATATTGTGTAAATATGATAATTTCATTTGAGGAAGTGCGGACTACCACCCCCTCAAAGTGATATGACTTGTTAATTCCATTAATGTAATGTATAAAGGATTAAATTAATGAACTTATGTAATATATATAACATATATATTATAATATAATTATAATATACCTATTTATCATTTATTTTTCCTTCCTTTATATATGAAAAATAAATGAAAGTAGTGTTCATGGGTACATATGGATTATCATCTCCATGAACGGTGCATTTTATTTATTATCTCCAAATGTAATGGAATCTTATAAATAAATATATACAGTATATAAATACATATATAATAAATATATATTATATTTAAATCATGAATAAAATTCTGGTGATAATGGACTTTTGACCACATAGACTATTTATAATTATAACATGTTCATTTTTGAGTCAAGTACCGAACGTCAACAAAATAACCGATATGAACTTGAATAGTTGTATGATTGTTATAACAAGGTAATAGGTGATATAAAAGAAATAATAAACATTAAAAACCCTCTTAATAAATTAGTAATTAACTTAATTTTATTATTCAGGTATATAAAGAATGAACAAGACAATTAGGGCTCAAGGTAATGGATCTTCTTAACCCAATTTCTATTCTTTGTGTTAATCATCTACTTCTTGATTATGTTGTGCTATGATTATGTGAGAAATAAATTTTTTTTAAATATCTTGTATTTATACTATATTCCCATTTACTTATAGTGAATACACATAATCGATCGGTTTTATTTAAAAAATTATATTTGTAAGGGAATTTATAAACTCATCTTCCACTAATAGGGTTTTATGCATACTTTGTTGATTATATTATGATAATATTATGTGTAGAATTACTTTTTGTTTATTTATGTTGTAATTTACACACTCATTTGTGTGGATATACTATTTCTACACATAATCTACCCATTGATAAATTCTTATTTCAATTATAAGATATTTGTAAGGGATTATGTCTCAATCTCCTTTCATCGTGATAGACCTTCATATTGTGCACCTTTTTTATCTTCTAAGGTTCATATACTAATCTTTGACATATTATATCATGAATATCCTTATTATTATGATATTATCGGTTTTTTAATGTTATTCTTTAGTTATTTTTATTCAAGTATTTTATCAAGTGGTAAGGGAATCTTTAAATAAAACATTGTTTTAGATGTTTTAAATGTTTTAAAGATTTAATATTCTAAATATTTAACATTAATTTTCATGTTTTCAAAATGTATTTAAGGATTTATTTATATGGACATTAATGTTTTCAAATATTAATTCCTTTAAAATTTTCAAAGTGGTATGGGACACTTTGATTCAAAAATATTTGTATTAAATGTTTTAAATGATATTGGAAATGGATTGAATATTTCAATATATTGAATTGATTTATTCTGATTGCTGAGTGAAATGTTGGTATTATCAATATTTTATGTGTTATGATTATTTAATGGTACATATAAATTTTTTGGTGATTACATGATAAACCAAACATGGTTGGTTTCATGATAAACTTGTGGAAGGTGAGCCTGAGATAGCTCTATAATGTATTGCGTAATGTGACGGAGGTAAATGTTAATGTTTCTCCTAAGATATTAAAGGAATATACTTTGAAGGGTATTCCAAACAAAACTCCCTATGTGGCTATGAAATCTACCCTGTAAGTATGTTATGTATGCCACCAGTAACCTTTATGATTTATGATTTCTATGTGTTATTCATAAATCTTATGATTTCATGAGGTATGTTAAAGAGATTATGTTTTATGATTGAAAAGTACGATTTCTTTATTTGAATGTATTCATGGAATAATGTTTTATTCCTTTATTTTATATCCCTTATTGAGCTTTTTATACTCATCCAATGTTTTTGAAATGTTTTCCACAGGGTATAAGGAAGGGTAAGAGAAAGGAAGAATTCAAGAAGATTTTTATCAAGAAAAGAATTGTTGTTTTATTTAATGAATTTTATTATTGTGAAAAAAAATTGGTTAGAGTTTCTACTTTGTAATATTTGAGATGTAATGTAATAGTAATGGCCTAATTATCTAAAAATTTAAACCTGAAATGAAACTCAATGTAAATTCATGACTTAACTCATGATTATGTAATGTTTAAGGCTGGGGCCTTATAATATCATCCTTGTGAACACTTAACTGATGGTAATTGAACTCTTTGTCAAAATTTTAGAACCATATCATGCCTTTAAAATAGTCTAAGAGGACTTCAATCCTTGTAAAATGGTACTTATATTTGGTTATAAATTGATTCAAGCAATGGTAATAAATGTAAATTCTCAAAATCTCATCCACATTTTTCATGAACAATACTAGATCCATTCAGAGGGACACACTAAGTCTAATATAACCCTTTTCTTATTTTATACTTCTCTAAGGGATCTGTTGGACCACAAATGAGAATTTTTATATTCTCATGCACATTATCCTATCCTAATCTACCTATGATTCCCTTTATCCAATGATGTAAAAAATTCATCCCACACACTTAAATGCACTATAAAACATCATAGGGTCTCATTGTTATGGAAATATCCCATGAGAAGTTATCTCCTATAATAGTCAAGTCACATTAACAGAAGTGAAGTGTGATCATTTACACTTCCTTGGTAGGAGTCTCTAAAAGCAAGGTTTTAGATAAAGGCTACACTAGAATCTCTAGATCTCAAAAAAGGGATGCATAAATGAAGGATTGGCATTTTCATGTGTCTAATAGAACTAAAACTAATGTATAGAAGCCATGGGTTATACCTCAAATCACCCCTGGTGTCCCTAGATCATAAACCTCTACAAACTAAATGTATCCTTCCCTTTTCCTACCATTTACCCACAACTAGGGTTCACTCTAACACCTTAGATCATCCTAAATTTCCTCAAGCATATGAATCAAAGTAACTCATCCACAACACTTTTAAACTATCCACTTTGGGAATCATTGACTCCCTTGTGCAACTTTAAATTTTATCAAAATAGAATGTGTATTGGTGGGTGTTAGTATCCCTCTTCCTTGAATGCCTAAATCGATATTACACATCACCAACACAAGGATCCATCAATGCCATGTGTTTCCCTAAATAAGTAAAGTTATTAGTAATATCATCTAACCATGAGGGGTCCTACTCAATATGGGAAACCCAATACATCACCACTAGATAAACATATTTTACATGTGGGTCGTTGTAAAGTACTCCTCTCTAAACATATAATTATCTATGTCTTAATTGTGGGTCACCTCATCATGGATCTCGATGTCCTAACCCTACTAGTGATTTATGGATATATGAGGAATACTGGTTCTGATTAAAACCATCAAATTGGTTGAGGAACACACAAACTAGAAAACTTATACCACTACCTCAAACAAATCCTTAATTTATTGATTATATGGATCACCACAAAAACTCCAACAATATTTATCATTAAACCCCACAACACACTAAGATGGTTCATATCATTTTCCTAGCCTTCTGGATCTATCATATTCTCAAAATAAAGATGATCACTTTCCTAGACTATTGGATGTGGGTCCATGTGTTGATAATTATGTTTAATAACTACTCTATGATACCCTTGAGGGAATACATCAAGAATAGGTCCTTACACTAAGGCCTCATTATTGAACTGATCATCATCACAACACTATTTTGGAATGTCAGTTGGTTGTCATTCAAACGAATCTTGAATATTACTAATAGATACCAATGTTAAAGAGATTATCTGGGGATTTTAATCAAGAAGGAAATGAAATTCAAAAGACCTAATCCTATATGATGCATCTTCCATTGGTTTCCCAACAACTAATTCATCAGTATGATGAGTTGACAAATAAGTAGTTAGAGTCTTGGTGTATGGATATGTTAGCCACAACACCATCATTAGGTTCCTTAGCTTGTAATCCGAACATGAAAAACTATAATGTAATTTCCATAAATTCATAAACTATTCCTTCTCACCGGCCCAAGTACAAACACCAACCCTAGGAAAAACCTTCTCTAATATAACTCTATCACGACCTATCCCATCAGGAGCCCAAATGGGCCAGAATTAGACCGAGAGATACACCCCAAGCCAAACTCCAATAGTCCAAGGGCTGGTGAAACGTGTCTATTAGGCATTAAACTAAAATAATCGGCCTTATAGTAATGTAAAATCACACATGTGTACACCCATCTCTATATAGTAGTTTAGAGATACAATATATTGTGGACTCTAGAGAGTAAAAATGTATACAACAAATTTTTGGATACATAAAAAATTAAATCAAGGTAATAAAAACATAGAAGGAGTAAAATACACACCCAACCAAATATAAAAGTGAACAAATGATCTAAAAACAACTGTAAAGGGTAAATAAGGGGAAATTCCAACTTAAAATACCATATTATTACCACTGAACATGGTCAACACCACTATGTACTGCTAAGCACCACTGATACCAAGTCCACCATATTCACCACTAACAATTATATTGTATGCATAATACATGGAAATTGTAGTTAAGTATTATGAATGGGTGAGTGTATATATACATAGTAGGGTTCCCCAAAAACCAAAATGGAAGAAATATATTAAAGCAGTCATCTGAACTGATAAGTCAATGAGGGAAAAGAAACCCAACATCAAATATTTTCATAAAGAAACCCAAACAAAGAGAGAAAGTAGATATCCGTATTCACATCTAGCTAAGAATGATTATTCTATATATAGATCTAAAATTTATCATCTTTGATTCCATGAACTATTCCCAAATTCACAAAAATATAATAGATGGACATGTCCTCTCCATTGTGATTCGCAATTGAGGGGCCCTACTCTAGTTGAGAACATTATCCCCACTAAATCTCAATGAAAGGTGATTACCACTCCATATATTGTGGAATCATTCCCTTTGTAATGTGAGAGAGTACCAAGTCTACCTATATAAATAGTATGGGCGACTTTCACCCATGTACATCAGAGGATTACCGACCCCCAAAACTCTCTAATCATCAATGTCGATCACTTCCACTTATCGAGAATCACTGAATAAGGGTCATACTCATATCACTGTACATCATATCCATAATTCCAAAAAAATAACCATTGAATTCTACATGGAAAACTAATCTAGATAGGTTAATTTTAAGACTAAATCTGAGTTTGGGAGAGGAAGATATGCAAGGCAAAATGTTATGAAGACAGTATATGATGTATCATATTAAAAAACGTTGAATGTTTCATATAGTAAAATCCTAGTTGTGTCCCACCATTTCACTTGGAATGTAAAATCCAATGTAAACACTATTTCATCAAAGTGACATGAAATGTGGGACCCCCTAGGCTCTAATCCATGTT